>JBBHKE010002397.1:225459-382959 GCA_037447655.1 Zygnema cylindricum | reverse complement strand
GAGGACAAATCGACAACGAACGATTGGAAAGGGAAAGGGAACGGGAGGCCGTACTTACTCCCCGCGATTCCCCGCTAGCGGCAAGTGTGTGTCGTTTATGAAGTTCAAACTGTTCCCTGGCCCGAGCGTGCGGGAATAGTGATACAGATGGCCTCCGAAAAATTCTCTTTGTACTGGGACGCCGCACTTCGAAATGAACGCGCTCTCTTCACACCTATCGGTGCACATGTCAGAGTGTGATTCTCCAGCCAAGAAACTGGAAAAGAAACTTGCCCGTTAGTCAAGAGGCACGTAGTTAGCGAAGATGGTACGGAACGTTGACGCGTCGACACGCTACGACAGCGGACAGTTGACCGACCAGCAGACAGCATAGTTGACGGCCGTAAGCAAAATGTCTGCACCGACCAGAATGACCGGCAAAACGAACGGCAGAGGATTGAAGTACAGAGACATTTGACAATTGAAACCATGCGGATGTCAGATTCTTTTGTCATCAAGTGGCTTCTAACCGTACAGTCTACTAAGGGCAAGCTCCATGCCGGTTCCCTAGAGTTAAAAAGGTAGAAACCCTAGCTTGGAGCTCCCGATCACTTAACGGTAAGTGCCCATATAAGTTCACGCGAAGTGGTCATGAACTAAATCCCATAGAACCGTTTTTCTGACCAATTGACACGAAAATGTACCTTTTGTCAAAATTGGTTAAACGACAAAAGGACTACGAATCATAGTTCAAAAGTAGGCGTTTCTATTGTAGGCCTTCTGTAGGCGCCTTTATCGTAAGTTGTGTTATGGGCTTTTCATGTGATCTTCTTAAATCGCTACTTTGATCAGCAACCGTCCGATCGTCCAAATCTGACGTAGTCCCATCTTAAGTTGTGTTATGGGCTTTTCATGTGATCTTCTTAGATCGCTACTTTTATCAGCGACCGTCCGATCGTACGAATCTGACGGTATAAAAAAAAAATCTCATAACTCACAGAAAAATATTTTTTTGTCCGAATGTTTTTCAAAATTTAGACACGACTTTTAATTCTCTATCGATCGTTGTGCAACTCAACCCTGTTACTATTTTTTTTCATTTTGCGACCAATACAATATGGGTCTTAAGGTCATATTGTATGTTTTGTGTACAATAGGCATATTGTATGGGCGTACTTTCATCTACTTTTGAACAATGCTACGAATCCAAATCGAATCCAAGCGTATAATTTTCCTCGATTGAAATCTTGACGCGTGCATCAAAATCACAAAACGGGTTGAGGGTAAGATTCCATTAGACGAAAAGTGGGGCTGGTTACTGGATGCCGTACGTTTTCGTACATAGCCGTACCATGTTTTATTGGCCCGACACAAAATGGAGCGGACTTCCAGGAAACCCTGTCATTAGACGTTTCCGTACGTTTACTAGGACCGCCTAATGGAATCGAGGCCTGAATTTGAAAATCTTACATCCGTCGCCGTAAAGGATGTATGTTTTCGACACGCGACGTGTCAGAAACAACGCAGAGATTTAGGAAAATAACGGAACCAATTACATTATCAGCCAATCATTTCCGGACCTTTATTTCTTTGTATTCTTTGACCACTACACCGCGAATCGTAATTAGAGTAATGAAAAAATTAGAGTACAAAAACTAAAATACAAAATTGAGTAATTAACGCTAGTTTATGTGATAGAGCTGTTTCAACTATGAAGTTTACTGTAATTTATTTAAGTACTCTATTTTGGCACGCTAATATCCTCTACTGTAAATAAGGTATTCGTACAGAATATGGCAAAACGTACAGTTTAACGTCACTCTGACGTTTTCACTACGGGGTTTGGTAAAACGCAGTTACATGATAACGGCCTGTATTAAATCATTATTTGTACTTTTTTTACTTAATAAAGTACAACTTTGCACGGTCGGAGGTCGTCCGTATTCCACACTATTTAAGAAGAACCTATATTATAATTAAAAACGCTAATTAAACTTTACCTTAAATAGAATAAGGAAAAATTATAATCATTTACTCTATTTCATGTGATAGAGTCGAAATTTCGAGCGACCGAATTAGAGTAATTTACTCTAATTACGATTCGCGGTGTACAGTACACCGCCCATCGTTATCAGAGTTAACAACACTAATTCGGTCGTGATTTTTTTTGGCCAAACCCTAACCAATCTACACACTAGTAAGGTACAGTAATGCACTGTGGACTTCTGCTCCTTCGGGCGATGCATTCAGCGACAAAGTGTTTCGCATACGACAATTCAGTCGCGTCGGTGTGGTCCCAACAGGAAGTCAAAGACAGCCTCTGTTCGTCCGATCTCGAACATCCGGTGGCGATTACTTGTATCCGTACAGGACCGTTCTGGTTTTGCCACAAGGTTCTGTTGGCGTCCGATTCGAATTGTGTTACCGCCGATCGTGCCATTTGTCAGCGAGTGAGTTATCCTACCATACGATTGGTTATTACAGGAACTTTCTATTCGATTACACTAGAGACAGACGCGTGTAGTGGCCACATTTCCAACAGTGAGAAGTACAAGTGTTGCTGCCATTCTAAATCCTGTACACATTGAGTGTTTGTACTCAAAATTCTTCCCTAGAAAAGTCCTTAACTGCCCTCTCACACTCCTTTACTAAGAGGACTAAAGCTTTCAAATCAACACTCTCCTAGCTTTCGTCTCTTTTCGCCACTCAATCCACATGCCTCTCAACAAACCTTTAGCTTTCGGGCAGACACAACTTTAGTCAACATATCAGCCAACTTTTCATCACCTGGCAAATATCTTATATCGATGATTTTTTGCGAAACCTTTCTCCCTCGCAAAATACACCATGATATCTATGTGCTTGCTTTTTAAATATTGGTTGGGATTAGATGGAAGTGATGGCTGAGATCAGATGAAATGGCAATTGCTACCTGATTATCGCACCACACTGTTTGAGCACAGGTTTGCGTGAATCCAAACTCCTAAAGATGGGATTTCACCCGAAGTAACTCTTTCATGGTTGAGCTTGCAACAATGTATTCCTCCGCCATTGTCGATTGAGCTGTTACATTTTTTATTTTGTTGCTATATGAACATATCCCATCTCCCATTTGCAGCACATAGCATATAAATGATTTATTGTTTGGCATGGAGTTCACGTAAGGTGGTCGTGAATAAATCGCATAGAACCATACTTCTAAACGAGAAACCATATCAAGGGGGTTTGCGTCGACTAAAACGCTTTTCAACGTGTTTAAAAATTAGGTGTTTTCCAAACTATCTGCACACAAGGGTTTTTTAGGGTTTGCCAATTTGCGAGGTATACGACGATATGTAGTGTTGTAAATTACAATTCCGCATTAACACTAATAACTCCTTAAAGTTAATAACGATGGGCGGGTTTTTTTTTAACGTATATCTAACAAATTTTGAAGATTTGATTTTCGTACGGTATCTTACTTCTCAATATGTACGGACGCCACCTCCCACCAAATATATCGCGATAATTATTATCTGTTCCGGGAGATATATATCGGGTCTTTTGACCGTTTAAATATCAAATGTATCGCATAAAGCAATTTTTCGATACACAACACTACAGTACAGTACACCGTGTATTGCTATTAGTGTTAATATATTTTTATCCACTTAAAACATCTCTTCTCCGTACACACTTGTCCGATTTTCAATTTGAGACTGCCAATTGTAAGTTGACAATCTTAGCCTTCAATCATAACCGTCAAATTGGCAATCCGACAAGTGTGTACGGAGAAAAAATGTTTATTTTGTCAAAAAAAACAGTAACACTTGTAGCGATACACCGTTTATCTCTTATTGTTGTGTATCAGTAACCTGTTTACCGATAGCCGACATCTACCTTTTTTCACACACCAATGAACGATATCTTCGCTCCATACTGTATGCCAGAGGTCGCAAAGGTCGCAAACGATTAACCGAAACTGTAATCGACCATTAACCGACCGCCCGCGTCGGATCCGGAACGGATTCTGGTGCCAAATTTTGGGGGTCGGGCGAATTTGGGCGGGTGATTCACAGAAAAAAAAAAAAAAAAAATCGGAAAAAAAAAAAAAAAATCAGAAAAAAATCGGTTACAGTCGGGTAAGCAAAAAACGAAAAAAATGAAGGTTTTGTACTGTCCATACTATCCCACATTATTGTACTTTCTACTCTTGGTATTGTGGAAGGCATGAGGGAGATGTACCACTAATTTTGTACTTTTTCGGGTACGGGCGGGTACGGTTAGTCGCGAGAAATCGAGTTTCGGTTAACTTTTAATTTCGTAAACGCGTTTCGAATAACGGTTAACAATTTAGGAGCGTGACATAACCCGTTCGGGGGTCGGGTACTCAGATTTTGAAAAAAAAAACGGTCTGTTTCGGTTATCTGAAATTTTGACTTTTGCGACCTCTGCTATATGCGTACATTTTACATTTTCAGACTCTCTTACAGTAATTCCGCACTTTTTTATCGGTACCAAAAACAGATATATACCTTTCCCCCACACCTGTAAAAGATATATTTTCTCCGTACGGTAAACTTACATTCTTGTACTCTGTATAGTACAATACTGTAATTCCGTACTTCAACTATTGGTATTTTGAATTTGATTCAAAAAACTCCCTTTCCCGCTTATGTGAGAAGCCACTTTCCCGCCCTCCCCAGCCGACTCCTCCTAACCCTAGAAGCTCCTGTGGAGTGAACACGTGTCGCAAACTGCACGCGATTTACAAAAAAACAGTTCCTTTCTGCTAAACTTTCCCTTCTTACCCTAAGAAACCCTAGGAAACCCTAGGAAACCCTAGGAAACCCTAGGAAACCCTAGGAAACCCTAGGAAACCCTAGGAAACCCTAAGAAACCCTAGGAAACCCTAGGAAACCCTAGGAAACCCTAGGAAACCCTAGGAAACCCTAAGAAACCCTAGGAAACCCTAGGAAACCCTAGGAAACCCTAGGAAACCCTAGGAAACCCTAAAAAAGGGTAGGCAAAACAGTAAAGAGTAAAATACCTCTAAAAGACTAAACAATGGAACGCGCCTCCACGGTACGGACCAGAACCCTAAATGTACGGAATTTTGAACGGAAGTGAATCATGCGTCTCGAGGGGGATCTCTTTCTTTCTCTCGCAAACAGTTTCTCTCTCTCTCTCTCCCTCTCTCTCTCTCTCTCTTTCTCTCTCCCTTTCCAGAGGCTGCTGACGTGGCAGAAATTTAGGCAAGAGAGGAATTACGTACGGAATGGACACGAAGGGAGGGAGAGTTCCGATTTCGACCATGATTGGTGAGGATTTCTACTTTTTGTCTTTTTCTGACAGCTTTCTTAAAGGGGGAAGGGGAAGGGGAAGTGTGAGGGGAGGAGGGGGGAGGGGTAGGGGAGAGAGGGAAGGGGGGGAAGGGGGAAGGTCTGTGTGAGGTCAAACAGCATTTACATCTGAAAACTAAACTACTTAATTTTCAACTTGCCAAGAGATTGCTTGCTTTTGTTTAAAATCTAATAGCAACAGACTACACTATTAGCAATAGCATACACTATTATATGTATATTACTAGTATGTATATTTCTGTACATAGTTATTGCTATGTATATTACTGCACACTATTTGTAGTATGTATATTTCTGGACATAGTATTTACTATTTATATTACTGTACACTATTTGTAGTATGTATATTTCTGTACATAGTTATTGCTATGTATATTACTGTATATTAGTATTAGGAAGTATATTTCTGTACATAGTTATTTTATTATGTATATTACTGTACGCTATTTGTAGCATGTATATTACTATATACTATTGTTAGTATGTATATAACTGTGCACTATTATTAGTATGCATATTCCTGGGTACTATAATTGGTATGTATGTAACTATATAATATCATTAGTATGTACAATACTACATACGATTATTAGTATGTATATTACTACATCTCTCTCTCTTGCGCCTCTCTCTCTCTCTCTCCCTCTCTCTCTCTCTCTTCTCTCTCTCTCTCCCCTTTCTCTCTCTCTCTCCCTCTCTCCCTCTCTCTCCCTCTCTCTCCCTCTCTCTCTCTCTCCCTCCCTCTCTCCCTCTCTCTCTCTCCCTCTCTCTCTCTCCTCTCACTCTCCGTCTCCCACTCTCTCTCTCTTTCTCTCCATTAATCCCACCCGCCCATCCTCCCTCCCTCCTCCCTCTCATTTTTCTGATTCCTTTTTTTTCTGTCCTCTTTCTTTCTTCTCTTTTTTAGGCATGGAATCCATGGACCAAGTCATGCACGATCCCTTTCTCCTTCTGTGCATCGTTTCGCTTCTCGATGACCACTTTGACTTGATTAATTTATCACTAACATCCAGATTGCATCGAGAAACTGTACCTAATTCCGTACGGCGGATCACCTGTCACAAAGTAGACAAGCTCATGGAAATACCTGAAGTGTTTCCTTCTTTAACGGAGCTTGTCCTCTTTCCAGTAGAAGAAAAACTTAGGAATGAAAAACTCAGGGATTCCGTTTTTTCAATCTTTATAACTAAACTGCCTAAGTTGCAGGTTCTGAAATTTTCCTCTCCCATAATCTTGATTTTCATTTGAAAAGAACCGTATTGCTTAGTTTAACAAGTTTGTCTCAATTGAGAGTATTGAATCTTTTGGGCTGTTTCCTTGATGACCAAATTGCAGAGCAGATAGGAAAAGGTTGCAAGCTCTTAGAAGAAATAACTCTAAGATGGACCCAGGGTTCACTCACTAATAATGGATTGAACGATCTCCTTTTGAGTTCTTCTTCTGGATTGCGTCATTTATCTCTTGACAGTAATTACTGTTTTAAAGATGATCCAATACCAGTTATCGTCAACTGTTCATCTTTGACATCATTGGTCGTTTATGGTGAAGTTACATTTGGTAATTCAGTTGAAGATCTCAGCTTCCCGGATTTAAAACTTAATAGGATTCGAGAGTTACGAGTTGTCGGATCTGGTTGTATGAATGAATGGGATGAGTTTGTGGATTGTTTTGTTAGAGCTATTCTTACGACAGGTTCTCCTTTGGAGATTTTACAATTCGAAGCAGAGTTATCAGATCATACTCTTATGACAATTTCTGATCTGACTACTCTTCATTCAGTACATATCCGTTACTTGTCCACGTCTCGCCATTACCTTCTTGGACAAATGATTTCCAGAAATCATTGAATTATTTGTTTCCAATCAACATATTTATCTTCTATAGTGATGGAAGCCATTGGCAAGAGAATCTTGGAGGTCGAAGGAGCTCGGGATGGAAGGGACGGGAATATCGATGAAGAAAATACAATTTTGGAGTTTTTTTCAGAGAACTTTCTTGAAGATTTTAGGTACCGTTTTGGGTTTGAGCAAAGATCCTCGAGTAGAGTACAATTCTTGCAGGAATTAGAATTGGGATTTTTGTTTCGAGAAACCAACTGTCATGGGTTGTACGAGTTGTTTTCGATTTGTACTCTTCTTCGAAAATTTCATATGAGAGGTTCGTGGCATGCTGGTGACTATAATCCAGTGTTATGTAGAGCTTTGGGAGCTTTAGGAGGATGTCATAATTTGGAAGATCTCTGTGCTCCTGTGGGAAACGAAACTCTCCGACGGATTTTGAGTGGAGTTAAGGGCTTACGAAAATTGGAAGTGGATGAGTGAGTGCCATGACATTTGTGAATTCTTTTGTCGTTTATTTTCTTTTGTGTTATATTTTTTATCGAATTGAAACACATAACATCTTTGTATCTCGAAATTCAATGTGAGGTATGTAGTTACTGAATGGCTAGTATTTAAACAGAATTATGTGGAAGGTTTGGTGATGTCGATATGTTTCCTTGTTTTTTGTCATGACACTGCAATTATTTGTTATTTTGCAATCACTGTTAGAGACCCATGCATTTTGTTGCAGGCCACTGGAAGATTTCACTGATGAAGCTTTCCGTCTCTTGAAGGAAAACTCTCCTTTTCTGAGATATTTAAGTTTGAGTTATTCGATGTCACGTGACAGTTATATATCTGACAGAGGATTCGAATACCTTTCTTTTTATTCACAACTTCAAACATTAAAACTTGAAGGCAATCACATTGAAGGGTCCGGGTTAATTCACTTGGAAAGGCGATGTTTGAGTTTAAAAACTTTGCACATTAGCACAGAGGGAGACTATGGTGTGATTATATCCAGAATTGTTGAGGAGTTGGGCTTTCGCAAAAGGTGTTCTTCTGTAAAATTGTGTTATTGACACTTTTTGGACCGGACGGGAAAGCTACTTGGAGTCTCTTGATTGGCCGCCGGGACACCAAGGTGCGATTCAAAGTTTCATTTTTGACGGCAAATATCGAGTTTCAAATTCAAATTTGATCCAATTTTGGCGAGTTGAGGAGTTCATGCGGTTTTCTTTAAACCTCGTTCGGCAAGTTTTGTAGTTGATTAATCCAAAGTTAATCTCTCTCAAGGGGAAAGAGAGGGAGAGGGAGAGGGAGAGGGAGAGGGAGAGAGAGGGGAGAGAGAGAGGAAGAGGTAGATTACGAAAGCTAATACTCGCGTTCAACAATCAGTAGTTGTGCAGTTTTTTAAATTCCGTGGGATAACTTGTAAATTGTAAACAAGTTTTGAAATTGAAATCAATCTACCATTTTTTGTTTGAAGATGAATGGGTGATACTGCTCGCCATTTTTGACATTCCATATTACTTTCTTTCTTAGAATGTGACGCTAACGCTACTTTTGCTTTGTATTCCTTCTAATATACTTCACAGCTGATCTTCTTTTTCTATGTCGTGTTTGCTATTTTTTTTTCTTATTTGGTTCCTTTGGAATTTCTTTTTGATCGATACTTTGAGTTTTGGATTGTTCTAGATTCACAAAAAGGTTAAAATTGGGTTTTTCTTTTTTATGGACTGAGTTTATCAAATGTTTACAAACTGAGTTTATCAAATGTTTACTGAGTTTACAAAATTTATTCGGAAATTTTGTTGGAGGAACAAGTTTGGAAAGGTGTAGTTCTCCTCTTCAGCTTAAGATGATTCTATGCCGTCAGTTACGTAAGTTTTTGGAAATGCTTCTCTCTCTCTCTCCCGCCCTTTCCCTCCTCTCCCTCTCCCTCTCCCTCTCTCGCTTTCTTGTTTTTTGTTACTTTTTCTGTTTTTGTTTCGGTGGTTTGGTGTTTCTTTTGGAGATTCTTGGAATCTAGGCAGCGGCTCTCGACACATACATAACATGTTTTTTCTGTGTTTATTTTTCTGTGCCCATAAGTTCATTTTTCTGTTTGTTTTTTTTTTTTTTTTGTTTGTGCCCATCAGATCAATTGTTTGTATGTCATTATCTTTCTGTGCTGGTCATTAGATTGTCTGTGTATGATATTTTCATTTTTTAAATGTCAACCATCT
Source organism: Zygnema cylindricum (assembly GCA_037447655.1). Lineage (NCBI taxonomy): Eukaryota > Viridiplantae > Streptophyta > Zygnematophyceae > Zygnematales > Zygnemataceae > Zygnema > Zygnema cylindricum. The sequence goes on along the minus strand of JBBHKE010002397.1, from coordinate 373,590 downwards.
TCATTAATTAGGTTAAGATGCAACACTAAATACGTCAGTCACTTAAACTTTTGAATTTAATTTAACTGATATTGACATCAAATTTGTCATGTTGAGATTTAAGTTTTGTGAGTCCTTCGAAGATTGGATTGTTTAAGGTTCATTAGCAGTGGACTGATAGACATTAATATTTATTAGCTTTGGATTGATACACCTCGTATTTATTAACATTCGATCGATATAAATTAATATTCATTAATATTGGATTGATATCCATTATATTTCCTTAATGTTGGATTGATATACATTAATATTTAAATAATCATTGGATTTGATATCCGTACCTTATATTCATTGACATTGGATTGATATGCATCAATTTTCATTAACATTGGGTTGATATAAATTAATATTCTTTAATATTGGATTGATATCCATTAACATTCAAATAATCATTAACCTTGGATTGATGTGCATTAATGTTCATTTTTGTGTTGATATCCGTCGATATCCATTATTGGATAAATATTTATTAATATCTATTAACATTGGACTGATATCCAATTCCTAATGTCGTCTAAAATGTCTGACATCTGATTTTTTTGTAATTATTCGTCTATTCGAATTCAAATTCTTTGCTATGGTTTAATGATAAATTGATAAATAACTCTATCTGGTTCAGAAAATCCTCTTTAACTCCTCTAAAGTATATCCAGAAGAAATCTTTGGTAGGAACAACTTTAGATAATTGTGGCCAGTAAGAGTTATAAGTAGGAATAACCTAAAATATTTATTCAGGTAGAAAAGCAATTTATGGTAATCATTTATCTCGTCGCGAATCTTATCCTAGAATAAGAGAGAATCTTACCGGAATCGAAAGAGAATCCGTCGGAATCTTGGAGAGATTTTCGTGACCACAATTTCGTGACCAGAATTTCGTGACGAGGAAGATCACACGTACGTTGGGGAGAATCGACGGTCGGATTGCAAAATAAGTTATACTTCGGAAATTTGAAGGCCGGTCGTGATTGGGGATTCGCTGGAGATGACGTGGCCGAGGTACGAGAGATCGATCCCCGCCTTTTCTTTTCGATTTTTTTCTTTTTTCGGTTACGGTTTTTCGGTGTGTGGATCTCTTGAAATTGGTTAGTGGAAAGATAAATTCTGAATGAATAAAACAACAACAAAAAAAAAATCTCAGCCTTTTTGAGTGCTGATTTCTGATCTGGATCTGAACATTGGATCTGCGGATTTTGCGGAGATACTGACTGACTAAGGATTTATTTAAGATTGTTTTAGATCTGATTTTTTTTTGAAATTGAACTCTGATCCGCAATTAGATCCAATGTAAGATCTGAGATTGAACAATAAATCTGTAAATCTGTGAATCTGTATTTTTTCTCGTGTGTCGAAAAACTGTATATTATGCACAATTTTAGGTTTCCTCCTAGTTGTCACCCTTATTCTCTCACTCCTATCTGATAGATGTTACGCAGACCATTGTAGATTTGTAACCAAGAATGTCATTTTTTTTGTTCGCAAACTATTCTTGCACTTGTTGTTCCTCTTATTTCACTCGTCAATTTTGAGCACAGATAGTCTTTCCTTATAGTTTCGGCGGTTTTTTGAAAGAGTGTTGATCTTACCACTTTTTTTCCTGGTACTGTTACAATTCTTAGAAATCCGAGATTTGGCATGTTACACTCTTAAAAATTGAGCCGGCCAGGGTTCGAACACAGGACCTTTTGATTCTAGCTGTGAACGCACTAACCCCTGTGTCACCGGCTCGATGTAAGGCCTGGTGGGTCCGTACCGATCTATTTTGCTGTGGGCGTACCACATTATTGAACCGGCATTTACGTGCCAATCCAACGGGTACAACAGTTCAACCGTAGATCTATATTCTTGAATTGTAGTTTAATCCGGTTTTTCCCGTTTGTTTTTGGTTTATCATGTCGATTTGATTATTAGGTTTTCGCGTTATTGAAGGAAAATTTGATCGTTTGTCCGTTTTTTACAAAGATCTTGTCGTTTATCTACTTTTTTATCTTTCGTTCGTCAATTTTCATCGTTTTTTACATAGTTGTCCCGTGCGCATAATACGCACGAAACGAAGGAGCGAATACTACGCACGATACGCATTTAACGATGAAAAAAATGTTATAAAATGCGTACCTACCGATGTACCACTACATTTCCGTACATTTTTTGATTTTTGAAAGTTTCACATTTCAAATTTTCGATACAGCATACGCAGAAAAATAGTGAAGTGAAAAAACCAGCGACGCGGCAACCACGACGCTGAACGAGCAACCACGGCGCTGAACAAGCAACCACGGCGCTGAACAAGCAACCACGGCGCTGAACAAGCAACCAGGCTGCCGAACAAGCGACCAAGCTGGCTTCGTCGCTGGTTGTTGAACCACCGACGAAGCCGTATCACCGCTGAACTACTATAGGGACCAGCGACCAGACTGCATCGTCGCTGATTCAACATGACCTTATTATAAAATGTCAATAATGAAAAACTTCAAGTTCACATGGAAGGAAATAAAAACCATCTTTCTATTGACTTGCGAATGTTACACCATACCAACAATGAAAAATGACAGGTTCACATTAAAGCACAAAAAAATCATCTTTCCATTAATTTGTAGGACATGGTTTTGTTTTCACATTAAAATTATCTCATCTCGTTGCAGGCAGTGACAAGACATCTCTCCTTTATCTCTCCTTTTTGGAAATCTCTTTACTCCAAATCTAGGTCAAACATGTCATCTAGAAAAACCTCCTCCCCTTCTTCCCCTACCTCCCCTTCCTTTTCCTCCCATGCTACCATGGCCTCTTCATAACTAATATCTCTGGTCTTCTGTAACAATCTAAGATTGCTAAAGACCCATACCAGATCTTTGGCCGTATTAGCTGTGAGCCTGTTTCTTTTCTTAGAGTGAATATGGTCATAGGTTGACCAATTCCTCTCACATGCGCTGGCAACTGAGCATTGGGCGAGGATTCTAATTGCTACCTTCTGCAAGATCGGGGTGACACCTCCAAACTCCTTCCACCATTTCCGACATCCCTTCCAAAAACACCCTCAAAATCTCTATATTTAGACAGCTCAATGCGGGCCTCTGTCTGCTCCTCCACGTTTGGTAACATTTTTTCAAGCATTGTCTCAAAGCCTTCCATTATTATCGCATTTTTATTCTGCCCATAGTTAGCACTTTGGTACTCGGGATCGAGTACAAAGCCGGCGGCATACATGGGACTTTGGGCCATCTCCCATCTGCTCATGAACGATGTCTTTAGTTCTTCCAATACCTGTAGGGCTTCATAATTTCTTTCACCTCCATCGATGGATAACTTCTGCAAAAACTGACCAACGGTAAAAAAACCATAATAAACCTTTCCCACGTTCGGGGCCCCTTTGTCACACTCCCTCATTAGCCGCACCACCGGCTCTGAAACGCCACAGCCTCTGTCACTCTCGTCTAAAACGCTCGGCTCAAAATGTGACCTTTAACCTTTAGCCCCTCGATCTTGTATGCAGCCTTACCCATCCACTGCTTGTAACTATCATCAAACATTAAGCACTCCAAGCTGTCCTTCACTTGTAAAAATCTTTGGAGCATGATGAAATTTGTCGCAAACCTCGTCTCTCCAGGTTTTAATAGCCGAAGTGCAGAGATTTTGTTGAACATGGCAGAACTATGTTATGATTGGTAATAAATTTCAGCACCTCTTTTCCCTCTCGGACAGGTGTTGAAATAAATGGTAACTTGCCCCAATCCTCCAACAATAAGTCCAAAACGTGGGCAGCGCATGGCGTCCAGGTGATCGAAGGGTATTTACTCATGAGAAGCGAGGCTACAGCCTTGTTCACAGGGGCAAAATCTGTCACAACTTGCACCACATTCTCGACCCCTACCGCAAGAACTCCCTTCTCTAACACATTACAAACATAATGAGCATCCTTAATTTGCCCACTAGTGTCTTCCGCCGTGAGAAACATGTCACCCTTGGGGGTGACAGCTATAATGTTAATGAGAGGCGTGTCATCAACTGCTGTCCATCCATCTGATGTGATCGAGGCACCAGTGGCTTCTAACGTCTCCATGTAGCTCCCCAAGTCTTGTTTTACCGTTGCCTTTGTCTCTGCCAAGAGACGAGTTCTCATGGCATTCCGCGGAGGTAACTTGTAAGAACCCCCTATCTCCCCGGTCTTCTTCATTGCTGCCTTAAAATAGGGGTCATCTAATTATCGAAACGGCAAGCCGTTGGCAAAGAAAGCCTTAGCCCATGCTACATCTACCTCTTTCTTGTTATGCTTATGAAATAATTTTGTTATTTTTGTTTGAACACATTGCGCCTTACTGCTCTGGCTAGATCCACCAGGACACTCGGTGAGATCATCCAAATCATATATGACACGTTTCTGAGAGCCATGAGAAGTTCTCTCAGTTTCCGATGCAGTAAACTCCTCTTTCACCTCGTCCGGACATAAATGGCAAGCTCTAATTCCTCCACTCTTCACATTCCCAAGAAGGTGGTTTCTAATCCTTGTTGCTTGACCATTATATTCAAAGTTGTAGTAGATACAGATACATATTCGGTTGTTTCCAAGTAGCCCTCCGTCTGCAGCCTTAACATGCTCCCATTCTATTCCGCGAGTTCTAGGCATGGATGCTTATGGTGAGGTCCGCGAAAGCTCCGAAGGCGGTTCCAATGGTATCTTTACTGGCCGCTTCTATTGCATCTTCAATGGCAAATTCCTGTTCAGATAGGTCTTTTCTAAACAAATTCAAACTTCGGCCGCGCAATTAGTGCAACGTCTCTTTTTTTTAAATTCCGTACATTTTTCCGTACAGCGAAATTTAAACGAATTTTACGAAATATATAAAATTCGCGAATACTACGTAGTTTTCGGAAAAAAGTCCAAATCCGTACGAATAAGACAACTATGGTTTTTTACTTTTCCGGATTGTATGTTATTGCATCGAATTTTTCATCATGGTTGAAAATGGTTGTACTTGTTACGTTTTCTTGCTTATTTGTATTGAATTTTTTGCCTACAGTACACGTTACGTTTGGTCGATCTGTCGGGAATTCTGAATATTTCTTGACTCCTGCATATTGTTTATGCGTTGATTTTCTTGTTTTTCCTCTGGACAGTGTAATTGGAGAGTTTGTCATTCAGAGAATTTCTACTCGCACATTGAAGTAGATATTAATGAAATGTATTCATGTAATGTGTGTGTAGTGTTTTACATTCGTAGATTTAGAATGGCAGCAACACTTGTAATTCTCACTGCCGGAAGTACGGCCACTAAACGCGTCAGTTTCTAATGTAATTAAAATAGAAAGATCTTGTACGGACAATCACAAGGTAGGACACCTCACCAGTTGACAAATGGCACGATCGGCGGTATCACGATTTTAATCGGACGACAACAGGGCCGTAAGACAAAACTGGAACGGTCCTGTACGGATACTGATCACTTGCCGCCGGATGTTCGAGATCGGACGATCAGAGGCTGTCTTTGACTTCCTGTTGGGACCACGCCGACGCGACTGAATTGTCGCATGCTTTACCACTTTGTCGCTGAATGCATCGCCCGAAGGAACAGAAGCTGACGGTTTTGCATTACCTTATTAGTGTGTGTATTCGAGGAACCAATTCAAGTAGATTTGTTAGGATTTGGCCGTATGGGAGGTACTATAGGACTTTTTTAAGCATACACAGGTACAGTACTATAGGACCAGGTGTCAAAGCTTGATTCGTCATAGAGCAGTAATTGTACATATTGAGTGTTTGGACTCAAAAATCAGTATATAAATAAGAGAACGTTGTTCGCCTTTCTGGAAACCCTTATATAGGAGCTGTGTCTGCCTCGATTTTTTTTTGTCCGTCCGCAGTACGGATCGCCGTACAGCTGGCACGATGTAGCATTGCCGCCCGTCGCTGTTCAAACCGCCGTATGGATGGCGTATTGTAACGTTGCCGTGCGTCATCGGTACAGACCGCGTACGGTTGGCACAATTTGACGTTGCCAGCCGTCGCAGGACAGACCGCCGTAGTAATGTAACATTGCCAACCGTCCGCAGTACAAACCACGTACGGTTGGCACAACTTAACGCTGCCGTGCGTCCGACGTACGGACCACCGTACCGCTGGCACAATGTAGCTTGTACAGACTGCCTTACGGCTGGCGTAATATAAAATTGCCAACCGTCGGTGTACAGACCGCCAAACCGCTGGCACAATGTACACCGCGAATCTTTATTAGTGTCAATAACTTTAATTTGGGGTCTTAAAATTTTGATTTTTTTCCTCAAATAGGATACATGATTTTAATTTTTCTTTGAGGTTAATTAAGGTACCGAACAAAATAGCGTAAAAAACGAAAGTACAACGTGACATTGCAGTGCGTCAGCGGTACAAACCACCGTACGGTTCGCACAACGTGACGTTGCCGTGCGTCATCGGTACAGATCGCCGTACGGCTGGCACAACGTGACGTTTCCGTGCGTCAGCGGTACAGACCGCCGTACCGCTACACCGCCAATCGCTACACCGCCAATCGTTATTAGCGTTGTGTACGCTAATTCCGTCCCGCTTTTTTTTTTTTTAATTCTCAAATAGAATTATCCACACTATTTAAAAACAACCCTAATTCTCAATTAGAATAGACGATTTCTTCGAAAATTTCCAAATTTCCAATTAGCGTAAACCACGCTAATTATTCGTATACGCTAAAAAAACTTACACGCTAATAACGATTGGCGGTGTAGTAGCGTAGTGTACGCTAATTCGGTCCCGCTTTTTTTTATTTTATTCTACAATAGTGTAGCTTATTCTATATTTTTATATACGCCATTTAGGGTTATTTTCCAAGTACCGTACAAAACGGAAGTACGTCATATTTTAAATAGTGTGGTGTACAGTCAGAGTCAGACCGTACAAAAAAATACCTTTTTCAATGAAAAAGTTCAATTCATCGTGTTTAGTATCCGGGGACGCATGAGAATGTGCGGTCTTAAAAGGGGATCAAATCGGGTTGTCAAATATCATGTTCGCATATATTCGTCCAACAACCACGTTTCGACTGTGTGAATGTACGATTTGTCAAATTTTGTACAAATACCTATATTAGTGTAAGCATGCTTGCGACCGACATTTACTTTTTTCAAAGACCCAAATTAAAATTATTAAACAATTAGAATGTATGTTTTTTTTCAAAATTTTCAAATTCTTAATTAGCGTAAACCACGGTAATTATTCATATATGCTAATGAAACTTCTACGCTAATAGCAATTGGCGGTGTAGCACAACGTGACGTTGCCGTGCCTCCGCAGTACGGGCATGATAAACTGGACAGGGTACATGCCCGTGTAACGGGCGTTGATTTACTAGTCTTCATAAAAAAAGCCTAAACTGCCCTCAAACAGCTCCTTTACTATCGACACTCTCCTAAAGCTTTCGACTCTTTTAGTCACTCAATCCACATGCCTCTCTACAAACCTTTAGCTTCGGGGCAGGCACGACTTTATTCATTCTCTCCCTCCCTCACAGCTTTCTTTACTTAGAGACCAAGGCTTTAAAAAAACAACTTACTCAACATATTAGTCACCATCTGGCAAATAGCTTAAATCGATTCTTTTTGCAAAACCTTTCTCCTTCTCAAAATGCACCATGATGTCCATGTGCTTGTTTTCGAAATAATGGTTGGGATTAGATGGAAGTAATGGTTGAGATCAGATGGAATGGCAATTGCTACCTGACTATCGCACCACACTGTTTGATCACCAGTTTGCATGAATTTGAGCTCTTAAATAAGGGATTTCCGAGTACTCCGCCTCCATTGTTGATTGAGCTTTGATTTACCTTTTTAATTTTGATGCTATAGCGGCATGTCTCATCTCTATTTTATAGCACGTAGCATATGGTGGATCTTCCAAATTTGCATGGAGTTCACGCAAAGTGGTCATGAATCAAATTGCATAGAACCATAGTTATAAAAGGGGGAACAATATCAACGGGGGTTAATCTGCTACATCAACTAAAAAGCTTTTAAACGTGTTTAGAAGGGAGGTGTTCTACTAAGTATTTGCGTACAAAAGGGGAAAAATAGTGCGCAAAGCGGCAAAGCGGGCGTATAATACGTAATTTATTTTAAACTTTAAAGGTTTTGGAAACAAAGGTTGCGAAGCACATGATCAGATTCAGGATTGAAATGCCTAAGCGAAATGTATGTTTTGTCATAATTGGGTTTAATGACGAAATGACTTCGGAGCCAAATCGAATCCAAGCGTATCATTTTTCTCGATTAAAATCCTGACGTGTGCATCAGAATCGTAAACCAGACTGAATATGAAAATCGTACATTCGTCGCCGTTAAAGGATGGATGTTTTCGACACACAGGACGTGTCAGAAATATTTAGGAAAATTGAGAAACCAGAGCCGATCATAATTTTGTTCCCTAATGCAATTGTGTGTTGATTAGCGTTAATGTTTTTGTTGGCTTCTGGTCTTTTCATCCAAAATAGAGTTGACAACACAGAATTGTTTCTTTACTAAAATATTCTATATACAGCATTAGACTAATAGCGATTCACTTTGTAGTTTGTAGCAAATGTTATCAGTACGGCGGTAAAACGAGCGGTACATACCATCGTGCACATCAAAATGCATCGCATTGTCTGGCTGGTGTACATCAGAGGTCGCAAACGGTCAACCGAAACCGTGACTGACCGTTAACCGACCGCCCGCGCCAGATCCGGAATGGATTCGGTTCCGAAATTTTGAGGGTCGGGAGGTTGCGGTCGGTTGATTCACCAGAAAAAAAAACGGTCGGTTATGGTCGGTCAACCAAAAACCCAAAAAAAATCAAAAATTTGTACTGTCCATACAATCCAACATTATTGTACTTTGTACTCTTTGGTATCATGGAAGTCCGTGACATCATGATTACCGTCGCAAATCTGACACGGTAGTAACACTATTCATTTCGCAAATCTTAGGGAACTCGACAAAGCGTCGCAAATCTAACACGCTACACTGCCAATCGCTATTAACGTAGAAGTTTCTTTAGCGTATATGAATAATTACCGTGGTTGACCCTAATTAAGAATTTGAAAATTTTGAAAAAAAACATACATTCTAATTGTTAAATAATTATAATTTGGGTCTTTGAAAAAAGTAAATGTCGGTCGCAAACATGCTTACACTAATATAGGTATTTGTACAAAATCGGACAAATCGTACGTTCACACATGCGAAACGTGGTTGTTGGATGAATATATGCGAACGTGATATTTGACAACCCGATTTGATCCCCTTTTTATACCGCACATTCTCATGCGTCCGCGGCTACTAAACATAATGAATTGTATTTTTTAACTTAAAAACTAAGTTTTGTACGGTATGACTCTGACTGTACACCACACTATTTAAAAGATGACGTACTTCCGTTTTGTACGCTACTAAAAATTAACCCTAAATAAAGTAAAGAAAAAAATAGAATGAACTACGCTAATGGAGAATAAAATAAAAAAAAAGTGGGACGAAATTAGCATACACTACGCTAATAGCGATTGGCGGTGTAGTACACTATTAATTTCGCAAATCTTAGGGCACGTGACTAAGGGCCTGTCCCCATGTGTTCAAGTAAGGGTTTTCTTCCGTCGTTTACACAAAAAATGGGACTTCCTATTTGAAAATATTACGCCGTACGAAAAATGGGCAAAAACTCAAATACATTTTGCGTCATCTTGGAACTTGAAAGGTACGGCGATTTGGCAGTATTATCATCGCGACCCCCTTCCAGCTCATCTTCACACTTGCACTGAAATCAAATCGCGACCTGCTTTTAATCAAAATACCACCCTATTGACGAATAGAAAGCCTGGGTTGCACGCGTCAAAAGTTTTCATTGGTATTTTTGCAGTTGGGAGAATACACGAAAAAAAGATGTTTGTCCGTTTGCTTATGTTGTCCACTTGTGGGCGTCTACAAATGTCATTTTGTAGACGTAGGCGATTGCTTATGTCGTTCACGTGTGGGCGTCAACAAATGAAAGTTGGCGTCGACAATTGTCCCAGCATGTCAGGAGCTCTTTGCGGCGTACAAATGTCCGCAGTTTGTTCCGAGATCGTTGGCGTGTATTAATGTCAGCAGTTTGTTGGCGTCTACAGGTTTCGCAAGTATTGGCGACGTGTACAACTGCCACATATTCAAAATAATGAACGCGCAAATAACGATTGATATAGGCACACTTTGAAAAGTACACCGTAAAATCAGCGCTAAATTCCAAAATAACGTTTCAAAATATCGATTACATGGGGACACGCCCTAAGCGTCGCAAATCTGACACGTTAGTAAACACTATTCATTTCGCAAATCTTATGGAACGCGACAAATCGTAATTATTGACTTAGGGTGAAGTTCCATTAGACGAAAAGTGAGGTTGTTTACAGAAATTCGGACCGATCCGTACTGCGCCGTACTTAGTATTTTGTTTTTATCCGGAAAACAACATTACAGAGAATCTTGCCAATATTCTCCAAAAGTCTGGGAGTTAACAATGACCGTTAGATATTTTTTCGCGAAGCATTCGCTTCGAAAGTTTATGTAATTGGTGAAGTACTGTACCTCAATTACAGAAAAAATTGAGCCGCGACACGTTGGATAATGAGCATACGTGTCAAGATGGCAACCAATGGAAATAAAAAAATTTCTCACACGATATACGCTTTCAGAAATCCAACTGAAAATGCAAATGAAATTTCGTAACGCACTTTTGTCACGCTTTTTTTGTTAGCTCCTAGTCGTCACATTATTTCTGGCAGCGCTCATTCTTCACGTGTAAAAACAAAACCATAAATAAATGCAGTGGTATCTGACAAGGCGTCTGCAAAGAGGACAAAAGTTGTGTTGAACGATGACCTGGTACGCACGTACATGGTACGCAAATGAAGATTTTTGGTCGGTGTAAGAATCTTTGACGATTTTGAATTTCAAATATTTAGCGACGTGGCACCACACTTATACTAACACGTGGATTACAGGCTCTGCGCAATTGAACTTCGTTCAAATTGTAGCATTCTGTAATGTTGGCCGTACAATTACAGAATGTCCTAATGGAACTTCACCCTTATTCATACGTTGTACATTAGTTAATTTTGTACTTTTTCGGTTATGGGCGAGCACGGTTAGTCGTGAGAAATCGAGTTTCGGTTAACTTTTATTTTCGTAAACGCCGGTCGGTTAACGGTTAACAATTTTGGAGCGTGACATAACTCAGTCGGGTGTCGGTTACTCAGATTTTGAAAAAAAAAAACTGTCGGTTTCGGTTATGTAAATTTTTTACTTTTGCGAGCTCTGCGCTTTCCGTACACCGTATCTGGATGTATCGCCAGGCGATCCGAAGCGTTATGCAACGGGCCTAGGGTGGACATTACCGGTGGGTACAAGGTGCACGTCGGAATTACGGAACGCTTTACTGCATTCACTGCACATGTACTAATTTCTTGTTATGTCGTCTGCAGCGTGGACCCTGTATTTCGCATATTCGTTATTCGTGTTCGTGTAAATAGTTCTGACATGCCGATCAGAAGTCAGTTTTTGCGGGGCCTCCTCGCTGCGTGGCAGCCTTTGGAACATTCCTCTTTTGGCCTTTTCTTGCCGTGTCACGCTCCTTTAGTCGGTACGCCTCGTCGCTATTGGAGAATGAAATCATACTGTACGGAGGTATCCGTTCGGATCGACGGGACACTGAACCCCTGCTGCTAGGAATCCAGCTTCGTGGGAAAATACAGACCAAAATATATTCTGTTTTACGGCGGCCGCAATTCCACACATGTCTCCAAAACACTCGGGTACTGACGAAAATTTGACTACGTGGCTAATGGCTAGCCGTGCGACAGTTTGCGACTGGGCCAACTGTACTTTTATTTGAGTGTGCGATCCGCTGCGATACTGTTTGACGGCGACGAAAATTGGCGACAAACCATCACAGTTGTGTCATGGTCTGCTACCAATCTACCACCAACACCTGTTCTCAATACGACAAAGTTTACACGACGTTTGTTACAGTACAACCGTATAATTTGTACCTTATGGTTTAGATTGCGAGCATTTAATGTATACGTGTGCGTATCGCATGATATCAATATAACGTGCGAATATACAATAATATATAATTCGTTCGTCTATTCTCATGAAAATTCCACTGTGGGCTGATGTTCCATCAAACCAGTTCTGCTGTTGAACACAATATATTATTCATGGAACTGGAATTAGGGTTTTATCAGCTCAGTTCTGACAAGAGGTCGTCGTGGCCACTTATATTGGCTTCCGTAGATGATATAATCATTGCAGGGACCCAATGATTAATGAATTGCTGTTTTTCGAGCAAAACTTTTACTCAACGACACAAAACGTCGACGACCTAAAAACTTTTCAGAACTCAAAACCTATAAAGGTGTCGATACGTTTCCGGCTTTCCGCATAACAGTAGATTTGAAAGGTGCTTCTCATTGGTTTAAAGAAATTGACGAGCAAGTTATTGGTCAAGTAAAAATTTATAACAATTTTATTGAATGTCGACATTTTCAACCATTGCAAATCCTTTTTTTCTGAACTGGACGGAGGCCAGTTTCCAGTTTTACTCTGAACTGGCTGATGGAACGTCAATTTGTGACATTATTGATCTGATGGAACATCACCCTACGAAAAAATTCGTTTTCTGTGCGGATACCGCACGAAATGCTCGCACGTTTTGAACACGAACGTTGTGAACTTGTGACCGATCGCCGATTGTCGCAGAATGTCGCAAAATGCTGAAGCTAGTCGTACAGTGTCAATCTATGCAGTACACTGGAGTATATCGTCAGCATGCTGACAAACTGTACGGTCTGTCTCCCATTTAAGAAGGTGTCTTTTCATGTTACATTTATGACATTGTTTTCTAAGTGTCACACTCTCTCCCTTGTTTAACGTTGGAAACTGCCAAAAAATGTGACCTTGGTTGCATGCATGTGTTGTTCTAAGAGAGGCACATCCATAGCTGATGATTCTCAATAGCTTTATTAAGTTTATTTCTCCTCTTTGGATGCCTAAGCTAGTTAATTTGAATTGCAGGAAAGAAAACCTCTTTTATATTTCATAAACAGACCGCTACGTATGAACAGAGAGTGAGAGTTTTAGTGATTTTTATTCTAGTTTCATTGTCCTTCTCAGTTTTGTTTCGACCTTAAGATGATTCATGGTTTTTTCTTATTTATTTACTTCAGCAAGCATTGAATGCCTAGAAAATCAAGTCTGTAAGACGAAGTCACACTGCCCTTAAAGGATTAAAGTTTTTGAAAACTTTCTGTCCCTTTGTGAAAAACAGAAGCTATTCAAGAGTTTGTACAAAAGTTTCACACATATTGGATAGCAAGGCGGAAGTTTTTTAACAACCAAGAAAACATCGTCTTTATCTCTTGAAGTGTATGGTGACATGGATGCTGTAAATTGCCTCGGAGGCCAGGTTCAAAGTCGCCTTTTTAGAAACCCTTACACTGTAAATACTTCTGAAAAATGTCCAGGTTGTGGACGCTTTGGCTCAGAAAAAAATAGGCTTAGACCTTCCGAGACTGTCGAAATAAAAGGTAGAAACGGAAGTGGAAAGAAATGGTTTACAGGAAAGGTTTCACTTCCAAATATTGCTGCAACTATCGCGTCAGCACCTATTAAATCGCCAATTTTTGCATCACAAATTATTACGTCGGTCAGAAGTAGAAATGATTTGATTCCAACTTCCTCTTGGTGGTATCAAATAGCTGGCTCTGGAGGTGCAAGATTAAACAAAAAAAATATTGATTATGATGGAGAAAATGTGGAGAGATTTTTTCAGTCTGGAGGACAAGTGAATGGAAATCAGTTACACAGAATCAATAGGTGGAGGAGAAATTGCAGGCTTTATCCGTAAGGGCTAATCCTCTTATTTCTTTTAGAATTGCCTAATTAAGTTGGTACAATGTCTTTTTCTTTCCTTCTATTTCGGTAGATGCTCCTAGAGGAATTTGAATCCTCAAGTTTTTTTCCCGCAAGGTTAATTGTCTACTCGGCTTTATTATGATTACCGTTTTCTCTTTTGGCCCATCATAGTTATTTTGCATGCTGCCCCAGTTGAATTCCTATGGTGTAATCTTTTTGTTTCTTTTTGACATAAGTTATTATGCTTGCGGCATCCATGGATATTGTGCTAGGAATTGTTTGTTATTGAATAGTTAACAAAATATTTTATCGGTTCTTTTGTCGTAACTTTCGCACGTTTGAAGCATCTATGGAAGTTGCGCTTGGACCTTAATCTATTCCTGTTTTTGGATCAGAAATAAAATGGCTCATTTAATTTTCTTTCTTTGTGCTTATTTGTTAACTGCTCACAGAGGGTCAGTTGAAGAGAGTGTCAGTTTCAACAACCGAAGCAGTTATGAAACTGAGGCAAAACTTTTACAAAGTGGAGCCCTTGCAGATGTGTTACTTAGTTCACCTCCACATCCAGAGTTTGGAAGTTACCCTGAGGACAGCATACATAGCCAGGCTCGATCACTACATGACAAAAAGGAAGTTTTGAGAGAAGTTTCTGGGGAAGTTCATAGGGATAGGACTCCTGGCAGGGACTCCGAAGATGAAGAAATTCAAGTACAACAAGTTGAATTCCCAACTTTACAGGTTGGTTCATTATGATGAATTCTCATGGACTACTTAGTATACTTTAGTATGGGCTGCTTAATAATTGGGTATGGACTACTACTTTTCTATGGATTACTTATCCTTTATACTTTAGTATGGACTACTTATACTTTGAAATTGACTACTCCACTATACTCTGGTACGTTGGTTGGGGCCAGTGTGGTAGAGCATACTACTTCCTCCTTTTCCTCCTCTCTACTCTCTCTCTATTCCTTTTTTCCTCCCTCGTTCCTTTGTTTGCTCGCTCCATCTCCTTTTGACTCTTTTCTATCCCCTTTTCCTCTATTTTCCCTTCTCTCACTCTTCTCTTATCAACTCAGAAATCAAACCCAGACAGGATTGGAAAGCATTTAATTTGTCGGTGGAGGAATATGTCAGCTAATCAACCAGGAGTTTTGAAATAATGATACTTTTTTGGGGAAGTTGACTCCACATAATAATCTCACAGTTCGTTTTTTTTCTTCAATTGACCAGGTCCAGTCAAGGGAGGAACAAGAGAAGCTTGCTGCAACCCCGGCCCATCCCAAAGCTTTACATGGTATGTTTACACTGTTAGGTAGTTGGAAATAAATTCGTTTTACTATGTCATATTCATACTGGGAAATATTCTAAAGAAATTTGTTGTGGGAGCATAGCAGTATCTTTGTTAGTCTCCCTTCTGCTATTTGACCCTAGTTGCTCTCCTTTAAAGGAGTTTTGTCGTATGCTAGTAGGATTTTCCTCTTGTAATCTTAGCTTTATTCTTCAATTTGAGGAGTAGCCTTTGTGCAGTAAAGCAACACTGTAAAATTACTGTCAATTGTGCGCTGAACAAATTGTCAAAGACCCCGAGTGTGAGCTACATAGTGTTCTGTTCACTTTGCAGATAAAAAAAAATTGTGTTTAAGTTTCTGTAGCTTAGTGCTTGTGGAGGCAAGATGGGAAGCGACTATCAGAGTTAAGGGATGGTCAATACGGTAGTTGAAAAGAGCAAAAATGCACAGAAATGCTATATGTGGGCACCTAGTAATTATACGTGTATTACAAAGTTTTTTGCGTACAATACGTCTGTATCATGAGGTAAACACATATAGTGTTTCCATACCTTTTTACACGTTAAAGTGATGGTAACAGTGTAGTTTGTGGTTTCAGTAAGCTGGACCTGTTTGTGCAAACATGCTCTGGCAAGATGGGAGCTTGTCTTAGAATTTTCATCGTGAACCATATCAATCATCATTACACTCAATAGAGTTGACTTCGCAAGTCGTTTGAAGTTGTCGAAATCAAGTTCTTCTGTTTGCAAAAGAACTGGTGTGAACTTCAACTTTTGTCATGAAAATTCACCCTATGGTGTCAGGTAGATATCATTGCCATTTTATCAGATATGAGCATACTGATGTGCTTAATTGGTTGGCATTGGTTCGATGTGACGGAATCAGCAATGAATGCAAGCTACTTCGCCTCGTGTTTTATCGAGAAGATATGGCGATTTGCATTACCCGCGATTCTTGCTCTCCTTCACGATAGTCTCCTTCCAGTGGCTGTGGTCAGCTTTGTTGGCCAGGTAATCTTCAGAATGACTGCCTTTAGGCCTCTGAGAATGCTTACTGTATTATTGTTGCCTCGTGGATTGTGTTGGCAATACTCTTCTACCAGCTTTGTATGGGAGCTTTTTTTGTTGCTGTTTTGTGGAGCACGCCTGGCGGTTTGTTTGCCCTGCGGTTCTTTCTCTCCTCCATCATAGTCTTCTTCCTGTGGCTGTTGCCAGCTTCACTGGCCAGGTAGGTCTCTTACACAGAAGTTCAAATTTGTTTGGTTGTCAGGCATTTTGATGCAATTAGCAAGTAGTGAAAAACTGCGTATCAATTTTTGCTTATAGGATATTGGGAATTGTATATGGGTGCTTACTGTCGTTGCTGGCCAGTAACAGAAAAGTAAATGATTTATACAGTTTTGTGTATGATTGGTGTCAATTTGAAATCTGGTTGTCATTCAATTGTTGCAGCAATACACTGTATCGTTCTTAGCGTTAATGTTTTTTCACTGCTTAATTTTAGCTTTTCTTCATGTATACGTCATTTCCATTTTATAGAACCACAATTCAGAATATAAGGATTTACCTTTAGTCTTACAAGTGTGCACAGAGAAACATGAGTTTAAAGGCCGAAAGAAACATTAAGGCTTATAGCGATGCGTGGTAATGTTATTCAGCCTATTTATTTGTGGAATGATATTGGTTTGCTCTGTATTATTGTGGTTTTAACTCAGCTCAGTGTGTTGTATTTCACTGCCTGGGAGTTTAAGTCACAGGTGATCAATGTCTTAGTATCCCGCTTGTCAATATTCTGTAGATAGGGCTAATGTAAGTTATGTCAAAAGTGGGAAGGCAGTTTTTTTTGTTTTTCTTATTGTAAGTAGAGATTGTTGATTTGGTCTAGAGATATGAAACATGTGATGTTTATTAACTCTTGTTTGTATGTGAATGCAGCTTGTTATTTTTGCAGCTGGACCGTGGGTTGGGGAGATGATGGATCGGGCCCCTAGAGTATTAGCCTTCAATGTCCTCAGCATTACTCAAGTAAGAACTTGTCACCGTAAGTTGCATTTTTTTTGCAAGTTTTTTATGTGTAGAGCTGGGTTTTGTGTGCCTGCAAAACTTATCACTCCGTTTTTGTTATGTAACTGTTTTAGTCGAGTTTTTTATGTCTGGACTTAGGATTTGTTGTTGATTATGTCACACATACTTGCGGTGCAATCAGGACCTTGCCTGTATTACATCATTGTGATACTAGTTATGAAAGAATACAATGTTTCTATTCACGTCCTTGTAGTGCTACTGGAGTAAGTGAGTAAATTATTCACTTTTTGTTTCCAAACCTGTTACTGCTCACGTTATTCATCGTACTGCTGATGGAAACATACTCTGTTAAGCTCGCCTTTTTTACAGGATAATCCATTTACAGTATGATTCAAAGTAACGTGGGTAAAAACACTCTGCTAACACCAACTAACGAGTCATTGATAGTTAGTACGATACTCAACAATACTCTTGTGTGCTCTCGACAAACACGAATCTCGTCAGAAATCCCAAAGGGGATTGTTTTATGCATTCTCACTAAGAACTCAGATCTCTTTAAAAGTTTCGAAGGGCGTTGTTTTGTTGTTTTGTGCATTTTAATTAAGAACACAGATTTTGTCAAAAGTTTTCAATGGGGATTTTCTTGTGCATTTTAAACCAGAGCACAGATTTTTGTCAAAAGTTTCAACAGGGATTGTTTTGTGCATTTTAACTAAGAACACAGAATAAAAAGTCAAAAGTCAAAAAAATTGTAGTGAAAAGTTTTCAATGGGGACTGTTTTGTTCATATGTTTTTGCAGGCGGCGGCTATGTTAGTTTCGGCCGGGGTGACCCTCCATGCCCTTCAGTCCGGAGTCTCAGCAAGCTCTTCAGCAATGACACTTTTTACCAAACCGTGGTTTGTTGTTCTTGTAATTGCGGGAGCCGTTGAGAAGATGACTGGTCTTGCTTCTGGAGTGGCGTTTGAACGTGATTGGGTTGTGCAGGTAAATTTTTTAATTTTCTTAGTTTCGTTCCCTTTCCCTTCCCCCTCCCCTTCACTTCTGTTGGGTTATTCAATTTTAATGCCCTTAGTTAAGCATTGCACAGGTGAAGGTTTTTAAGTCCCTTAGTTTCTTTCCCTTTCCCTTCCTTCCCTTGTGTTATTCAATCTTAATGCTCTTAGTTACGCCTTTTTATTCATACTTATTTCCCTCATTTGATCCTTGTTAGTCAAACTTAATTCCTTAGTTAAACTTGAACATTTTTTTCTTCATAGCATGCTAGTAGTCATCTAATATGTGAAATTGTGTGGTGTAGTATTGAAGTAATGAACGAGAGTTTGTCTTCTTACATTTGGATGATTTCTGAAATCATATTTAAAAATTTACCGCTGTTGAGTAGGATAATGGATTCAATTACAATCTTTTCGTTACTCCTGACATTTTATATGTTGAAACTTCATTGCATTACATGTCATCACATTTTGATTGGGGTGTTTCGGTGGTCTTTTCTTAATTTATTTGTTTATAACCTTGGAAGTTTTTCTTAACTTGTTCTATGTGCAGCTGGCGGGTGCAAACAGACCTTTGGCTTTAGCAAAAGCAAATGCTTCTGTTCGCAGAGTAGACCTTATCTGTGAGGTATAACTCCTTTTCCTCTCTCTCCTCTCTCTCTTATTTCCTCTCTCCTCCCCATTCGCCTTCTTCACCTCATTCTCCTCCTGGGGTTATATCTTTTCGAGTAAAGTAGATCCTTTAATTGATAAAAAGTTTGGGACACATGGTTTGAAACACTTGGGATGACTGTTGTTGAGGTTGACTTTTTACAATTGTGAAAGAAATGGACATAATCTGATTTTTTTTATTTTTGTTTTCTGGCTTTGGCAGATATCTGGCCCGCTTATTTTTGGATGGTTGTTATCGAAGTACCCATCTGTTCACTGTGTCAAGATCGCGATTGTTGTTATGCTTATCTCACTTCCAATTCTGGTAAGTCTTCTGGTGACAATTTTTTAAGTCTTCTGGTGACAATTTTTTAAGTATTCTGGTGGCGATTTTTAATGTCTTCTGGTGACAATTTTTTAAGTTTTCTAATGACAATTTTAAAGTTTTCTGGTGAACGATTTTATGCTGATATCGTTTCTCAAAAAGATGATATGGTCCCTAAATAGGTGTTGTATACCAAAATGTAGAAGGTTGATATAGTGTTAAAGAAGCTTTACGCAATCCACTGTATAATGGGTTTGGCCTCTTTGACATCAGTTACCAATTTTCTGAGCTTTACACTCGAGTGAGAGTGGGTCAGCATTGTCAATCAGTCCGTCCAGACTAATTAGATTCGATTTTGAGTATATTTAAGTGTTGTTTTTTTATGTGTGGTACTTTGCAGTTGTCTCTAGTGAAACTGACCGATACCTTCTCCAGTGGAGTACTTCAACGACCTCGCCATAGTCGCAGTTTATCAACAGTTCCTCAGGGAGAGGAGAAAGAACCTAAAGTAGATGGTATGGATTCTCATTTTTACCATTTTCACCTACATGTATATCTTGTTTGAAGGTTTCCATAGTAGCTAGGCGCGCAATTATCGTCATCTTTGCCTTCTGAAGCAAATACTGCCTCTTATCTTGCCTCTCCTGCAAGTATGGAAATACTTATAGACAGTAATCCGTTGTATTCTTAGTCTCGGGGAAAACTTTTAAAAAGTGTTTATCTCTAAAGTATGCAATTGCGTGTAATGGTTTTTTTGCGTTGAAAGTAAAATTCACTAGGCAGTAGACTGAAGTGAGGACCTATAGTTGGTCAAGTGGGGCCTATATTTGGTTCTCTCAGTTTTCTCTGCTCTTTCTCTCTCTCTAAAATTTAACTGGACATGTCTCACTACTGTCAGTGTTGAAGGCTGGTCATTTATTATCTTAGCACTGTAAAGGATGATGGGAAAAATGTCAAAACGTAATTTATTTCTGGTTATCATATGGAGGAAAGAACTGATTGTATTTTCTTATGTGTTCATGCTATGCAGTTCCTGGAGGTTTTTCAGCAGCATCTAAAGGATGGAGACAATATATAGCCCAGCCTGTACTTCCTGCTAGTATTGCTTATGTCCTACTTTACTTTAATGCTGTCTTATCGCCAGGTGGATTAATGACTTCTTTCTTAACGCAAAGAGGTGAGTTGTTTTCTTTCTTTTGTATATGTTGTATTCACCTAACTTCTCTGCCCGGTTAAATCGTTTTTCTTAATGATTCTCCTGTTGAAAGTTTTGGCATGGACTACAATATAATTCTGAGCATCATGTTAATGTAGTCTAGTTTGGTTTTGTCTTTTGTGATGAGATTTGTGTGTCCTGGAACTATGCTGGTTGTGTACACCTTATATGACTAGAGTTAGCGAACAGTTGGTGGAATTGACAATTGTCACTTGTTAATGAGTGTTAACTATTGTAAATTATGTTCTGTTACGTGGCTTCTTATGGGTCGTTTAACTAAAAAGTGTTGTTAACACTTATTTATGATTAAAGGTTGGAAATTAACACACTGAAAGTTAAGCTATTGACTCTAGTAGCGATAAGCAGTGTAGTTTTTGGAGTCATCTTCTCATGCTGCTGCTTCTGTTTTCTTGTTTTTCGGACACTGTTAAGATTTTAAAAGGGCATGTTTGACTTGTTCTTTTTTCTTCTGCTTTTTTTCCATTTTGTTTGTTGTTATCTAGTTTAGCCACTTAAGCTATTCATTATCTGTCGTCACATGGGAAGTTGTCTGAACACTAATTTTTTGTCTGAATACTTGTTTTTTCTTCAATTGTTGCAGGTTTAGATGTTTCAATTATAGGCATGTTTCGAGGAGCATGTGCTGCAATGGGTTTTTTGGCAACATTTTTATCTGCTCCATTGATTGCACGATTAGGGGTTTTGAAGGTATGTTTCTGATGCCTATGTTTATATTGTCTTTACTGTAAAATATCGCAACCATTGGCTGTTTTCAGTCTGTTATTAGTTTTAATTTTTGAGTTCCATTTTATTGAGGTTTTTCTGGATAGTTTTGACTCGGAGGGTCACAAATCGGCTTTAGGATAATTTAGTATTATGGGCGATAGTATCATGCTTCACTACACTATTATATATTTATTGATTTTTTGAATGCTAATTTGGTCCTGGTTTTTTTGCCCTCTGGACCTAATGTAGTGTTTGTAATACAAGTTGTTTTTTTTCTCAGCCTGTGGTTCACAAATGTTCATTCAAACCGGAAAAAAAAGTTACTAACAATAAAACAGTTGGCGCACGACTTATTATTATTATTTTTTTTTCAAAAGGGTGATGACTGATTTTGGATTTGTAAAACTGTTTTGGATTGCAGGCGGGGGGCGCTGCTTTGGCTTTCCAAGCTTTTGTATTGTTTGCTTCAATACTGGTCTATTTAGTTACTCCCCCAGGAAATTATGCTGGGCTTCTCGTCTTCTTGAGTTGTGTGGTAAGTATTTTACTGGGGAAACTCAAAACTGGAGAACCTTAAAACAGGGGAATCTTAACATGTTTGGCTGCATGATGGTTATCTCGATTATGCTTAGCCTCTTTTGTTCACAAGAACAAACTGTAAAACAAAATAAAACAAAAGATCTTTTCAAGTTTTTGTTTTTTGCTTGAAAGTTTAAAATGTGAAATAAGTTGACAACTGAATTCTGTAAAAATTCAGAGGGAGATCCACTGTACAATGCATGTAATTTCTTTGCCAATGTTTTTTCAGTTGGTTGGGACTTCAAATGAAGGTCTTTACACGCTGAACCCTTTATTTCACTCAATGCCCACTGAAGTAATGATCGGACAGTCGACCTTACATCGTCTCTCATAGACTTTCCGTTTACATGATGTCTGGTTAATGTGACATCTGTAACTTTAACGAGAGTACATGTCATCTGATCAGAAACGAAATTCGCTTTTTTTGTTAACCTCTTTTTTTTGTCTTTTTCCTTTGTTTTTCCAGGTGCTTTCTCGACTGGGACAATGGACATACGATGTTGTCGATGCCCAAATTTTTCAAACTGCGATTCCGGCTTCTCAAGCGAACTTGGTCGGAACTACGGAAATTGCTCTCGCCAGTCTTGCGGAGTTAATTATGTTGGCGGTCGCAATCGTGGTTCACGATGTAAACCATTTCGGCAGTTTGGCTTTCATTTCTATGCTCTCCGTTATGGGAGCCGCTACGATTTACTGGCGTTGGTTACTGAAACCGACCGCGGATCAAAAACGGTTGTTTCCTAACGAACCTCATTTTAGACTCGGGTTAGAGAGTATTGAACCGGGATTGCAGCCACTTGTCCCTCCCATGGCACTACTGATGGATAGTTATTAGACTTTATTCAACTTTATTCGACTTTATCTAGTTACCGGTTGTGAGATTAAGGCTGATCTACTTATCGGTTATGAGATGTAGATTTAGGGTTAATCTAATTATCGGGTAGGAGATCAACGGTTTCCACTATCTTGTGAATATTTTTTAAGGATTTGGTAGGTTTGAGTTTTCCTTCCAAGTCATCTCTTTGTGCACAGTTTTTTAGAGTGTAGTAGTGGGAAAAAAATAGAAACTCACCTGACCATGGGAGGATTCTCCGTATAATACGCTATAGAAAAATGAAAAGGTTTTTATCAATTTAATGATTTTCCTTTTCCTTCACTTCTCTTACTGCCACTTTTTTTTTTCATGGTACCTTTTCTGGTGTGGGAATGGGAGAGACTTTGTTGAGAAAGTTTTCATTTGTGTAATTGGTGCCTTTTGAAAATCAATTGGAAAGTGTGTATATTGGAAGGTAAAAGGGGAAAACTATTTGAAGGATGGTGCAATATCTTACAAAAATAAAAAAGATCATACAAAAAAGTGCCATTCTAGAATTCCTTAAAAGATTATGTCTACTTTGCAATTTCTGAAAAAATATATATTTTGTAATATTGAAAATGCAAATATTTCCAACAAGTTCGGGAATGTTGGCATATAGAATATCGATAAGCCAGAAAAAGGTACATTTCTACTATCGGGTAAGGGCTTCAGATATAGAACTTATAAGTGTACTTGTTGGATTCCACATATTAGGTGTAATATGCTCGGCATTCCAGTGTGTAGTTTGCCCATCTCGTCAAATCCCATTAGTGGAACTTTGTCACTGAGATTTTCACTACACAAGTTTGAAGGAAAGATGGACACATTCTTCACAACTTCCACGTAGCTCGATTTCCTTGTAGAAAAAATGCCCTCCCTATCCACATGCTCTTTCGATCTATTGGTTGAATGCCTTTTAAACACTTAAGTACTTTACATTTGTAAAGTGCAAGTCCCGTACTAACAATAGTAAATGTATAAACCAGTCATTCCCACATCTTTACTGACAAAGCCGACATATATCCACTTAAACTACAGATTTACAAGTTTTAGGTACTTATACCTTCGCGATTACTGGCAATTCTCTTTAGTGATTGGAGTAATGGTACATAAAACTTTCTACTTCACACATTTTCTATATAATCACTTTGATCAACTGACCAGTAGTAGCGCTTGCATGATTACCCTACTATTATATAAGTTAATAGGTGCTCTCTTTCTCACTCGGATTCAGAAATTTCTCACTCAGAGTTCTCTTCAAGAATGCTTCACCAATAAAACCTCATAGGTGCCAAGATTTTAAAGAAAATTATGTTGACTTCACAAAAAATCACTTTGGGTTTACACTATAAACAGCTCCTTTTCATTTTATAAAAAAATGATTTCATGGAGCCAAAAGCCAGTTAGGAACAAAACATATTTACTGCAATAGCAGATAAACAGATAAACTGCAAAAACCCGCTTAAAAAATCAAAATCTACTAGA
Source organism: Zygnema cylindricum (assembly GCA_037447655.1). NCBI lineage: Eukaryota > Viridiplantae > Streptophyta > Zygnematophyceae > Zygnematales > Zygnemataceae > Zygnema > Zygnema cylindricum. The sequence continues at coordinate 349,480 of JBBHKE010002397.1, read as the reverse complement.
CTTTTTAATCTCGTAATTTTTTTTAATCTTGTAAATCTTTTTAATCTCGTAAATCCCGTGAATCGCCGTACTTTTAGAGTCAGTCGTAAGCATCCGCCATAGCATTGAGTTTTTCGACAATAATCTTTCGGTCTTCATCGGTCAAAGGAGCGTCTTCCTTCATGAGACGTTTCCTCGTTTCCCAAGCAGGAGTATTGAGAGTTCCTCCAACAACCTGTCATAATAAGAGAATGTTTTATGAAACTCAACATTAAAGTACTTTATTTTCTTTGTCTACTTTTAATTTGTTGTATGGTTAATATTGTAAGTTCAGGTAAATCTCTTGTTTCCCAAGCATGAGTATTGAGAGTTCCTCCAACATCCTGTCACAGTAAGAGCTTGTTTTAATGAAAGTCAACATCAAACTACTTTATATTTAAGTACCTCATTTGTTTACTTTTCTTTGTTTACTTTTTATCTGTTTACTTTTTGTTTGTTGTATGATTCAAAATGTGAGTTACTACATGTAGACCTCTCTTTCCCACGAAAAAAGTATTGATAGCTTTCCCAAAACCTGTCATAATAAGAGCTTGTTTTAATGAAAGTCAACATTAAAGTACTTTAGTTAAGTACTTTATTTGCTTACTCTTTGCATGTTGTATCATTAAAAAACAGAACCATCTTCCTTAAGGGGATTTAGTCTCTCCTCATCATTTTCTCCATATACCACTTTCCCACTTCCCCAACTTCCCACTTCTCCCTTCCCCTTCACACTTTTTTTCTTTGCTAACAAGACTACTTACATCCAGAACATTATTGACATTCACTTCCCACTTCCCACTCTGTTTTTGTTTTCTTTCCCTATTTTCTTTCTTTGTTACTTTTTTTAAAGACAAAGATACTTACATCCAAAACATTATTGACATTATTTGAACTGTCCGGTGGAGTTTCCACTGCGTCCGGATTTGTCGTCCAATTGTCGTCGATAATATACTTATAGTAATATGTCCCAATCTAATCATATCGTTAAATCCCAAAACAAGAATGTAAGTCAAAACATGAAAAAAACATAAAACTTTCATCTCCAATGATTTTTTTTGTTACTTAATGAAGTCACACCAACAAAAAATAACAACCTTTTTGGCTCATATCAATTAAATATCTGTACTGCGGTTAACTGAGTGAGCTTCCATAAAGCTTTCTGCATTTTTCTAAAAGGTTTTGTAACCGTTTCTTGAGTTTCTGAACGGCTTTTCTTGAGTATATGGAGTTTTTTTTGAGTTTTTTTGGACCAAAGGACCAGGTTTTTCGGTTTTAATGAAGGTTTTTTCGAAGCTCACCGGAAGTTGTCGGTTGACCACCCATCGTCCCTCTTTCGCGACAAATTCTAAGGGAAGTTTCTGATTGCCACTCAGAAAAGACAAAATTCCTTCTCATTAGGTTCCCTCAAAAATCTTCCTAATACTCTATCTACTCAATAAAGGAAACAAAACCCATTTCCCACTAAGATTGCAGCTATACTGCCCATCGCTATTAGTGTAAAGAATTACTAGTGTAAATGCGAAATTAGAAAGCATTATACTAATTTAGAGTAGGAAGACGCGGCAAATTGTAGTTCACTCCTTCGGCCCAAAAAACTTACTGACTGAAAAAAGTTACGACCAAAAAAATTTACGATCGAATTAATGTTATTAACACTAACAACGATGAGCAGTGTACTTAAGGCGACTTTAAAATTGATGGAAACTCCTTACATTATGCCATCCCACATCTAAACCGGCTATCTCCACTTTTTTTGGAGTCCCTCGGTTTCGCCAGCTCAGCTCTACTGGCTCTGTAGCACCCCCTGATAACTGTCAACACAACATATATTCAGTAAATCAAGCAATTCCATTAGAATTGCAAAACAGTTTTTCAACCATAACCGCCAACACAACAGAGATCAGAAAATTCCGTTAGAATCACAAAACAATTTTTTAACCATAACAGTTAACACAGCATAGATTCAGAAAAATCAGTTCCTTCAGAACCACAAAACAGTTTTTTAACCATTAACTGTCAAAACCGCATAGATTCGGTTAAATCAGGTCCTTCAGAATAAAAAAAAAGTTTTTTAACATTACACAAACTACTTTAGAAAACAGCCCAGAGCCTTCAGTTTTCCAGTGTGTATAAAGCAGTAGAGCTGTAAAACATAAATACTTAGAAGAGGAAGGTTTACGAAAACCCAAAAAACGATCAAAATGTTCGTGACCAGAATTTTTAGGTTTGTGAATAATTTCCATAATACGACAGTTGATTAGTGCAGAACAATGATGTGCTGAAGAAAAAAAAATCATTCCCAAGTGTAGAAATAATGTTGTATAATTGTAAGACACACACTTTCTCATGTCAAACAAGTAAAAAAAGTGCGTTATATAAACACGATTTCCAAACTCACTATTTTATCATATCAAAGAAGTAAAGCGAGATATGATTTTAAAACTCACAATGTCAACGGTGGCGGCTCGAATCGCCAAAAGCTTGGGACTACAGCGCCTCACTTTCTGGTTTCCATCCCAGCCCAAAATTATTCTTTAAATTATTTCCCCAGTTTGACTCATCAGATTAACACTGAAGGTTTGAAAAACATTTCCAAAAAACTGAAACAGAATTGTCTTTGCAGGGAGAGGGGTTGAGGAACAGAACAAGACAAGTGAAAAAAATATGGCGAGAAATTCCAACAGAGAGGAGTAAAGAACTGTCAGTCTACAGACAAGGAGACTGCCATTCAGTTGCATATATTTTATGTACATATAGATTACACAAATATGTATATATATACACATATATACATATATATATATGTACATATATATATATATATATATATATATATGTATATATATATATATATATATATATATATATATATATATATATATATATATATATATATATATATATATATATATATATATATATATATATATATATATGTACGTGTATCGCTCTTTCTCGCCGACATACCCACTTTAGAAAAAGCCAAAAGAGAGAAGCAAGAATTCGAAGAAATTGCATTTAAACATTTTCCACGCATTTTCCACGGAAGGTTTTCAACGCAGGGAAGAGATAAAGGAAATTTGCAACAGTATTTATATTTCACCTGAAGCAAGACATTGGCTTCATCCAATTGAAATCCTCGAAGCCACCACATATATGCCAACTGCCATATATCAAAATACCACCCATTCCCACCAACACAAGGATGTGAAAAGTTTTAAAATCGTACGGATGTACGAAGTTCCCACACGTGCGAACCAAGATTGCAAGTCTTGGATCCTAAACCTTAATGAACATGATTTATGTTTTGACAAAAGAGAGTATATATATATATATATATATATATATATATATATATATATATATATATATATATATATATATATATATATATATATACACACACACACAAACACATATATTTAATAGCTAGAGATTAAGATTTAGTTCAATTTTAAAGATTTTGTTATTTACAGCCACGGTCGGAGCTCCGAGTCCTGCGGTACAGTGGACATATCCCACTCCTCTTTTTTAACTTTTATTCTTTTAAAACTAGTATAAGAAGGTGTTTGAGATTAAATTTTAGTTCAATATTAAAGATTTGAGCATTTACAGCAACAGCCGGAGCTCGTCCCAGTCCAGCGGTACAGTGGACATATCCCACTCCTCCCTTTCTCATAGAAGAATGGAGCTTTGCGACCGCCTGAGGTAACTCCACTCTTAAACTGAATGGGTCAAAATCTCTGTAATTTTAAAAACAAAGGGAACTATGAGATAAAGGGAAAAATGAGATAAACACGTCAGTCAAGATCTCTTTAAAACATGCCAGTCAAAATTTATTTAAAACACGTCAGTTAAGATCCTTTTAAACCCGACCGGAGATAAACATGCGACTCTTGAAGAAAAGAATTTGGGAGTAAAAAAGGAATGGGATATGGGAATAAAAAAGGAATGGGATATGGGATAATGGTTAATGGGGACAAGCATATGGGATAATGATTAACAGATTTGAACGGCAAAAAAATGACAATTCCAAGATCTTTCTTGCAATGAGAATCTTGAAGCCGTTGGATTATGATTTGAAAGTTAAATTTAAACTTTCTCCTAAAAACATGCTTTAAGAAGTATTCATAAAGGCATTGGACATCAAGTAAACAAAATAAACCACAAAACGGGGATAAAAGGGGGATTTTGGACCTGATCTCATGTCGAATGTGCTTCAAATCTCCTCGTTCCTTAATACGATCGACAATAGGAGGAAGTTCCAATCCAAAATATCTTTATTCGTTTTATTAAGGACACATTTTAAAAGCTCAAGCTTAAGTAGTAGGCTCTAATAATCATGCATAGTAGTCATACCATCCATAATGGGAAGAAGTTTCAATCAGAAAATATACTTCCAGTTTTGTTAAGGACACATAAGTGATCCACTGTACGAGAAAGTTTCAATCCAAAATATCTTAGCCTCAGTTTTATTAAGAAAACTGTTTTGTAGCTTGAGTAATAAGCTCCGATAACCAATCAGAGTACAAAAAGTCATACGATCCACAAGTAGAAACTTTTCCGATACAGAATATCATTTCATGAGGAAAAAATATGATATGATATGTTATGATATGACATGATATGATGTCCTTATGATATGTATGATTTCATATCATTTTCTTTTTTATATATCATAAGGACATCTAGTATCTTAAGTAAGAGTCTCCAATAATCATTCAGAGTACAAAAAGTCATACAATTCCCGGTAGGGGAAGTTCTGATCCAAAACATTTTCATTTCAATATTATGAAGGACAAGTTTTTGTCGATTAAGTAATAGGCTCCATTAATTAATCAGTGTACAGAAAGTTGTAAAACAACAAGTATCCATATTATCAAGAATGGATGAGACAACTGAGGGAAATTGCAAAAAGTTTCCTCTCATGTTCTCATTTCTAACCCACCAAAATTTGGCCAAAAAAACATTTTCTTGAGTCTTTTCAAATTGTTTACAAAATCCACACTAAAAATTGTAGGACGTGTAATTTTTTGAGTGTCCGACTTGGGCTTAAGCTTATGTATTCTGTATTCCTACATTATCGCAGACAATACTCTCTTTAACATTTGATGGAGAAGTAAAAATAAAATAAATAATACTTTCTTTAATTGTATTGGTAAGAATTTACAAAAAAAATTACTATTACAACAGTAGCAGCCAGCTAAAGGTTGGAAAAAAAAAAGGAATACGAAAGCTTAACTTACAATTGAGGAGGAAAGAGACATCATGGCTTACAATATTCAAGGTGCCCTTCTGCCCTTAGTGCCATAAAAACGACAAAAAAGGGTGCATCACTTAATGAATTCAACAGATAAGTGGTCTTTTTATTCGTATGAAATGTGAAAAACTACGACAAAAAATGTTGTTGGAATGGAAAAAAAAGTTCTCTTATAAGTAGAAACTTGCGTAATTGTAGAAACAATGTTGAAGTTTGAAGAAGATGGAGAAGACGTTCCAAGACGAGTGTCTTCTACGCAGAAACTTGAGTAATTGTAATGGTGGAGACAATGGTGCAAGTTTGAAAAAGATAGAGAATACAACTGTTGGATTGGCACGTGAAGCCGGTCCAATACGGGGTAGAATATGGAATATCCATACTCGAACCGCCTGTAATAAATGGGTACGGACCCGCCAGTCTCTACATCGAGCTGGTGGCACAGTGGTAGTGCGTTCGCAGCTGAAGTGAAAGGTCCCAGGTTTGAACCCTGGCCGGCTCAATTTTCCCTAGTATGGGACATGCCGAATCCCGGATTTCTTGGAAATCAACAACAACAGAAGGACCGAGTGTCTTGTAAGCAAAAACGTGAATAATTGTATAAGTGAAAACAAAAAGGACCGAGTATAATCCTTGAGTAATTATATCAGTAGAAACAAAGAGTGGCGAGTTTGAGAAGGATAAAGAGAATAATTTGAAGGACCGAGTGTCTTACAAGCAAATTGTATTGTTATCGAGTAATTGTAACAGCAAAAACAATGTTGCAAGTTTGAAAAGGATAAAGAAAATCGAGTGTCTTATAAGGCAAATTGTCATTGTAATCGAGTAATTTCGTAACAAGCGAAAACAATGTTACAAGTCTTATAAGTGAGTTGTATTATAATCGAGTAATTGTAAGAGGAAAAACAATGTTACAAGTTTGAAAAAGGATACGCAAGATCAGGATCTTGTTGAAGACAAAGGACAGTCTCAACTTTTGCTTCCGTACGGAGTCGGTCCACATCTCCAGCCCTCTGTTTCCAGGTGGATCCAAGTAAAAACGGTTAAACTGTTCCGATTGCCTATGTTTCCAAGTAGATCCAAGTAAAAACGATTAAACTGATGCCATTGCCTACGTTTACAAGTCCAAGTAAAAACGGTTAAACGATTGCTATTGCCTATGTTTCCAAGTAGATCCAAGTAAAAACGGTTAATCTGTTGCTATTGCCTCCTACCTGGTAAGGAGGGAGATAAAGTTATCTAAGGGGAGGGAGGTAAAGTTATCTATGGGGAGGGAAGTAAAGATATCTAAGGGGAGAGAGTAAAAATTATTTAAGGGGAGGAAGGTAAAAGTCTATTATTAAAATGTAAAATCAAAGAGAAAAGAGAGAAAAAATGTACCTGGAGACAAGAGCCCACTATAAGATCTGGAAGGACGAAGGCATAATTCATGCCCAGTTCATGGCGGTATATAAGAGCTGCAAGTTTATCCCTCTCCCCTTTAATCAGAAGAAAGGAGGGAGGGAGGGAGGGAGGGAGGGAGGGAGGGAGGGAGGGAGGAAGGCAGGCGGGGAGGGAGAATACAGCTTTTAGTGTGGATTTAGAAAGCCTAATCCACACTTTACTAGCATACAGTCCCTTGCGAGAGGGAAAGGGAGAGGGAGACGGAGGAAGCAGGAGTGAGGGTGAGGCCGAGAGTGAGAGTGAGAAAAAGGGGGGAGAGTAGGATATGACGTCCTAGACAGGGGAAAGGGGGGAACTAGGGAATGCGGGAAGGGGGAAAGAGGGAGACAGAGAGGGAGTGGGAGAGGGAGAGGGAAATTATGGTCCTTTCGCTTACCGGCATCCCCCATGGCTTGCTGCATGGTAGAAGAATATTCGTCGGCTTTTTTTTTGTCCTCTTCTAGATCCTGTCAGAAAAGACAAAAGCAAATCAAAAATACAAATTTAATTATTCTAATGTATAGCTTTTAATTTCCAGACTCTAACAAGATTGAGAAATTTAGAGTGCTGTGATTCTTTGTAAAGTTCATTTTTTTTTTTTTTAGTTTTTTTTTTTTTTAGTTTTTTGTAGACTGCTCGGTATTATTAATGCCATTTATGTTTAGGGGCAGAAAAAAAAAAAGGCACCGAACTTCCGTTATTAACGCTACTAGAGACTCACGGTGTACTTGAAAAAAAAAAGAATCTCACCCCACCTCTCACCCTCTCCCTCTCCCCTCTCCCCTCGCCCCTCTCCCCTCTCCCCTCTCCCCTCTCACCTCTTTGGAATCTCCTTCTCTCTGCAGTTGCAGTTTCAGCCGCACTTGCCTCCGCACAAATCACATTTTTTAACTTTTTCTCTTTCCTTTTTTCTTTGACAAATTTATTTGTTTTTGTCGCCGAATGATTTGATTTGATTCACGAAAAAGTTTGAGCTTGACAATCCGGAAATAGTGTGGATTCCAGAAGATTTTGTCGTGTTGCAAAGAAAACGCTGATTCTCTTGCCTGCAATATTTGGAAAAGGACAAAAAGTTACATGTATAAAAACAGTACAAGAAAGAGAAAAGAGAAAAGAGAAAGTGAAAGAGAAAAAAGAAAAGTACAATGTAAAAGAAGGCAATGGAATAAGACAAAATAAAGTGATACGAACGGCAGCAATCAAAAGAAAACAATGTAGATCCAAACATAGAATTAAAGAATATTTATATATATATACAAATTTACAGCCAATAATCAAGATAAAGCTTGTAAACATCTACCATTATCTCAAGTAGTATTCAAAAAAAGAATAAAATAAAATGACAAAATGGAAATTTTAACCACGAATATAATAAGAAATGATCGTGAATGTAAAAAAAAATCTTGATTTTAAACTTTAAACAATGAAGAAACCTGCAAACATTCTGGCTATCATTATTATTATTATTCTTTTTATCATTATTATTATTATTATTATTATTATTATCATTATTATTATTACTATTATTATTACAATTTATATTTCAAAAAGCATCAAAATAAATGGATTCATTACTTAAGAACTGTACCAGGTGACGTGACAGAAGGAAGGACTAAATAAAGTTTGAGAAGTCATGACTGAAAAATATTAAAAGGACAGTCTTAAAAAATGACAAGAAATGAGAAAAAAATGAGAAAGAAATGAGAAGCAAATGGGAAAGAAAATATGAAATCCTCTCCTTCCTACAGGAAGAATACAGTGCGAAAAGGAGAAGAACAATGAATATTTTTTGAAGATAAGTTGGACACTTGAAAACAAAAAATGTAACGTCACGAAAACACGTGTCGTCCTTACAATTTTTTGCTGGTTCTCTCCGTATCTCCGGGGTAATGGGGCTGCTACATTAGTCATTTTGGCCACTTGAGGAGTAATCTAAGCCGTCCGATATTTTCACAAATCAAAATTACCGGACTAATTAATTTTGCCACGTTTTGTTTAGTTCATACGTGCGAAGACTCTGAATGGCCAATATCCTCCCCTGAGTTGAATGAAAATGATTGGCTAATACCCTCCCAGGAGCGAAAAGCGCGCGAGAGATCTTCTCGCGTCCAAATATGTGTGTCTAACTTAATCGAAAAATGCACATCGGACGGTCAATATTACTCCTCTTAATGACCCGGGAAATAGCTGCCGAGTATCTCCGTATCTTTCGGGTAGAGAGGGAAGCTACAAATCTACAATACACCGTGTATCGTTCTGACACGTAAATTAGCCTAACATGTACGGATATTTAAATTTCACTACGGCGTACGATTTTTAATGTTTTGTACGAATACATATATTAATGTATATAATTGTACAACGAATATTCCATTTTTGCTGTTCCCAAATTAGCATAAACGCCGAAATTATAATACACCTTTTTAAAAAAAAAAACAAAAAATCTTAATTAGCGTCAATGACGGTATATTTACTTCCACACTATTTAAACTTTGACAATAATAACGATGCGCGGTGTAGTCATTTTGGCCACTTGAGGCAGAGGTCGCAAACGGTCAACCGAAACCGTGACCGACCGTTAACCGACCGCCCGCGCCGGATCCGGAACGGATTCGGTTGCCAAATTTTGGGGGTCGGGCGGTTACGGTGGTTGACTCACCAGGAAAAAAAATAACGGTCAGTTACGGTCGGTCAAACAAAAAACCATAAAAAATGAAATTTTTGTACTTTTTTTTTCCAACATTATTGTTCTTTGTACTTTTGGTATCGTGGAAGTACGTGGCATCATGATTAGCGTCGCAAATCTGACACGGTACTGTAGTAAGCTATTTAATTCGCAAATCAAAGGGAACGCGAAAAAGCGTCGCAAATCTAACACGATAGTACACTATTCATTTCGAAAATCTTAGGGAAAGCGACAAAGCGTCGCAAATCTTACACGATAGTCACTATTCATTTCGAAAATCTTAGGGAAAGCGACAAAGCGTCTCAAATCTGACAGGTAGTACAATATTTATTTCGCAAATCTTAGGGAACGCGACAAAGCGTCGCAAATCTGACACAGTACACCGCCAATCGTTATTAGCGTGTAAATTTTTTTAGCGTATACGAATAACTAGCGTGGTTTACGCAAATTGGGAATTTGAAAATTTTCGAAGAAATCGTCTATTCTAATTAGGAATTAAGGTTTTTTTCAATTAGTGTGGATAATTCTATTTGAGAATAATAAAAAAAAAAGCGGGACGGAATTAGCGTACACAACGCTAATAACGATTGGCGGTGAAGTACACTATTCATTTCGCAAATCTTAGGGAACGCGACAAAGCGTCGCAAATCTGACACGGTAGTAACACTATTCATTTCGCAAATTTTAAGGAACGCGACAAATCGTAATTATTGGCTTATTCTGTCGTACATTGATTAATTTTGTACTTTTTCGGTTACGGGCGGGCACGGTTAGTCGCGAAAAATCAAGATTCGGTTAATTTTTTTTTTCGTAAACGACGGTCGGTTAACGGTTAACAATTTTGGAGCGTGACAAAACTCGGTCGGGCGTCGGTTACTCAGATTTTGAAAAAAAAAAAACGGTCGGTTTCGGGTATGATTTTTTTTGACTTTTGCGACCTCTGACTTGAGGCGTAGTCTAAGCCATCCGATATTTTCACAAATCGAAATTACCGGACTAATTAATTTGAAAAACGACGCCTTGCCACGTTTTGTTCAGTTTACACGTGCGACTACTCTGAATGGCCAATATCCTCCGCGGAGTGGAATGAAAATGATTGGCTTAGGGTAACCTTCCATCAGGCGAAAAGTGGGGTTGTTTACTGGAGAAAGTACCTTTCCGTACTAGGTCGTACTGTCTTTTTTTTTTTTTTACAAAAGATGTTTACTAAAAATTCGTTGAGATTCTCCAGACTTCTTGGAGAAAAATACCACCGTCCGATTTTCAATTTTCGACGCAAACGCTTCTTGTTTCCAGTACGTAGCTACACCGCCAATCGCTATTAGAGTATATAACGCTAATTCGGTGCCCCTAAATTTTGACCCCAAAACCTGAAATAGAGTTAATAACGCTATTTAAATACGTGGACCATAATCTGCCACGTTTCAGGCACTAAATAAGAATCAATAACGCTAATTTTTTTTTGACGCTATTTAATCCTTGACTCTAATAGCGATTGGCGGTGTAGTCTCCTCCGACTGTCCTCGGGAGGAGAGTTTGTGATTACTGGACGCGTGTTTTGGTCCACTTGTAAAGTCAGAGTCGATCCACGACAGACGTGAAGCAATAAACTTACATGTGGCAATTGGAGTGTATCGTGTGACATAAAAGCCAGCCTGTTCGACGACAAAAATATTTTGGTTGTATAGCCAGCCTGTTCGACGACAAAAAAAACTTGGTTGTAAGACATCCTGTGACGTCTCCTTCATAAATGTGCGATACAGCGATTCACGTACAAATGGTACATTCTTGGACATTTGTACAAACTTTAATTTTGCAACGGTTTTCGTGGCCGTTCATACCACAACAACCGTAAGAACGTTCAGATTGTACATTAGCGTGACGCTACTAGATATTTCAAATGGCGTCTGCCCGTACACATACGCAGCTGCGATTTGTCCTTTTGGAAATGATGATTATTCCCGGGCGGCTCAACAGGTCCTACGTGGTACCAATCGCAATCTAACACCTCATTCACTGGCACGACCTGATGGAAGGGTGTTACAAATATTAGTGCCAGTAAACGTGTTCGTACGATTACTGGGAACGCCTGATGGAAGGTTACCCTCCCAGGAGCGGAAAGCGTGCGAGAGATCCTCTCGCGCCCAAAATACGGTATATAACTTAATCGAAAAATGCACATCGGACGGTCAAGATTACTTCTCGAAATGACCCGGGAAATACACCGTGAATCGCTATTACCGTCAATGACTCTAATTGCGGTACCCCGTTTTTTTACCCAAATTCTCAAATAGAATCAATAAAAACCCTTTAAAAAACAAATTTGAGTAAATGATTTCCCTCAAAACTCCCAAATTCCCAAATAACGCTAATTATTTCATTACGCTATCTATTTCATTACCCTAATAGCGATTCACGGTATAGCTGCCGAGTATCTCCGTATCTTTCGGGTAGAGAGGGAAGCTACAAATCTACAATACACCGTGTATCATTATTAAATATTAATGCCATTTTTTTTTCGCGACTTTCCTTTTCTCCGTACACACAAGTGCGATTTTGGGTTGGAGACCACCAATCGGAAGGTGAGAATCTTGCCTTTCAATCGAAGCCGCCGGATGTTGTTATGACAGATAAATAATTTTCGAAGCCGCCGGATGTTAGTATTACAGATGAATAATTTAACAAGGCATCATCGACACAAATTCAAAAATTCATGAAGAAAAGACAAAAAAGAGTAAATCATTTTACGCACAGATTCGTAGTACAAAAATCATAATGAATTCGTACCACGATTTGTGAATTACCGACAACAAATGCCGTGATAATGCACCACAAAACATCCTTAAAAAAAAAAAAATCTTTTAGAACACATTAAAGTCAAGAATTCGAAGATTATTGTCAAATGTCATTTCTTTACCCAATAGCTTACCTATGAAAATTACGCCAACATCTTAAATAAACACGATAATCAAAATCTCAATCTTACATTTGTTCCACTTCCATAACTACACCGCCCATCGCTATTAGCATTAAGGATTTAATAGTGTGAATGCAAAATCGGAATATATAATACTAATTTTAGTGCAAGCAAAGGGGCTGTGGCAAATAGTAGTCCGCGTCCTTAGTATAATTGCTAACACTAACACTTTTGCGATCAAACGCGACCGAATCAGTGTTATCAACTCTAATAACGATGGGCGATGTACTAAGGAATACAAATCATTCCTCACTAAAATCCAAACAACAATATACATCGCTAATCATTTTACGCCTCATTTTTTTTTTTTTTTTTGTAAAACGCGTTATATCATGTGTAAATTTGCAATAACAATTAAAACTAATATAAACTCTATTTTATTAAACATATTCATAAACTGATCTTGCAAACTTGAACTTACATTTTTCACATTTCAACATATTTTTTGAAATTATTTTAAGTTTACGGTTATACTTACAGCATAGACATTTGTATTTTTTGTATGAATTACTTTATCATGTAAATTTCTAGGTTAAACCCGTAACTAGATCTATTTATTTTTTAAGAAAACATTACAGCTTTTAATACTAAACCAAATATTATCGATATATTATATATCCCATGCTAATTTAGATCTTTTAAGATCTTAAATCTATAAAATTGATCTATTTACTTTTTAATAAAACATTGAAGCTTTTAATACTAAATCAAATATTATCTATATATTATATATCCCATGCTAATTTAGATTTGTTATAAATCAAATTTATACGCGACCAAATTAGTGTTACCAACTCTAATAACAATGGGCGATGTACTAAGGAATAAAAATCATTCCTCACTAAAATCCAAGCAACAATATACATCGCTACTCCCTTCTTGGGAATCTCAATCTCCTGATTTCTGTTCTCCTGCTTTGATATAACTTCTTTTTGGACTAAGAAAAATATCAACTTTCATTAATCACTTCTTTTATGCACTTGTCCAATGCTCCGCCTACTTTGTTGGACTAAAAAGAATCATCATTTTAACAACAATTTCCCTTTGAGGCTTCCATGGTTATAAGGGTAACAGAAAAAAAAAACACCATTTACACAATTTTGTTTTTCTAGTCATTAGTTCTACAACAATTTCGGTGAGTTTTGCTGCTGTTGCTACCAAGAAACCAAACCGTAGCCATACCTACCAAGAAACCAAAACATGGACTGTTTCTGACAATTTCCGACGATTTTAGACAATTTTAGACAGTTTTTTTTTAGAAAATGGCTGTGTAAATGACAATTTTATAAAGAAATGGTTGTGTAAATGGCGGGTTGTAAAGAAAATGGTTGTAGAAATGAAAATTTTGAAAAGAAAATGGTTGTGTGAAAAATCATTATTTTACACAACCATTTCCTTCATAAAATCCTCATTTCCAAAACATTTCCTTCACAAACCGTCACCTTCACAACCATTCTCTTCTAAACTCATCATTTACACAATTATTTCCTTATAAAAAATTGTCCAAAACCGTCCAAAAACGTCTACGATCCGGTTTCTTGGCTTATTGGCCGGTAGTAACAGGCGACGACCGGCTGTGGCTGCTTTGAGAACTCCGACCGACTTCAGCATCGCTCCGACCTTCGCAGCCACGGCTATTGTATCGACGGCAATGGCCCTAATTATTATGCCCACACTATTATTGGTGGCCCTATGAGACAAAGGTCGACCTACGCACATAGACAGATACAACAAAAAAGACAACAACTTGGACAAAAAAGTAAAAAAAAAAAAGACAGTGGAATGGGCAAAAAAACCCTCTCTCTAAATGAGTTTGCTCTATTTACACAGCCATTTTAGCCAGCCTAAAACAGTTAAACCGTTCTGCCCTACTTACCAACTTATGACTACTTTCTTTCGCTCTCCCTCTCTCTCTAATGTGTTTGCTCTATTTACACGGCCATTTTTACCACCATAAAACCGTTAAAACCCTTCTGCCCTACTAAACCCACCTCTGACTACTCCCTCTCTCTCCCTCTTTCTCTCTCCTTCTCTCTCTTTCCCCCTCTTTAAACAAAACTAAGACCCTCCCGAATTTCAAGTCTAATATAAGGCAATTTTAGGGTTGCAAATCACAACCTAATTTTCTAAGAGTGCCTTTTGCGATTCTTTCAAAAAAGTTGAAACCTAAAACTGAAAACTGAAACTTCTAAGAAAAAATCATGTGAAATGCTACTAAACTGTTCACAAGGTACATTTTCCAAAACTAAAGTTTTTAAACTGATCAATATCGGGAGTATTAACAGGTTTACAAGACTAGAATACCAGAACAGTACAAGCCATTTATTCATTTTTTCATAATTTCTTCGCCTAGTCAAAGGAAAAAATACCACTGACAAAAAATGAAGCTGAGAAGAAAACCGACTCTGGAGAAAAACGGACTGAGAACTACAGTCAGTTTTGCCACTCATTTCTCCGCTTCTGTTTCGACTCTTGTAGTGTCTCTTCATCGTTCTCTCCCCCTTCCTCTCCCTCAACGTCGCCTTCTTCTTCCTCTTCTTCTTCTTTTTCTTCCTCGGGAGGTTTCCAATTAATATCTTCCGTTATTACTCGATGGGGCATTAATTCGTCTGCGGGCGGGACCATCTCCATCAATTCCTGCAATGAAAAATAGAAAAATATTATTTAACAGTTATTGAAGAACATGTAGAGATATTATTTAAGTGTTCTTCAAGATATTATTTAAGAGTTACCAAAGAACATTGACAAAGATTATTTAAGAGCTACTGAAGACCATTTAAAGATTTAAAGATGTTTAGAGGGTCCGGAATTGTTTGCCCGTGCAAAATGTTTTCTTTATATCAATATATCAATTGGGAAACAAGTCCTTGCGAGAGGGAGAGGGATGGAATTTTACGGACAATCTTGGGTCTAAGACTAATTTGTATTAGTTAAGGTAAGTTCAAATGAAATCTGCAGGTCTAAAGTCTCTTATTAAAAGTGCAATAAACACTTGTCAAAGGACAGAGAATAAAAAAAAAAATCAGCTTACCTTACAGTCCTCTTAAGATCATTAGGAGCCAGAAAATAGTGTTGAATTGAAAAGAACCATTACATTACCAGAGATTAGAAATAAACACATACAACAAAAACAACTATACTTGTATTTATGTAAAATATTATAAGTTAATATAACCTATTGTGAGTCATTGTTATATAATGAGCATAGGGCCCACACTAACTATATGGTCCACAGTATATTTGAAGATACCTCCTTGTCACTGCAGTCGAATCCTATCACAAAATCCTAAAAAAGGACCCCCAAAAAAACCCGTAAAAAATCCTAGAAACACCCTCGAAAACCCTAAAAGACTTACCACCCAGTCCCTATAGTCGACTCGCATCACAAATTGAGAATTCCTCACTTCTCCTCTCTCGATCTGATCCTGGGGAGGGAGGACAGCAGCACAAAAGGTGGGAGGAAACTAAGGGTGAAGGACAAAACAGCTTGCAGAACATAAGGAACTAAAAAGAGGGAGAGGGAGGGGGAGAGGTGAAGGGAGAGGAGAAGAGGGAGAGAGGGAGAGAGGGAGAGAGGGAGAGAGGGAGAGAGGGAGAGGGATAAACAGAGAGAGAGAGAGAGAGAGAGAGAGAGAGAGAGAGAGAGACAGAGAGAGAGAGAGAGAGCGGACGGCAATACAAAAGGGGGGAGAAAACTAAGGATGAAGGACAAAACAGCTTGTTGCAGAGCGTATGGAATCAAAAAGAGGGAGAGAAGCAAGAACAAAGAGATAGGACCAAGGGAGGCAGGGGGAGAGAGAGAGAGAGAGAGAGAGAGAGAGAGAGAGAACGTACGAGCCAATAAAGTACCATCGGAAGCCTTAGTATATTTCAACCGTCCGTCATTCACTAAAAAAGACGAGGCAGAGACATTTTCAACGGTCTGGGCAAAAGATTGTCGATTAAAAACTAAATTGATGAAGGGGACACCGGATTTATGTCGTTTTAAAATACTAAATATGGTGTGGACATTCGCTTCCGTCTCCTTGTCGACGGTGCCTTCCTCAATCGAATTGCTCTACAAAAGTACAAAAGTACAAAAGGTACAACAATTCAGAAGTACAAAAATTTAGAATTGAATTGCTAATCTGCAAAAGTGCAAATGGACAAAAGTACAAAAGGTACAAAAATTTAGAAAGCCCTAAAAAAAAACCTTACAAAAAATACACGAGTAAGAAAGTACAAAAAATTAAAAGTGCAAAGTTGAAAAACCAAAAGGCTAACGGATGTCTTTCTTTCTTTGTTTTTTTTTTTTACCAATTGGAGGACAATTTAGTCAAAAAAAATAAAATTGGAATCCTTACCGATGCGGAAAACAAAAAAAAGATTCTAAACAATTGAAAATTGGATTCATTACCGATGTAAAAAAAAAAATGAAGATTTCAAAATGGAATCTATCTCTTTCCTTTCTTTTTTAAACTCACATCAGCAGGTCTCATGGGATTGGTCGGTTTTTCTCTTCTTTTTCGATGACCGATTTGCGTTTTCCTCATT
Organism: Zygnema cylindricum; assembly: GCA_037447655.1. Taxonomy (NCBI): domain Eukaryota; kingdom Viridiplantae; phylum Streptophyta; class Zygnematophyceae; order Zygnematales; family Zygnemataceae; genus Zygnema; species Zygnema cylindricum. Next base: position 332,584 of record JBBHKE010002397.1, on the reverse strand, counting down.
TTCGGTTGAGAAGCCATGGGACCAAGCCTACAAAAACACAAAAACTACAAAAAAAAAAAAAAGTTTGTTCTTTATTCTGTTAATTGGTTCTTTACCACAAATTAGACAATAAAATAATTTTCTTATGAACAACTTTGAAAAAACAAACAGAAATTTAAAAAACAAACAACTTAAAAAAACATTGAAGTTCAAAAAACAAATAACTTAAAAAAGTTTTCGAAAAACCTTACATAGAACACAATCCCGTGATACCCGAGTCGTATTTAATCGCAACCTCCATTCCCAACCTCACCCAATCGAAAGAAGAAGGATCGATTTCCGAACCTTCTTCAAAAAGAAGGCGACAATACTTTCTTTGAAGAGCTCGAATAAGCTCGTCATTCGTCGGACTGTCACATTTTCGAAGCTTATTGGCTTCTTTAGTAAGGGTTTGCGTCAAATCTTGAAGAATTTTGGCATCGGTTACATATTCTCGCATTTGTTTTGGCATCGGTTACATATTCTCGCATTTGTTTTGCTTCAAAACCAGAGTAGATAGTAAAGAAAAAGAAGAAATAGGAGTGAAAAGGAATAGAAATGAGTCAAATTAAAAGGAGTTTAAAGGTGTTGAAAGGTGATAAAGAACTAATAAAAGCGGTGTAAAAGTAAATAAACACGGTGTTAATTACTCGTTGCACAAAATATATATATATATATATATATATATATATATATATATATATATATATATATATATATATATATATATATACAAAGTATCATTATTGGCGAATTCTCGCATTTGTTGTTTTGCTGCAAAATCAAAATGGATATTAAAGGAAGGAGTTAAAAAGGAGTAAAAAAACGCAAAAGAAGACCAAAAACGGAGGGAAAGGATAAAAAATGCATAAAAAAAGGGAGGGTTTAAAGAAAGGTTCAAGAAAGAGAAAAGGTTCAAAAAAATTAAAAAAGGTTCAAAAAGAAAGAAAGAGGGTTCTAAAAAATGAAAAGAAGTAAAAAAAAAAAGAAAAAGTTTAAAGAAAAGGTAAATAAAGTACCTTGACTACAAGTCGAATTTACGAAATCCATAATTTTTTCAAAAAATTTCCCCTGTAAGACATTCTGATTCAAACCTGCGACCAAAATCAAAAAAAAAATAAAAATGAATAAATCGACAACACAAAAGAATAAAAATGCATATTAAGACTATCCACCTACCTCCCAAAAAAAAAATGGAGAAAAATGAAACAAAAAGAAAATGTAAAAAAATGAAACAAAAAAAAACAAAAAATACCAAAAAATAATAAAAAAAAATGTACTGATAACGACATGTTGTAAAAAAGTAAATATAAATCTTACTACCAAAAAATAAAAACTAGCAAAAAACAAAAAACAAAATTACAGAAAATTTAAAAAAAAGGCAAAAAAACTAAGAAAGAAAAAAAAACAACAACAACAAATAAACAAACAAAATAGAATAGAATAAAAACAAATAATAATAATAAAATAATAAAAAACGTACTTTCAACGGCATTTTGAATTTCTCGTTGCTGGTAGCGAATCTCCTTAGTCAGCCACCAGACACTGGGGGAGGCCATTGGTGGGGGGGGGGGGGGGGGAAGGAGGGAGAAAGAGAGAGGGAGAGAAAGGAAGCGAGAGAGGGGAGGTGGGAGAGAGAGGAGGGAAGGAGAGAAAAGAGGGAGGGAAAAGAGGGAGAGAGAGAGGGAGAGAGAGAGAGGGAGAGGGGAGGGAGAGGGAGGAGAGGGAGAGAGGGGGAGAGAGAGAGAGGGAGGGAGAGAGAGGGAGAGGGAGATGGAAAGAAAAAAGGGAAAGAAGGGAGGGACGGGTACGCAAAGAGGCGAGAGGAGAAACCACCTCATTTCCTAACAAACTGTGTGGAGGGGGGGGGGTGGGTAGAGAAGGGGAGAGGGAGAGGAAGAGCGGGAGGAGAGAGAGAGGGAGAAGGAAATTCGTGAGGGACGAAAAAAAAGAAGGAGAGACGTTTGGAAAGAGGGGAGCTCAAACATGAAAACATGTGTAAGGATTCTTTTTAAAGGTTTCAAATGCTTTTCCATACTCATGTTAGAGAGAATTATTGTGAGCTCACGTTAAAAGTTGACACGTGTAAAGTTGACACGTGTAAAATAGACACGTGTATCCATGTGGTGAGAAAAGAGGAAAAGCCATAGAGAAAGCCAAAATGCATGGCAAGCTAAGCTAGAAAGAATTTTTGATTCTGTCACATTCAACGAAAATAAAAATGATGACGTGGCATCTCATTATGAAGACGACGACACGTGGCAGTTGAAGTTAGATAGCTTACATTTAAGTTGACACGTGTCTCCATGTGGTGCAACGACGAGGAAAAGCCATGAAGAAAGCCAAAATCCATGGCGAGCAAATACGCTTTATAAATTTTAGATGCATTTCAAATTTGCCACGTGGCACGTTATGTGAAAGTCAATGTTTGAAAATCACGCAAAGGAAGAAAGCACGAAGTAGAAGAAACCCTAAAAACAATGTATGGCAATACAGCATGTTGATTCGAACATGCGCGGCTCCCAGGGAGGGGACCACCGGCAACCATAGATGTCCCGTGCGCATATTACGCACGGTATTAAATACAACGAAAAGTATGAAATTGACGAATACTACGTAATTTTCGTAAAAAAGTTGAAATCCGTACGAATTGGACATCAACCCCGGCAACCTTCTCTAGTTCTCTTCCGTATGCGAAATTTCAAATTTGCTTTAAAGTTTCCCGCTTACAAAGAAACATCAACCCCGTATCGAGTAATCCGTACATTGTTTCTTTCAACGTAGTTCTGTTTTATTTCAACGCTCTACTGCGAGCAGTTTTTTACCGTAGCGTTTGTTCTGCTACTTTTAATATAGTACACCGTCGATCGTATTTAGCGTGTATGTTTTTTTTCTCTTAAAACATCTTTTCTCCGTACATGCATGTCGAATTGTGGATCTGACGGTTGCGATTGAAAGGTTGCATTCTCAGCTTACGAATGGCGGTCTTAAATTGAAAATTGGACAAATGTGTACGGAGAAAAGATGTTTTAAGAGACAAAAAAAATATACACGCTAAATACGATCGTCGGTGTACTGTGCAGTTCACCGCCAATCGCTATTAGCGTAGTGTACGCTAATTCCGTCCAGTTTTTTTTTATTTTTATTCTCCATTAGCGTAGTTCATTCTATTTTTTTCTTTACTCTATTTAGGGTTAATATTTTAGCACCGTACAAAACGGAAGTACGCCGTTAGTTAATTAGTGTGGTGTAGGGATAGTGTCATGCCGTACAAAATTGTTCCTTTTTAAGTGAAAAGGTATAATTAATGAGTTTTAATAGCCGCGGACGCATGAGAATGTGCGCTCTAAAAAGGGGGTCTAATCGGGTTGTCAAATATCACGTTCGCACATATTCGTCCAGCAACCACGTTTCGACCGTGTTAACGTACGATTTGTCAGATTTTGTACGAACACCTATATTAGTGTAAGCATGTTTGCGACCGACATTTATTTTTTTCAAAGACCCAAATTAGAATTATTAAACAATTAGAATGCATGTTTTTTTTCAAAATTTTCAAATTTTTAATTAGCGTAAACCACGATAATTTTTCATGTACGCTAAAGAAACTTCTACGCTAATAGCGATTGGCGGTGTACTGTACTGAACTGTACCCGACTATATGGAAGCTGATTTTGAGATTTTCCATCTGACGTCGACAGACGTGAGTGCGATTTGACGTCGACAGACGTGAGTGCCTAAAACGTAAACCTTCATTTTGTACGGTAATTAGTATGCCAGTACACTGAGACTTAGGGTGCGTCTCCATGTACTTGAAACTTAGAGAATTTACTTTGTATTTAAGCGCAGATCCGGCGGACCCGGATTTCGGGTGTCCCTATGTGTACCAAACCAAGTTGTCACTTAAGGGCATGACGATTGTATACGTCGACAATGCACATGACGTCTGTCGACAGTGTACAATCGGTGATGGCGCATGTTATTTTTTGTAACTGCTTGTGACGTCGCATGACTTTTCATGACATTGTAGACGTAACGCCTTCCACCCTGTGCCGTTTCACGGTTGAAGAAGATGCATTTTGCCTTTGCGTCGCCTGTCCGCTCGACGTGAAATGGCATCGGATCTTGAGACCCCTGGCGAAATAAAATTCGTACCAGGCGCAAAGGGACAAAACCAAACAAATTGTGTACTTTGATTTATCGTACCTGTACGCAAACGGACAAAACATAGCGGATCGTGCACTTTTCGTCGTCGCTTGAATTCTTTTGAAATTTCTTGAAAAAAAAATAAACGTGCGACTACGCGTTTCTATTTGTTTTTCGAAAATTCTTTGTTTCAAAACACATCTTCCCTGTGTTTTAAAGAAAATTTTGAAGATGACGTTTTTTGGCGTGGCCGTGGGTCGAAGAACACAAAACGACAACATGTAGTACATCTTAAATTCGACGATTACGCAAAATGTACTTTTCATTTTCTCTATTTTTTTGTACGGTTGAAACTTACGCGGTACGGCTCTAAGTTTTTCAGGAAAACGACAAAATAAAACCCTTACTTAGGCACATGGAGACGCACCCTTAGGGCGTGTTCCCATGTAACCCAAACTTTGAAACGTTACTTTGGATTTTAGCGCAGATTTTACGGTGTACTTTTCAAAGTGTTCCAATGTCAATCATTACTTGCGCCTTCATTACTTCAAATATGTGACAGGTGTAGACGTATACAAAATATGCGACAGCCTACGATAGTACGAAACGAAATGTAGACGACTACGAAACTTCCTAAAATTAGTGACGTCTACAAAAACGGCGACGGTTGTAGACGTCGAGTTTTTGTGACATCGTAGATGTTTAGGGTTATGTGACATCGCGAAGTCACGCTACCTTATGACGTCATCAACACGTAAAGTTTCCGCCATGGCTTCCCGATTTCTTTTTCTTACCATTTATCATTCGATACGCCATCAAAATGAGACAAAAAATATAAAAAAAGAAAGGAAAAATATATATCTTTCATTTAATATTATTATTGATGCATTCCATTTAGAGATGAGAGAAAGAGAAGCGGTCGAATGAAAAAGATGGGGAGAGACGAGGATGTTGTAAATTGTTGCAAAGGAACCCATGAATGAAAGTGGAAGTTCGAGACTCCAACGATTTTTTTTCCGTACATGCTTGTCATTTTTGTACGTACACGCGCGTGACGAGCATGTTAGAAAATAGCATGTACTCTCCCTCGTTCAAAAATTTTCGAAGACGTTTCACGCGTGCAATAACTGCTTTCGATTCGTCTATGGGGTGTTATTTTGGTTAAAATCAGATCGTGATTTGATTCCAGTGCAAGTATGAAGATGAGCTGGAAGTGGGTCGCGATGATAATAACGCCAAATTGTTGTACCTTCCAAGTTCCAAGATAACGCAAAATGTACTTGTGTTTTTGCCCATTTTTCGTACGGCGTAATATTTTCTCGTTGAAAGTCCCATTTTTTGTGAAAACGACGGGAAAAAACCTTTACTTGAACACATGGGAACACGCCCTTACTGTACTGTAGTGTACCAGTACACTTTGAATTACCGTAGTATACGAGTACATTGCCCGTCGTAAATTGGCTTTTAAGTCTTTAACGATTTATTAGCGTTAATGAGAAATTAAAATATATAACACTCATGTAACACTAATATATATTTTGGTCAAGGAAACGTGGCCAATTGTAATCCATTCCCTTAATAATAATGTTGACACTACTTTATGAGTGTCGACCAACAAAGTATTAACAGAATTAGTGTTGAATATAACAACTATGGGCAGTGTAACTCTGTTTAGTACCGTACTTCCATTTTATTTCTTTAAATAATACTAATTTAGAGAGTGAATGTTATTTGTTCTAGGTAGTGTGCTTAACAACAATAAAGATTGTGTTTTTGAAACGTTAAATGGGATTAAATTAGCTATGCTAATTATTTGTAAATTAATCAACTCACATTAACCAGCAGCTTACTGTTATCTTAATGTAATATAGAGTCCTCATGTGTAAATAGCTAGTATATTGTGCCTATCAAAGGTTAAAAGTAACGCTCAAGACGATAATGGTGCATTCATGGTGCTTATTCTAATAATGCATAACCAGTGCAACTTCACAATAATTTCTGCAATCATATGGTTTTACGATATTAAGTAGTAATTTGTAAAAAACCCCTATATTTATCCTTATAATGAAAGAGCGTGATATAATATATTTATACAAAATGGGTGAATGATAAAATGAAATAATAATAGGTGAATGCGCGAACAACAAAGCTTATTGCATCGTCTACAACAAAACTCTTCATCGCGCTCCCTTGAGGGTATGTTGTCGCACTAAAGACGTAAATGGATAATTTTCCTCAGAAGATGGTTACCATGTAACGACAATTATCTGTTGGTGTTGTAGTACTGTACGCACTACAACAAATAAACGTTAATGGTGAAACCCTACTTATTTATCATTTTTTATTGAGTTAACATAGTACACGGTGCATTATGTTATAAAGGTTTCGACTGGTATACATTTGAACAAAATTGTGTATATATTATGGTAAAATAATAGAAGTTATGTAAACATGATATCAAGTTTCTATTCATATTGTTGTGTGTGTGTAAATGTGAGGTTACAAGTTTATACTTTAAAAAACTTAAAAGTGGCGCGCTTTGTCCACTATCAACAACGGTATTTTGCACGCATATTAGTAGTTATGCAAGAGTTACTAAAAAAACATACCAGAAAGTTTTTTCAATCATATATTACCCTCTTAGGTATTATAAAACACAAATCCAATGAGTTTTTTCATGGGTCAACGATGATGTTTCTAATGTATATGGGTGGATATTGCAACAGATAACATATATTATAGAAATCAATGAGAATTCTGTAGTCGTTGCCATAACTCGATAAGCCATAGCTAAGCCTACAAAACCAAAAAAATAATGCGATCAGTTAAGTTTCAACAATGGCGTTTATGGCGTGTATTGATGGTTACTGTTTGATTCCACGAAAAACATAAAAACGGTGCAATTACACGAAATCATTTTATGGGTTGTCGTAACCCAATGAACTACATTGAAGGTTTTAACACCAAATTCTTATTCGGTGACAAGGGAGTTTTAAGACTTATATTCAACAATTTTGAATAACATATTTTTGACGTGTATTACAGTTGTTATATTTAACTTCTTTACGGATTTGCACAACTAGGTATACCAAGTTTAGGTATAAAGAACCAAAACTGTAACATGTTATGTTGGGTATAGCAGTAGCAAAAAAACAAAGAAAGCCATCGTTTCCACGGCCATTTCCCTTTAAAATCGTCATTTACAAAACGGTTTTTTTCATTTACAAAACCATCACACAACTTAGGAAAAACGGAGAAACTATAATGGCCCGGTTTCTTGGTAGCAACAGCAGTAGTAATAGTAGCAGCAACAAAACTTACTGAAAAATCATCATTTACACAACCATATTCTTTATAAAATCGTTATTTTCAAAACATTTCCTTTACAAATAGTCACTTTCACGACCATTTTCTTCTAAAATCGTCATTTACAAAACTATTTTCCCAAAAATAAATGTCTAAAACTGTCTAAAACAGTCTAATGGTCTGGTTTTTTGGTAGCCACAGCTGTCGTGACAGCAGCAGCGGCTGTAGCGGCTGTAGCGGCTGTAGCCACTTTTAGCCCTCCAGCCGCCTTTACCATCGCTCCAGCCTTCGCAGCCACGGCTATTGTTCCGGCAGCAATTGCCCTAATTATTGTGCCCACACTATTATTGGTAGCCATATCAGTCGAAGCTTGATCTGTGCAGGTACAGCCTAATTTATACAATACGGCTTAATTTGTACAATACTGCTTAAATAATGCAATACTGATTAAGTTTTGCAATACTGCTTCGTTTTTAAGCAATACTGCTGGACTTACAAAATAATGATTAAGTTATGCAATACTGTTTAATTTATGCAATCGGCATAAGCTTTTCATATAACCGTAATCGCCTTCTACGTAAGCAATTTACGTGATTTACTCTGCAAATTACGCCTGTCGTTTTTCTCTCTCTCTCTCTCACACACACTCCCTCTCTCCCTCCCTCTCTCTCTCTCTTTCTCTCTCTTACTTGACGTCTCTTAGAGACAAACTTATTACTGTGCTGAACTCAGACATTCATTATCGCGAGACAGAATTTGGTCCAAATGAATGGTAGTTTGCCTGCGGAAAATAAACATTTGGCCAAAACAAAACGGAGGATGGCACATGAGGGAAAGATAAACATTTAGACAGAGGGAGAGAGAGAGGGAGAGAGGAAGGGAGGGGAGGGAGGGAGGGAAAGAGGGAGCCATCATGAAGACAAAGGAACAATGGAAAGGTTGGAAAGACAAAAGAAAAAAGGAAAACAAAGGCACAGAAGATATATTGATAAGAGTGACATAATGTACCATGAAGAAGGGTAAAAACAAAAAGAAAAAAGAAAAGAAGAAAAGACTGAAGAAGGCAAAAAGAAGAATGACATAAAAAGAGAAGAAGGGAAGATAAAACTCACAGGAGGGAGGAAGGAAAAAGGGAGGAAGGAAAAAGGGCTGAAGGGAAGTAGAAAAAAAGAAAAAAAAAAAAGGAAGAGGTGTAGAAGTGGAGGGGAAAAGCACAAAATGAAAGGAAAAGATTGAGAAGGAAGTAAACAAAATGGAGCAAAAACAAGCAATAAGGAAAAAAAAAAAGGAAAACGAAAAAAGTGAGACGAGACGAAGTATTTATGGACGTTTTACTTCTCTGCATAGGCGCATTGGATTTTTTAGTTTTTTTTTTTAGGGTTTGTTTTTTTTGAAGGTTTCCATTATTAGTTTTTTTTGTAGTTTCTTTTTTTGAAGGATTTCTTTTTGAAACACCACAATATTCACCAAAACATTGGAGACTTCATTGACCAACTTTTTTTAAACACCATTGTGAAAATTAAGGAAAGTATACTCTTTAAAAATAGATTTATATCAATTTGAAAATAAAATTATAATTTTTTTGACTTTAAATCTATAATATTCCAGTTTTGATACGAAAGGAAGAAAAGCCATAAAGTACTTAAATGCTGAAAAAAGAACTACAGCTGTTAGAAAAAGCTTAAGAAAAACAATAAAAAATATGTTAAAATAGCTTACCATGCAGTACTGTACTCTTGAAGGTTGAGGGATAGCACCAACCAATCAAATCCCTTTTCAAGTGAAGATGATCCACTGAACTTGACAAGGTCAATGAGTACATCAATGTTTAAAAGTGCAAATATTTCATGCGGAAGTCGCACGAAATTTTAACATTATACAGTGTGTACTGTGTAGTCTAATTTTTCCCCATAAAAGATATTTCGTGCGTCTAATTTCTCGCGGCCGAACGAAACTCAGGACGATTTAATTGTACGTATTTCTATATAGTAAACAGTACAGTACGCCGTGAATCTTTATTAGTGCTGATGTTTTTTTCATCTTTGAGCATCTTTTCTCCGTACACACATATTGGTTTCCAGACCTGACGGTTGCGAATGAGAGGTAAGATTCTCGGCTTCTGATTGACGGTCTTGAATTGAAAATTGGACATGAGTGTACGGAGAAAAGATGTTTTAAGTGGTGAAAAAATTATTAACATTAATAGCGATACACGGTGTACTGTACCATTCAGAATTTCAAACTGTATACGTTATCGTTTTTTCGTACATTTCGAACATAATAGCTTGTACTGCAGTTTGGCTACTTTATAAAAAAAAACTGTTTAACTCAAAGCTTGTAGCCATGGCTTCTTCTCTTTATCCCTTCACTTCTCAAATGTCTTTCAGTAGAGATTGGCGTCTCACATTACTTCCACGACCTATCTCTTCTCTAAAATTTAACAACATTATTGAAGAAGACGTATTCAAATTTGGTAGCCGAGCAAGTTATTCTATGAGATCGAGTATTTTCACGAATCAAAAACTCCAAAGAGATAACAAGTCAGTCACCAAATGTGAATCCATTAAGAAATCATTATTTCTTTCAAAAGAATTAGTATTTTATCATAACTCTACATTGAAAAAACCATCCTGTTTAGGCGATGATTACTCTGATAAAGTAACTAAAAAAAAAGATATTGCAGTTCAAGTTTACAAGCAAATTGAATATTTTCAACTGAATAACATTTTTGAAGGAGTTAACGGTATGGAAATTCAAAATGTACGGTCACAGAAGCTCAATCGGAGACGAATACTTTCTTCATTCCTATCAGGAGTAGCTTTGTTTTTTTCGTCTTTTTCAATGATTCCTGAAAGTGGAGCTACAGAATTAAATGAAGAAGGAAGTACACAAAAGAAATCAAGCCGGAATGAATCTCAAGGAAATGTATTATTTCAAGAGATTGATAATGGCATTAAGGTTCTCGATATTCGCGATGGTAATGGAGCTCTACCAAAAAGTGGAGATAAGGTAAGAGGAGCTTAACTCAGTTGCTACTTTAAATTCCTGCAAAAAAATGGACCTGAACTTGTGTGTCCAAGATTATGCTACACCGTTTATCGCTATTGTTTTTTCACCACTTAAAACATCTTTTCTCTGTGCACACATATCCGTTTTCTGATTGGAGACCGCCAATCGGACGGTGAGAATCTTGCCTTTCGATAGCAATCGTCGGATTAACATTCCGACAAGTGTGCACGGAGAATAGATTTTCTAAGTGGGCAAAAAAGCATTAACACTAATAGCGATACATGGTGTAGTTTCCTATTTTTGCAATTCAGTCACTTGATTATTCAATCATTTGCAAGTTTTCTTTTACTTTGGTCAATTGCTGCATTAAACTGTTCTATGAATTCATAAAAAAGGACAGAAATGATACAAGCCTGTGACAGATGTGATCTTCAGGTGGCAATTCATTATTATGCCAGGCTGGCAGCAAAGCAAGGGTGGAGATTTGATTCTACCTATGATCACAAAGATTCGAGTGGAGCTCCTCTGCCCTTTGAGTTCATCCTCGATTCGCCCTCTGTGAGGCCTCTCCTCTCCCTCCTCTCTCCTCTCTCCACGCTCTCCTGTCTCCTCTCTCCTCCCCTCTCTCTCCTCTCTCTACTCTCTCTCCTCGCACTTCCCTCTTTACTCTATCTCGTCCCACTCCTCTCCTCTTTTTCCTCCCTCCCTCTCTCTCTTCTCTCTCCTCTCACTTCCCCCTCTCCTGTCTCTACTCTCTCTCCTCTCTCCCCCCCCTCTCCTCTCTCCTCTTTGTCCGGTCTCCTCTCTCTCTTCTCTTTCCAATTGCGCTTTTATGCCCTTCATATTTGATTTAACACCTATGATTTTACTGCCGGTTCCCTTTTGTCACTGTCTTTTAGCCATATATTTCTGACGCAACACTGCCCATCTCTTTTAGATTTAGTGTGATTTTCCATGCTCACAGGATAATTACACTATTGTATCTTTACCTTCGTTTTGAGGGTAAATCATACAATTCGTACAGTTTTTCTGAGTCAACGTTCATAATTTATGCTTTCCTCCTTCTAAAAAACGGTTTTTTAAAAGGTTTTCCTTTTGACTTTTTTCTCTCAGGTCATTGCTGGGCTCAGTACTGCTGTAAAGGGAATGAAAGTTGGAGGTACAAGGAGGGCAGTGATTCCTCCAAGTCAGGGTTACCAAAGCACTACAGACGAGCCTCTCCCTCCTAATGTAAAATTTCTTGAGAATCCACTTTTTTTATGCCTTTTCTTTATATCGTTTCTATCATTTTCACGTTGTCCTGTTTTACAACATTGTATTACAACATTGTTAATATAGTAACAACATTGCATATTTTATATTATAAAAGGGTATATTATATATATCCAGTACAGGTGAAAATTTGCAAAATAACATTCGATACAAAGTTTTGTGGAAAAAATTGACACTTAAGAAATGAGATACACCGTGAATCACTATTAATGTTAAGAAATTATTGGTACAGGAACTGTTTTAGTGTTAGTAATTCTATTTCCAGTCAATATGGCGTCAACGATTATAAACCGCAAAAAGAATTAGTGCGAAAATAAAAAAATAGTGTCAGTAACATTTTTTTTGTGTTTTGGGGGCAACAAAAATGGAGACGGATTTGGTGTTATTAACGCTAATAGCAATCACGTCGTACTTTTACGAACAACTAAAAGAACATCAAATAGTAACCAAATGTAATCTTTCAGATTTTAAAATTTACCCTGTTTATGGGCACATCTCTCTCTCTCCCTCCCTCTCTCTCTCTCTCTCTCTCTCTCTCACTCTCCCTCCCTCCCTCCCCCCCTCCCTCCCTCCCTCCCTCCCTCCCTCCCTCCCTCCCTCCCTCCCCCCTCTCTCTCTCTTTCACAAGTACAAAATGCCTTTGTACTTTTATGTACCATCGTATATTGTATCTCAATACAAATCGTGTATCGAGAAAATTGAATTCACGAGCTTTACAGTTTCATAGCTATCAAAAAATATCGCAGGTTTTCCAATATGATATGCAACTCTAAGCGATATCAATATCTTAAAAAAACAAAAATAAATAAGAAGAGCCTGACTCTCATTTTGGTAAACACTTTCCTTTCTTTCTTTTTTGTTCTCCACTTTGTTCTTTTCTGTTTTTTTTTTTTTGCTTTTGCAGTTCTTTGATAGGCAAAGGTTGTTCACCACTATTTTCAACCCCACTCGAATACAAAACGGTGAAGGGTCGACTCTTGGGACTTTGGTGTTCGATATTCAACTTTTAGGGATTAGACAGCCTTTGTGACAGCTATTAGTGTTGGGAAAGAATTAGTACGAGGATTGTATTATAATAGTCAAAAAACAATCATTATAGTTACATTTTCGGTGCAAATGACGTAGATAATTCTGAAACAATAGAAGAGTTAGTGTAAAGCAAGAAACTAGGTGTAATAACGCTATTTTACGAGGGCAGAAAAAAAGTGTTAGTGTTATTGATGCATGGTATTAGCCATGATGGTGTACTTTTTATTCGTTTTTTTAGCCATGTGCATATCGAAGGGAAAAAACGTACATTGTAACAATCATGAGTGGTTAAGGACAGTTGTTTGGTATTATAAAAAGCATTCCCTTTTGCTTCAAAGAGAGCACAATGGCTCGACAATTTTATGTCGACTTTCCACGACCAATGTGAATAGCACTTACCAGAGAGGAAATTTTTAAGACCATCGAGACTAGGCGGTTGCTAAGGAAAAAATGTAATTCATGTTGTGATGTAGTTACTAGAGAGAAATGATTTCATACATTACGATAAAGCATGACACGTTTTTTGAATAAAGATGCGCCAAAAACACCAACGGACATCAATTTTTGAAAGCGTTTGAAGATCATTGCAATGAGAACAAAAGCCTAAAATAAACTGTTGCCACATCTTATTCCTCAAATATTTTAGTAGTTAAACTATAAAACGAGGCAAAATAAAGGTTGATTGTGGAACAAAAAAACAAAATGGCATGCTTTTTGACAACACAATGTATTTCATGACTGAAGCCCTCTTCCCCTCTCTCCCTCTCTCCCCCTCTCTCCCTCTCTCCCCCTATCTCCCTCTCTCCCTCTCCCTCGAGTGAACTTCCACCTTTGCCAATCATCCATAAGCCTCATCATCAAACCTATTAGTTTTGAAAATAGGGCAAAAGAAAAAGTTTTTAATGCATTGGCAGAAATTGCCAATGTTATTTTTTTGCCAAAATCTTTTGTAACTAAGTTTTGCAAAAAAAAAAAAAAACTTCGAGGAGACAGTCTATAAGTTTCCGTTTTACAAAATCTAAAAAGTCGGGGTGAAAGTCAAAAACTTAACTTGAAAAACTGAAACAGGAACTAGTTTCATAGAAATGAAAAAAATACATTTGAAAAACGGAAAATAAAACTAGTTTCATAAATATGAAACGAATAAAACTTATCAGACAAGAGGAGAGAAGGAGAGAAGAAGAGAAGGAGAGAAGGATATGGGACCGTTAAAAAAGACCAACGATTTCGGTATTCGAAACTAAAACTAACAATTTCTCACTAACCAGATATACATTAAATACCGGAAATGGAACTAAACTCGAATGTAAAAAAAAACTCTAAAAGGAAAAAAAAATCCAAATGTAAAAGTTTTTCCGAAAAAGTCAAAAACCAATCAATCAATTTACCGAAAAAGATCGTCGTTTCGAAAAGCTTTGGGAATTAAGGGAGTCATATCACAAGAATAATTGGGCATAGAACTTATAGGAAAATCGTCTTTTAGTCCAAATTCTTCGAAAGGTCTCCTCGGTCGTTTCTTTTTTCGTCCCGAGGGAAGAGGCCATAATGGGTCAGCCTCGATTACGACCACTTTTTCGATAGTCGGTAATACTGTTAAGAAAAGTACAAAAAGAAAAAGAAGAAAAAACCAAATAATATCAAGTTTTACAGGAAAGAGAGAACTTATTCACATAAGTGACACAAGTGAAACATGGATGAAAATACATGTTATCACAAAATGAGAAAGGCAAAAAAAAAAAAAGGCAAAACCAAGTAAATTCGAAAACCACAACCCTATAAAACTAAGTCAAAATCGGAGGGAAAGTTTGGAGAAGTCAAACTTGGAGGAAAAATCAGAAAAAGGACTTACACAAGTTACTTCTTCCATAGACTACTCTCTCATTCCTCCACCATTCAAGAGGTCGAACTCGAGTCCTCGTACTCCTTCTCACCCCTTCTTCCCATTTAGTTCCAATACCTGTTTCCAAAAATTTAACACCCAGAGTCAAAAAATTAAAAACCCTAAGTCAAAATATTAAAACCCAAAGTCAAAAAATTGAAAAACCAAAGTCAAAAAATTGAAAACCCAAAGTTAAAAAGCGACAAAAACATACTCTGCGAACGAAAACCTGTGAGTGGAAACGATGTATTGTCAACTATGTTGATTTTTTTTGACATTCAACGACTTGAATTTTGACAAAATTGCCTCGAAGTTTTCATGGTTAATCTCTATTCTAAACCATCTCAAGAAATCCCAAAACTATAACCAAAATCATTTCTAATATAAGTGTCAAAAAACTCCTTTTTTGTGAACACTCCCCTCTTTGTTTACTGAAAGAAGATCTCTTCAGAAGTATAAAAAGAACTATGGTATCCACGGGTCCGTAGGTCTAAAAGTATAAAAGAAAAGAGGATTAAAAACCATACATTTATATTTAGAAGACAAACATACAAATATATAAAATACATAAATATACCTGTTAGACTTTTTCTCATTTTCTTTCTTCGTTCGACAAAGAAAGTCTCTTCGTTCATATAGTGATACTCTCTGTTCATCTCTTTTGCTTCAAATCCTGAAATATCCTTACTTCTCCCACAAGTACTATCTTCTTTGTCTTCCCCAGTGTTCTCTTCTGAACGAGACTCTCCTTCTTTACCTATCCTCTCATTACCCTCATTTTCTTCTTCCTCTCCCTCCTCTTCTTCTCTATGGACAGCATCCTCGTCTTTTTCTCCTTCTTTTCCTATCATCTCATTTTCTTCACCCAGCTCTCCCTTTTCCTCTTCCTTGTCTTCTTCCTCTTCCCTTTCCCCTGCCTCTCCCTCTCCATCTACCTTTAGCTCTACCTCTTCCTCTACCTCTTCCTCTACCTCTTCCTCTACCTCTTCCTCTACCTCTTCCTCTTCCTCTTCCTCTTCACCTGCACTCAAATCATCCTCAGATTTTTCTCTTTCTATCTCCTTATTTGGAGTATCTTTGTCTTGTTCTCCCTCCTCTCCTTCTTCCTCCACGCTCACATTATCCTCGCTTTGTTCCTCCTCTCCCTCTTCCCCTCTATCCAGATCATCCTCAAATTGTTTTCTCTCTCCCTTATCAGACATCTCTTCATCCTCAGATTGTCTATCTTCTCCTCTTTCTGATAATTTCGGTGACTCAAAATTTTCCTCCACTCCTTTCGACGTTTCTGGGCTTCGATTTTCTTCTTCTCCTCCTCCTCCTCCTCCTACTCCCTCCATTGTCCTCAGAGATGTATTATTATTAATATTTTCTCCCGATATTTCCCGAATTTGGCTTTCTTTCTCACAAAATTCTCCTTCTCCTTCTTGAGTTGAAATATTTGGGCTTAAAAATTGTTGCCCACTTTCTCGTCCCTCCTCTGGACCTTCACCCTCTTCTCCCTCTCCTCTAAAAAATACTTCGGTTACTTCCCTCTTATTGCTTTCTCCTTCATCTTGTCCATTTGCCTTAGGAAATGACCAATGTTCCTTCCTTGCTTCAGATAAACATATGAGAGACAGATTTACTTCCTTCTCTCTCTCCACTTCCATTCCTTCAAATTGTCGTAAATTAGTGCCAACAATTTCCTCTCCTTCTTGGTTAAAGTTTTTGCCATTTTCAGACTGCTTTTTTCTTTTCTTGTCTTTTGTACAAAATGTTGATTTAAGACCCATTTGTTCCTGTCATGACAATCACAAAAAAAAGACAAAAAAAAATCCTTCAAGACCTTAGTTGTGATTATCAGTAGATACCATTATTATATCGATAGTTTTATTTTTTAACTACCTATTAACTGTTTTATTCAGGTCAGTCAACTTGATCCTTCACTGATAGTCATATCTTGAATACCAAATAACGTCTAAGAAAAAAAAAACGTTAATGCAACTTAAAAAAATTGAGGCTTTATATATACTCGATTTCTGAAAAAAAGGTTTCCAAAAAGAACCATAAAGGATAAAGAATTTCAGATGCAGTTCATCGTGTTCTTTTCTATTCAACTATTTCTAATTGATGTTGCTTTAATGATTTTTGTTGAATATGGCAATAGCTGAAATGACAATTGTTGAAATAATGGAAATTTTTAACAGCGATAAAAAATAATTGGAAACGGGCAACTGACCTTTGAAGCGTTCATCGATGAAGGAAATACCGTATCTTTTTGGTGATTAACTGGTTCGACAAGTTGTTGCGTAGGTGTTGAATCTTCTGGCCATAAGTGTAATCTGGGTTTAGTTGGAGTTGAAAATAATTGCTTTATTTTGTAACTTTCATGGGAAAATGATCCCATTCTCGACTTGGTTCCTGCGATTCGATTTTGCGATTCGAAAAACATCTTCTTTGGCGATATATTGTCATTTCTATCTGACAAAGGAGTCCGTCGATGAAGTACAACATCTTCAAAATTGTTCTCTGTACCCTTCTTATCATCATATGCATTACTTCTTTTTGGTGTAAGCTCTAACGATTTATTGAGGTCAAAAGACATACGATTCCTTAATGCGGATGAGCGATTATTTATATTTGAATAACGTCTCTCTATTGAATGAACTCTTTTCTTCACATATCCTACTGGAGTCCCATATCCTATATTCTCCTTATCCTCGTCAAAATTTTGACTACTACCTTTTTTTGTCGACTTATCATCTGCTTTAGAACCGTCGTTAGGACGCACTTTTGTTTTATTAAAACTACTTTCAATATTACTTTCTGTCGATTGTCTACTACCATACGAATTATCGAGATTTGTCATTCGAAAAACTTCTTCTCTCTCTTGGTCCTCTCCAACCTCGTCCTGAACTTCGATATTTGCTTCCATATCACAGTTAAGCTCCACATGTTGATTGAGATTTATATGTTCTCCATTAAGATCTATAAGTCTATTAAGATCTATAGACAAACGCTTATTATTTAAGGGAAGAAAAGTTGTAACCGGAGGACTCTCAGAAGACTCCATCAATTCTTCTGCGTCCCATTCGTCGACTATCGCAGATTTTTGTTTTAAGTCTAATGTAAATATCCTCTGTTTTGGAACTCTGGAATACAAAAAGAAAAAAAAGAAGGAAAGGAAAGGATACAAAAATGGAATTAATTGGTCAATTTTAACTATATCCTAGAGATCCACCTTCATAACCTACTGCTAACTAAGAAATGCATGAGACAATATTGTAATTAACAACCCAGAGAAAGTAAAAACGATTAAAGTATTACACATCAGCTGAAAAATAAACATGAACCGCTCTCCTTCTCTCTCTTCCTTCTCTTCCTCTCACTCTGCTCTGCAAAGATCCGAACATTTCGGTTAAATTGACTGATCCGACTCGTCTGCCCACGAGTTTTCACGTTCAAAACTTGATTCTCGTTATCATTCGAAATTCGATTCTCTTTTTCCTGTTCAATTGCACCTGTCATACAAAGATAATCAAAAACTTCAAGTAAGAAACTCAAGAATTTTCAATCAAGAAACTAGGAAATAAAAAAAAGACCCGATCGAAAAACATCAAGATATTTCTCAAGTAAGACTTTCTGGAAACTTTTGCAATTAAGAAACTGGAGAATTCCCATTACTGAGAATCTAACACTCCCAAGTTCAACATTTCCAAGAAAGAAACTCCCAATTTGAACAATTTCAAGTAAGAAAACTTATAATACTATTCCTTAAGTAAAAGTTGACAAAAAATAAAGTAATTAATTTCATTCAGTTTGAGCATAATGACGGTCCACGTATTAACATTCAAGTTAAGTTAAGTTAAGTTATTAACATCCTAAGTTATGTACTAAGTGATGTACACAAAATCCAAAGTTATAAAAAAAAAAAAGAAAAAAAAAAAGATATCACTAGCGTTATGGTATATACAAACAAAAACTGTTGGAGTTAAAATTAGTTGTACTTGGCAACTTGAATCAACAAAAATGAATCGAGTTCCTATCCCTTTAACAATACCAAACATAAATATGGTTTGGTATAAATGTGTTAAATTTACCTGTCTGTTCCCTTTCGTTGTCGACCTTTTGTCCACGACTTTCGACTTTTCCCATTTGCCACTCTCTCACTTGCTGGTATTTTCTCAATTTCTGGAACTTGCGCAGAAGTTTCCGGTATATGTGCACCTAAATAAAACCAAGAGCCACGACTGTAAGAGTGAGGAACAATTCTAATCCAAAACCACTATTAGTGTGGGTTGCACTAACAAGATTTTCACTCCGGTTATCGTATTTATCCATTCTGTAAAAGTGAGGAACAATTTTAAGCCCAAACCACTATTAGTGTGGGTTGTACTGACAAGTTTTTCACTCCGGTTATCGTATTTATCCATTCTGTAAAAGTGAGGAAACAATTTTAAACCCAAACCACTATTAGTGTGGATTGTACTAACAAGTTTTTCACTTATCCATGCTAATTCTACTGAAGTTGGCACATTCACGTTGCATCCCTCCTTCGGCAAACTTAATACCATTAAGACACTTTTTACCCAAGTGTCATCCATACTAAAATAACTAATAACAATGTTTTTAAAAACTTTTGATTCCAAGCTCATTATCACGTGTTTACTTGCCGTACAAAAAAATGCAGCCCATCCAGAGTTATCGAAACTTACTTCTGTCAGTTTTTTCGTCATTTAAAGCGAAAGTTTTTTGAACATTACTGAAGGAGGTATCCTGAGAACCTGATCGACATAAAGACGCCGGAGAAAAAGTGAGTCTGCAAAATTCCAAAAAATAAAGGGGATCAAATAAAAAAGGGATTAAAAAATTGTCGTAATGAAAAAAGAGTCTCAATATACCACTCAGTACCAGGGAGAGGGAGAGGGAGAGGGAGAGGGAGCGGGAGCGGAGAGAGAGAGGAGAAGGAGAAGTTGAGACCCACCCTTCAACAATCGTAGCTGGACTCGTCGTGTTCTCTTGGTGAATTAGGTCTACGCCAAATTGCTTTGGAACTCTAGAAAACAAACGAACAGATTTAAACGAAAACATAAATTCACCTTAAATAAATAAAAGGAATCCATTATTATCCTTTATTATCCTTTTCTTTCCTTTCCTTAATTTTTTCACATAAATTCCTTTAAATTTTTAAAGGAATTTATAAAAGCATCTATGGAGGACTACAGTTAAATCGAATTAAAATACACTATTCCAGGTTGAAATCAATAGCATTATAGTCTCCAATGCTGACAAAAAAAAGCTGGCGTTAAAAAAATAGTTGTACATGGCAACTTAAACTAAAAGGAATTAAGTTTCTATCACATTAAGAATATCAAGCATAAATATAGTCTGGAATAAATGTGTTTCTTCCACAAATATACCTTCCTGTTCCCTCTCGTTGTCGCCCTTTTACCCACGACTTTCGACTTTTCCCATTTGTCACTCTCTCACTTGCTGGTATTGGTATACAATTTTCTTCAATTTCTGGATCTTGCGCAGAAGTTTCCCGTGCATGTACACCTGAATAAAACCAAGATCCAGGAGTATAAAAGTGAGGATCCCCGTTTTAACCTACACAAGTTAAAAAAGGCAGTACTTTCCTTATCAAACCATGCAATGAAAGAGGAAAATGCACATTTCCACTCTTCCCTGAAAATGCAAAAAAGTCACCAGACGAAATGTACTTTTCCTTCTCTCTAGAGACAGAAACATTTACAAGCTATGATTTACTAACAATACAGCAACAAGACCTTTTATTTTATAGTTCTCAAAAACTGAGGTTGAGTCTTTGTTTGCTTCTATTGAGTCTATGTCAATGCCTCTTACCTTTGGTTTTGGCCGTATCTGCAGTTGTCTCAGCATCGGAAAAAACATTGAAACTATTTTCGACGATATCCGTATCCTTAAAAAATGAATATTCTATAACAGTCGCAGATGCGACTAACCTGACGAATAAAAGACAATTAAAAACAAGACAAATGAAGACCACCTTTAAGCAATTTTTCAGAGTTGTTACTTCACAATTATTACTCTTCACAAAACAGTAGTCCCACGATGTAACAACAATAAAACACCCACATTTCCCTCTCAGTTTTCCTCTCCGTCCGTCTTGTCACTCCTTTCAGTGTACTTCCTGCCTGCCTCTTCGTATTTATAAGCAAATCAGTTACTTCCAAGGGAAATCTACTACTGATCAGTCTAAAATAACTGTCTGGTGGATTAAAAATGTTTTGGAACAGTGAAAAACTTCTTATTGTTGTTAGGAATATATGTAAGAAAACATTGCAGATAACTAAGAGGCAGAACAGGGAAATTGCAGGGCTGTTTACAAGGAAAATTCTATTTTTTTATATAATATTTCCATATTGAGTGGTTCAAAGCACATGACATTATTATTCATGGTTATACACTGAGAAGCTCAATTCTGGAACTTGAGAAGCCTGTATTAGTTCAAATTGGTTTGAAGAAAAAAGTTACAATATTAATTTACTTCAACATTGATTTGAAGAAGAGGGTTATAAAAAGAAATTTGGTTTGAAGAAACTGGTTTG
Source organism: Zygnema cylindricum (assembly GCA_037447655.1). NCBI lineage: Eukaryota > Viridiplantae > Streptophyta > Zygnematophyceae > Zygnematales > Zygnemataceae > Zygnema > Zygnema cylindricum. The sequence continues at coordinate 311,356 of JBBHKE010002397.1, read as the reverse complement.
TTAAAAATTGGTTTGATGAACAGGTTGTAAAAGATATAATAAAAAGTAACTCAACAAATAAACCTAGCACTTCTTTAGGCCAAGTCTGTCACCATTCAATGATATTGCTTATGGTGAATTGAGGAGAGGCAGAGGGAGAGGGAGAGGGAAAGGGAGAGGGAAATGCAATCTCTCTGCCAAAGGCTGAATTCGGTATAACACTTGTCTTGGGTAAACATAAAAGAGGAGAAAAACATCCAGGGAGTTGCAATAAGAAGCAGCTGACCTCTACCTCCCTTCCGACGACCTTCTTTAGTACAACACTTGAAAAAGCTTCTCGGAGTTACTAGAGGAAGCAGCTATTGCTTACCTCTCTCTCATGTCCTGCCTTCGGCTGGTTGGTTTCCAACCTGTTCCTTCCTTCCACTTCTCCAGCAGCCGTTCCCTTCTTCCATGCCTGATCATGTTTTCAATTGGTCCATCTAAAGTGTTGTTTCCTGGAATTGACGCCTGGTAGGAGAGAGTGAAATTGGGAGGAAAAGGTTTGAGCATTTGAGTATTCAAATTTTTAAAACTGCTCTTTAAACCTGTCTGTCTCAAGAAATTTCTAAAGAAAAAAAAATCATTGAACAACTGGTTTTAGAGAATTTGAGCACTTGAGTATTCGAGAATTCAAATTTTTAAAACTTACTATTAACCTGTCCGTTACAGTGAATTTCTGATCACCAATGGACAGGTATTTGCAATGATTTAAACGATTATCTCCAATTTTCAAAAAACGGTTAGCGGCATTGGATCGCTTTTTTTTTTGTCGCTTACCTTCTTGTATTCTTCGAGTTCCGAGACGCTAATAAGTTGGTCGAAATCATCCAAAGCTTTTGACATACAAGGCATGAGGCTGCGAAGGTCGTCCGATTCTCCATCTTCATCGGTATCGTGAAAATTATCCAAAGTTCTAACATAATCCAAAACAGGCGTGAGGCTGTCGTCATCATCATTGTCTTTATCATAGTCAAATCTTCCAAGGTCATCCATCAGTTTTGTACACAGCTTGACTTTTCTCCAGCTTCTAATGCCGAGTACACTCACCTTCCTTTTCCCTGATTTATTATTTTACCTTCTATTAAACCTTCCTTTCCCTATTATACTACTTTAACTTCCTTCTCCTGTTTTACTTGATATATTCACGATGGAAATTTTCCAAAGCACACGAACAAATAAGGTACAGTGGATACTTCTTGTAGAATATTCCCGCAGTTAATTCTTTCTCTCTGAAGGCCATTCGATGAAATAAAAATGCTATTCAAAAGCATGGTAGATACCTTTTTTGGTTGCAAAGAAGCAATATATTCAATATTGGCGCATTGGCAACAAGGAAATGGAGTTGTATAATGGTAAAAGAGAGAGAAATAGGTTAGGTTTCCTTTCTTTACGCAAGAAAAAGATACTTAGATCATACTGTAGCAGTATTAATCCTACAGACACACCTATAGATAAAACAGGCAGACTGAGGGAGAGAGAGAGAGAGAGAGAGAGAGAGAGAGAGAGAGAGAGAGAGAGAGAGAGAGAGAGAGAGAGAGGCGTGACGTGACGTGCTCCCTCGGTTAATAGGCACATTCCTACGGTATAGTAGCCGTTTGACAATAGCCCTGAATTTGCGGGGGGCAAATGTTTGAAAAGTGAAGTTTTTTAAGGGTGGGGACAGCATAGCGTCATCGGATTGGTCAAATAAACAAATCAAAAAAATTTAGAACAGTTCAGCTCATTTTTGGAATGTACGTTATTGTACTGTACGAATCATTAAGTAATGCACGATGTTTCTAGATTTCGGGCGAATAAATACGAAAAGAGAATACCGTACACTTAAGCACGTACTTTAACCTTATGGCGAAGCTGTACTGTACAAATTGGACATTCCGTAATGTGATGGGTCACACTTCAGTACAGGAGTGGAAAATCTTGACAGCGAAACTGAGCTAAACAAAGAACAGAGGAGGGGCGGGCGTGGTCGGTGCATATTTACACAGCAGACCTGTTAGGGCGATATCCCTTGTTGCGAAAGTATAGTACTGTAACCCCATCCATCCATGTTCGTGTGACCTCGTACCTTTCATATCCTCCGTAAAATCTTTTTTTATTTTAATCCACAAAATCTGACCAGGAAAGTACAGTACCACGTCTAGGAGCTTGTGTTGTACATGGTTTAGATAAACCTAAAGGAAAAAAATGTACTGTACGCCGCCAAAAAGTACAAAACAAAGAAAAGGTAAATCCATCCGTTTCTTGAAATTACGAAATGCCGTATGTTCAAAAGTTTTACATCCTTTCCCGTCGACGCATGAAAAATTTTGAGCTCAGCCAGCAATCTTGGCGTTGAATGTACGCGTCGGCATTTCATTCGCCATAGAAATGCGATTTATTGATTGTGATTCAAAATCATTTCGTCATAGAACCATGTTTGCCAAAAGGTACAATTTCGTGTTAATTGGTGAGTAAAATTTGACATAACTTCTTTCATCCACTGACGTAATAAATGACGCCACCACAGGTCACACATTTCTGACAATTTGTACACTCTGTAAGTTTCTTCCTACTGTTAACTGCACAACGCTGTAGTTGCTGTTTCACAAGTCACCTTGCTAGGTGGTCACTTCCAATTGCTACGTGGACTTCCGCAGCAAAAATTGTACACTTCATTGAATCATGCCAGGTGTCCACCTGAGGCCGTCAAAAAATTGAGTCCGTACCGACGGCCGCTAACACCCTCGCTGACAAACGGCGTCGAAATGCTGCCGCTAACAGGAGGTAACAGATGTTTCGACAAGATCTGCCACGTGGCATCACAAAGATACCAACTTTACAGTGTCGTTCAAAAAGTACGCAGCGTACAAAAATGTCAACAATTCAAATCCTTTCATCAGGGCTTTACGAACAAATCGGAACCGATATTTCCCGTAGATTTAGCTCAAGGCCGTAAAGGTTCAATTGCTGCTAATTCTTCGTCCACTCCAAACATTCTTCCGGTACAGTCAACTAAAATCCGGATATTCCGGAAATTCTTCCGGTATCTTGACTTCTTTAGAAAGAAAATTGAAGCAAAAGGGATGCCGTAGATCGGAACCGTCGATGACATTCATTGGACGTACACTTTTTTGTCGTTTCACCTTTTTGATAACATTTCAACCGCTGCCAAAAAACTTTACCCACCTGTTGGCGGTGGCGTCTCCTCACGCGTTTCAGAGTGGTGTTGACGGCCGTCAGTACGGAGACAAAAAATTTGACGGATCTAGTTGGGGGGCGCGTCTAGTTCAGTACGCTATGGGTGAACTCAAAAGTGTACAATTTTCGTATGCATTTATTTGTGGTGTCCAACTAGCATTTTTGAGGTGTGCATCTAGCAAGTCTCTTCCACAAAACAGAGATTTCCATTACATTGTACTAACTGAGTATTTGTCTATTTGACTATTTTCCCCCAAAGCCGTGAATTTGCAGTCAGGAGACCTTAAAATTCCATTCCCTGCTGCCACGTGGCAGTATGATGGGCCATCTGTCGCCCTGTCTAGGCTGCTTAGCTGGCAGGAATGTCAGCTGCACAATTTTGTCTTATCCTCCAGAATCCTCTTTAGTAGGGCTCAACCACGGAGACATCTTCAGAGGAAGGGGAGCGTTTCGCGACTCTTTTTGTGCGTTACGAAATGACACGTGGCAGCGGATTGGATACACGTGGCTGTCGTCTTCTATAAATCGAGCTCTATTTTTGAGGAATTCCAGGGTAAGGTTTTTGAAGAAGAACGGTTTATGCTTTTTTGAGGATTAGGATTTTGCGTATCTCTCCCAAGGAAGAGTTAGGGTTTATTGCATAGTTTTAAGCATAGAAACACAAATAAAGTGGTCTTATATTGCGCTGTATTATGTGCACAAAAGGAGTAAATTATGTGTAGTACGCTAAGGCTCTTAGGGCACTACGCCTATTTACTCCATTACTGCGTGTAATACTGTAGTTAATACTGTAGTTTTTCTCTATGGTTCTAAGGTGCGAAAAGATATAGAACACAAAATGTGGTTACTCCGTGTTTACATGTATTTAACCATTCTCTAGGCGTGTAGTACTTGGTAATCGCTTATAATGTTTCCTTACTTCTTCACACATCAAATGTTTGCTTTGCTTTTCAGTTCTACGATTACAATCGTCAATGTTTAGGCGTTTTTTTTCCTGTAAATAAGGAGAAGATTTCTCCTAGAATGACGTTACAGGTTTTTAACTTCAAATTAGGGCTGGCTTTTTGTACTGAATTATGGGGTTTTAGTTTAGATAATTATGGTACAAAAATTCTTACTTCACCATCAAAATTCAAATCTTTATGTAATTTTTTTGAAAGTGTACAATTGATTTTTTTCCTTCGAAAAAAAAATTCAAGTGTTGCAACGTTTTCAGAATTAGGTTTTTGATTTGAAAATTGCATTCAGAACAATTTGTGCACTGAAGTAAAGTTGTCCAGAGAAAGGAGAAGCAGTTTTTGTTGTTTTTGTAATTGGTTTGGATTTGTCTAAACTTAACGAATGTGTCTAGTTTGATCTAATCTGGTGAAATTTAGTTAATTTTTGTTGATTTAGTCTACTTTAAAAATAATGTGGGACCCACGCGGTATTACATATAGGAAAAAAGCAGAGTGTGGTGGTACGGCTTTTCTCCTCGTATCATTTTGCCATAGCCGACACTGTTTATGCGGAGGTGTTAAAAGAGACTACATTTTGATTACATTCTGTAAAGGAAAAAGCTGAGGAAGAAAAATTCAAGAAACAAGGTACTTATTATGTTTTGATCAACTACACTGCCTATCACTGTTAAAGTTAGTGAATTTTTATACTCTAAATTATGTTTTACCATGTGGCTCATGATGAGCCACTTAACTAAATAGTGTTGTTACTATTTTTTTGTTTTTGGGTTTAAAGAAACACTCGCTCGGGTTAGAATGAGAAACTCTAATAGCGACGGGCAGTGTATCATTTGATCAAAGTGTAACTTTTGCTAAGCTATTGTTTGAAAGATCAAAGTGAATTGAAAGATGTCATTAGTTCAATCAAACGATTGAACTAATGCAATTGTATGAAGATACAGTTTACGTGTACCTTTATTAGCATACAAAAAAACTATCATAACGGGTTCACCGTTACTTTATTTTGGCCTGCAAATGGACAAAAACGTAAAATTGCTTGGAATTTTTGCCATTTTTCACGAATGGGGAATGGGCGAATGTTCGCCTAATGTTTGAGATTCCCGGAAGGTGACTATCCCCTCAAGTATTGTGATACGAACAAGTGTTCATTTTTTTTTTTGTTTTATGGTTTAAATTTTGCAGTTTCTAATAGTTGTAAATAGCTAACTTATGTTGCATTCGTTTTTAACAACCAATGCTAAAGTTTTTCGGACCTTTGTAAATAATATTTAATTATACCCTTATTATTTTGTTTTTTCTGGTATAATACACGTATAATATGGTGTAACCACATATAGCGTTTCCATACCTTTCCGTCAAAACTATGGTCTTGAGTCCAGGCTAAGGGAGGTTTTTCTGTCTAATTTGAGGTCAGGGTTCTGCAGGCTGATTTCAGGGTTCAGAGAAACGTAATAATCCGAAATTCCTCCACAGGCCGAGGCACAGGGAGGGTTCAGAGAGGAGCTGGGACACAGGGCTCCAAGAGAATCCAACAGGAAGTATCTGTAGGGCAGGGTTCAGGGCCTAAGAGAGGAGAATTCAAAGGAACTCAAAGGGGAAGGAACTCAGAAAACGGTGGAAGATATCAGAGCACTAGAAGAACAGATGGGGGGAGAGGGAGTGGAGGGCGTTTTACGAAAATCGAAGGTCCTTCGAGGGAGTTTGACGTAGGTTCAGATGTATCGGACTCAGATTCAGAAGGAGGTTCAGAATGGAGTTTAGGGCCTGTAAATACAACGGATTTGCCTGCGGGAATGAGTACTATGAAGGATCCAGAGACAGGAGAGGTAGTGTTTGTGTGGGGTCCAGACGAGGGAGCTCCGTGGATAACCCCTTCTGCGGAAGACCTTAAGTTTGAGGAGATAGAGATAATAGGGTCGGGAGACATGAGTGATGAAGAACTGTGGGAGAAGATGGAGGGAGACAAGCTACTACCTTCGGGAGGCTATAGTGCGAAAGGACAAAGGATTTCGGGAGAAGGAGGTGAGGATGCGGATGAGGATGAAGACGACTTTTTAAAGGAAATGGCGGGGATGGAGGATGGGGAGTTGCAGAAACTTTTGGCAGATTTGGGGGAAGGATATGAGAGTGAGGAAGAGGATGATAGCGAAGAAGAGGGAGTGGAGTTGGCGCGAAAGGAGAGGGGGAATGGGGGAAGAGTGCTCATTGGGGGAGGAGAGACAACTGTAGATCACAGTAGTAGTGCAGGTATGGAGAGGAGGAATGCAACTGGTGCTTTATCTTCTTCTCCAGTTTCTACTTCTTCTCCTTCTCCCCCTTCCCCTTCGTCTCCTTCTCCTCCCTCTACACCTATTGAGACAATCCTGTTGGATAGAGAAGCAACAGTTTCAAAAGGAGGGAGGGAAGGAAAGAAAGAGAGGAAAGAGGAGGGAGAGAGGATCAGGGAGAATCATAACAGCAGCACTAGCAGTGGAGTGTTGGACGAAGGGGGAAGTGTTTCGAAGGAAGAGGAGGAAGAGGAACCAGCGTGGAAAAGGAGAAGTAGAGAAAGGGAGGCAGAATCCCCCATCGTCGCCCAGAAGAATCCTCTTGTTGCAGATAACGCTTCTGTTAGAGATAGGCAAAGGAGAGGAGAATGGGAAGAGGAGAGAGGTTTTTCAGTCGGTTCTGTTCCTGTCTTTGAGGGGATCATTGACCTTGATGATGAAGAGGAAGTAAGTGGGAGGAATGAAAAGGCCCAAAAATCAGGAAGGGAGGGAGGAGTGTCAGGGAAGGAGTTTTTAGAATCTTTGCGAAGGAAGGCTTTAGGCTTAGAGAAAATGTCAGAAGATGGAGAGAGAGGAGAGACTGAGAGAAAAATTGGGGAAAGGACCACCGAAGTTTCGTCAAGAAAAGAGGATTTGGATGTTTCATCTCAATCGTCGAAGAAAGGGGAATACAACATCGGAAGGGATGAGACAAGAGAAGGGGGAGAGAGGGAGAGAGATCCTTCGAGGAAGGCAAAAGTAGCCATGATTCATGAAGAAAGATCCAATTTTGATGCAAGTTTAGTTGATGAATTTTTGAGTGTAAAAACATTTCGCCAAATTGGGGCAAATGAGGTGGCCATTAATGCACTATCCTCAATGGGCATTGCTCGACCTTCACACATTCAGGCACGTTAACTCGGTATATGTTAAAATCCTTCTAAAGTTTGTTAGAACCTTTTAAACTTGGTAAAAACCCTTCGAAACTTTTTTAAAACTCTTTGAAACTTTGTTGAAACGCTTTCAAATGAGCCGTGATCTAACCTGCTCCGTTTGAGTCATTTCTTTGATCTTTAATCTAAGTTCTTCGAATCATTTGCGTAAACATTTGTCGAATTTTGGGCATACATTATCGAACATCAAAAGCTGAATGGTTCTTAAATGCTTAAGTATCTGCATAAGAAAATTAATTGCTTTTACTTAGTTCGTGATCTTGCTACTCGTCAAGTGTCCAACTATGAGTAATGCTGCAAAGGCTTCTGTTTCTTGCTTTACTGGACATCCCGTCTTTATTATAAAGTATGTACTTGTTAACTTAAGGACTTTATTCTAAAGCATTCTCTTGTTTAATCCGTCTGGTTTTCCAAAAACTGCTTCATTAAAGTGACTGTAAGTGACTCTATACAGATAAAATTACTTGATTACGGTCGGTCATTTCAGAAGTGTTAAACTACTGAAATTGAATGACTCTATCCAGAGTTGCCAAGTGTGTAATCAGAATGACTTGTGCCCAAAAAATTCAACTCTTTAATCACAGTAAATTTGGGATATGGTTTTATGCAGGCAATGTCATACAAGCCTGTCTTGAATGCAAGAGATTGCCTTATTGCAGATCAAACTGGAACAGGGAAAACACTTGCCTATTTATCTCCCATTATGCAACGTTTGAAGGAGGAGGAAACAGACGGAGGAGGAAGAGCCCAGCCTTATCTCCCTCTTGCCCTTATTCTCGTACCTACAGCTGAACTTGCGGCACAGGTTTTTCTATGGAGCCCTTCAGTTATAAGTTGTGTGATGTGCTACATGTGATGGTTGGCGGGTGGGTGGTTTTGGACATTTGAATCGTGACATGTGACACATGACATGTGAATCTCAAGATGTGACATTTGACATGTGACACAACAATTAAATTGTGATGTGTGACAAGTGAGTCTTGACATGTACTTCTTGTTTGTTTAGCACAAAAATGATTTGGTTAATCGTGGGCCCTTTTGATGTTGGAGTCTGTTAATCGCAGCATTACAAATGAAGAGGTTTGTTTATTTGTGAGGGGCTGTCATGTCCTAGAAGAGGCTTTTGTATGTAGGTGAGATCTACGACCCAGTTTTCTCTAGTTGACGCCATTAATAAACCATCAATTTTAAAAGTAGCGATTAAAAATAGCAATCCCATTATAGAAATGTGAGCCGAATCTAAAAAGTAGTTGGTGTAATTGAGGTGTAAAGACTGAAAAAAGAGTGAACCATAAAATTTGAACAAACATAATCATGATGTTTCAATTCGTGAGCCTCGGGGATCGAAAACAAAATATAAACATAAAACGAAAAACTTAGCATCAACTGATAATATGTTTTTTTTTTCACGTGAAATAGGTTCTTCGGGTATGTCGCCAGCTGTCAGATGGAGGCCTCCGATTGAGATCTCAGGCTGTGACAGGTGGTCACACGTGGCGAACCCAGGTGGAAGGATTGGCAAATGGGACAGAGATTGTTGTGGCGACACCTGGCAGGCTGTTGCAACATGTAGAGGCTGGTTCTGTAAAACTCAGTTCCGTAAAAAGGTGAGAGGATCTATTTGTCTTGGCATAAATAGAATGTACTACCACTGTAAAGCGAAATCATAACTCGTTGAAACCTGAAACAAAGAGACACCCGAGAAAACTTTGACAAAAGCTGGAAAACAGCCTCAAGAAAACAAGCCTGAAAGCAACTCTGATATTCTTGAAGAAAATTTTCAGAAAATAACTTGTACAGAGCCCTTATGGTAACTCCTCAAAGGCTATGACTCGTCCTAAATCTGTTAAAACTCTCAAAAAATTAGAAACACTTAAGTACTGAATAGTATGCTTCTTTTTACCCACTTCTTATGTGCATATAGTAGTAGTGTTACAGGCTACCATTTATCCTGAACCTCTTAAAAATTGCAAAACCTTATAAATACTTCAGTCGTTAAATATATGCCTCCTGATCCTATTTGCAGTGATCCTATTTGCAGTGTGGTTGTTACAGTCTACCATTCATCTAATTTCTTAAAACTTTTTATACAAAATCGCTAAATAGTATGCCTACTTTCTACCCAGTTCCTATTTGTAGTGTAGTCATAGACGAAGCCAATATCCTTTTCGATGGTGAAGGATTCGCTGACGCTCTCCAACCAACAAGCTTAAATCGTTATAAACACTTAAATAACTAAATAGTATGCCTTCTTTCTCCAACTTCCTATTTACAGTTTAGTAGTGTTACAGGCTACACTTGTCCTAAATCTCTTAAAACCTTTGAAATATTATAAACACTTAAATAACAAACTAGTTTCTTTTGTTTTTATCGTTTCCTATTTGCAGTGTAGTAGTAGACGAAGCCGATATCCTTTTTGATGATGAAGGATTCGCCGAAGCCCTCCAACCAATAAGATCTGGAGTGCCAGCTGGCAAAACACAATTCATCCACGTCAGTGCCACGCTTCCTGTGGAAGTACACGATGCTTTGTTGTCAATTTATCCGGGAGCCATAAGTCTCATAGGACCTTCTCTCCATAAAACAGCAGCTGGACTTCAAGAGGTGGGATCTTTATACCTGTTTCAGTTTGATTTAGTGTGGCAAACTAAAATTATAATATCACATACATAATATAATGTCAACATAAATTAATTAACTTCAATTTATTTAATTTATCTAACATATTCTTTACATAATCATGTTATACTTGCATTTGAAGAGTGTTTTTGTTTCGTTTTCATTTCTGTTTTTCAAATGTGAGGATATTATGCGAGGAAAGTTGGTGAGGATTTTTCTGTGAGGGCGAGGGGTTTTTGTGAGGGATTTTCTTTGTTTTTTTTTTTTTTGCTTAACACTGTTTTGCCTCATTTCCATCTTTTTTCTCTCTCTCTTGTTCTCCTTCTCTTGTCTTTCTTTAGTTTTCCTTTAGTTTTCCTTGCCTTCCCCTTCGTTTTGCGTCTTCTCCTCTCTTCTCTCTCTGTCGCTGACTCACACTTGTGTGAGACAGATAACGCTTAGGTTTCAACAATATTGGGTATATTAGGCTTATCTTTCTCTCTCTTTACCTCCCTTACCCTCTTACCTCCCTTACCCTCTTACCTCACTTTCCCTCTCTTTCCCTCTCTTTTTCACTTATTCCCCTATCTTGACTTCTTTTTCCTGTCTCTTTCCCTCTCTGCCTCTTTGTTTATCATCTTCGATTCTCTTTCTTGCCCCCTTTTCCTTCTTCTTTCTCCCTCCCTCTCTTTATTCCTCTTTTTCTCTTCTCTTTCTTCACTTTTTATACAATGTTAATCACTTGCTGTACAATTTTTGTCCATTTTTTCTACGCTTTTGTCACTTCTTATACCATTTTCGTTTTTAAGACAATATTCCTCACTTTTTATACAATTTTTGTCCACTTTTTTTTTGCACCAAATGTCCTTTATGTCTGTTGCCTTTGCAGGCCTGTTCCTTTTCCTCTTTTTTTTTTTTTTCAATAATCCGAGCTCATTTTCCAGATGTTTTTTTTTTTTTCCAATCAGTTATTGTTTTTCATTCGCCATTTCCTTTTATTTTGCATGAATTGGTGGACTCTAGTGTGCATTCAGTAGTCATTCTTGTTTAATTTCTTGTTTTTGTTTTTGTTGGTGTTTGTGTTTTCTCTTTTGTCATTTCCTTTTTTTTTTTTACAGGCGTTGGTAGACTGTAGTGTTCATTTGCAAATTGTTTTATCAATTTTCAAATGTTGTTCTTGTTTTTTTTGGCATTTTTTTTTTTTACAGGTTTTGGTAGACCATAATGTTCATCCTCTAGAAGTTTTTTCAATTTTTAATTATCATTTTTTGTTTTTATTTTGTTATTTCTTTATTTTTTTACAGGTTTTGGTAGACTGTAGTGGAGGGGAAAGGTCTCCAGAAGTCGCTTTTGAACGGAAAAAAGAGGCGTTGTTAAAAATTGTGACCCAGAAACCAGCCTCCAAGGCCATTGTTTTCTGTAATAAGGTAAGAAAAACCCTCAAAATTCCTGAAAAACCCTCGTAATTCCTTCAAAGCACGTAAAAACCCTCGAATTGAAAGATTTGTCCTCATTAATTTGAAGTTGAGTTGGTCTGAAATACGTTACTACTTAAGGAAAATGATTTTTTATAGTTATTTCTCCTGTTTTTCCCTCTTCTCATTGGCGCTGAAGTTCTGGTTAGAGTAGCTATTTTGTTGTTTTTTGGTTCCTTAGTTGGGCAGTTATTTAGTTAAGTAGTTGGTTAATTTGTTAGTTTGTTTTCTTGTTTACTCAAGGTTGTCCTCTGTCCTCTCTCCTCTCTCTTCTTTTGTTCTCCTCCCTCCGCTTGTCCTCCATCCCTCCTCCCTTCTCCCTCATCAGTCCCCAAGGGTTTTGCTGTTTTTGGGAGTTATCTTCTCCCTGGCCCACTCCTTCATCAATTTTTAAGAAGGATTTATAGTGTTTCTTAGAGTGTTCTCCTTCCTCCCCTCTCCCCCATCAATCCTCAAGGATTTATGTTGTTTTTGATAGTGTTCTCCTCCCTCCCCTCTCCCCCATCAATCCTCAAGAAAAAATGTTGTTTTTTATAGTGTTCTCCTCCCTCTCCCTCTCCCTCTCCCTCTCCCTCATCAATCCTGTTGTTTTTGGGAGTGTCTCCCAGATTGAAACGTGTCGAAAAGTTGAAAATGCTTTACAACGATTGGACCGACAAGGAAAGTCCTTTGAGGTCCTTCCTTACCATGGAGCTCTCACTCAAGATGCTCGACAAGCCTCCATGACTCGTTTCTTAAAGCAACAACCTTCAAAAAGGCTCATTCTTGTTTGTACGGACAGGTGAGACCGGGACTCTTTTGCTTTTATACTTCTTTCCTTTCGTACTTTTTCCGCTTTACTCTTCTTTCGCTTTGTACTTTTTTCGATTTGTACCTCGTTCGTCTTATACCTTTACCGTCTTCTGCCGTTTTTGCTGGTTCGGTTGTAATGTGGGTTCAAATATAGTATGGGTCCATATATATGTAGGCTAAAAAGAATAGTGTGATGAGGACTCTTTTGTTTTGAAGCTTAATTGTCTAATTAAATTAGTGTTTGTTCATGTATAGTGTGGATTCAAGTGTATGTTTCAAAAATAGTGCAGTCCATATTAATCGCGACTGGGACTCTTTTGTTTACACTAGATGGTCGTTTGAAAATAGTGTGGATTCAGATCTATATGGGTTCAAATATTTTGTGGATTTGGGTTTTGTGTCTGTGGTTTACATTTGTACTCTTGGTTTTGTCCCACTACACAATGTCGACAATCCCATTCCAAGTGTTCAATTTTAAACTCTTTTTCAACTCTTTTTCAACTCCTTTTCAACTCCTTTAACTCCTTTTCAACTCCTCCTCGATCCTTTCAACTCCTTTTCAACTCCTTTTCAACTCGTATTCAACTCCTTTTCAACTCCTTTTCAACTCCTATTCAACTCTTTTTCAACTCTCTTTTAACTCTTTTTCCTAAAAGACTAAACTAAAGTTGTTTATTTTGATCTTTGTAGGGCATCAAGAGGAGTAGATTCTCTCGATGTTGACCAAGTTGTGTTGTTTGATTTTCCTCGAGATCCGAGTGAATATGTTCGTAGAGTCGGGAGAACGGCTCGAGGAGCCGGAGGTACGGGGAGTGTTTATGCCTTAGCAATAGGGAAACAAGTGTCTCTCGCTCGAGAAATCATGGCCCGAAATGATAGAGGACAACCGATACGGTCCATACCTGGTCCACAATATTAGCCTTTTTAAAAGTTTTTCGTATGCTTATTTCGTTTGTTTATCGTAGTACCTTAAGTAGAGCAATCCCTTTTGTTGTGAAAAGGTTTTTTTGTTCCCAATGTTTCTCTATTGTGTAAGAGAGTTGTTTCAGTTTTGAAGGAGAGTTAAAGAGGTTTGAAAGAATGGTGTTGTGAGTGAGTGCTTTTTTTTTTTTTTATATGGTATTTGTTTGTGGGAGGAGTCTTTTAGTGTGGAGGTAATATCTAAATCCGAAATTGCTATTGTGGTCAATAATATTACACCAAGATTTGGGATTAGCGTTCAAAACATTATTTTGGTGACAATTTTTGGCACTTGATTATGAAATAGAGTTAATAATATGGATCGTTTTTTGCTTAACACTAAATTGGTAAGTAGCTGAAAATTGCCCATGTCGTTTGGAGCAAAATGAAAGTTAATGAAACTAAAATAAGCCGCATGGTACATGTTTTTTAATGCTCTTAATGATTTATGGCGTTGTGTGGTGTCTGTTTGCGTTAAACTAAGCAGCAGTAACAGTGGTAACATCAAGAGGCAGTTTATAACCCTAATCATGTATGTAGACATTTATTGCCTACATCTATCATACTTCTGTGTAACATTAATAATACTAAGATGGGCACTCTATTAATCGTTTTCTGGTTTAACGGAAATTCATGGTCATTGCTAAGCTATGGCCTTATTCCTTTTCATACATGCTCAAGCACAGCTTGAGTAAATGAATGAATGGGCGAACGAATTGTGTCAAAAGTCATAACACTTCTTATTGAGAACTGCTGTATACTGTGACCTATATTGTACATAGTGGATCTTGTTGGTATTAACTGGGTATGGGTTTTGGATTTGTCCTTTTTGTCAAATACGCTATGATGGCTGAATAAGCTCAGTGCCTTTGCTCTAGTGGCATGAATAGTTGATAGCCAATGACATGTATCTATGTAGGCTCGTCTAATGAGTATACTGATACTCTTAGAAAAGTGATAGTTTGATTTTAAATTGGATGTAGATTTCGAAGATGGTTGAAAATTGCTAGGGTCTTCATACAAATATGTTAACTGTAAATGTAATTGTTTCTTTAGCTTTAACATATTGCTATAGCTGCTTTGGCGTAGTTTAGATCTGAGTCCTGAAATTACTTCTCCAAATGGTGTTCAGGCTTACACAGGAATTGTCATATCAAAAGCCCATTAGTGTATAAACATTCAATTCTTCAAAACCAATTCTGAATACTTTCCAGCACTGTGTTTCTATGTGTCATTTAACAGTATCTATATATTAAATCTATGTATTATACACCATGAAGTGGTATTAGGGGAAGAAATAGTACCTGGAGGTTATTTTATTTTTGTTAATTCTAATTCAGTTTGGAATGACTTAACTGTTTTTGGACCGTTTAATACCTGAGCGTCAAAGAAAAAACTAGTGTTGTGTATTGGTAAGGATTTGCCGATAACCGATATGGGCCTTTTTTCGGGTATTCGGTAATCGATATATTGGTACGATACATCGTTATCGGTGTTATCGCCGATAAACAACAGATAATTTATCGGTTTTTATCGGCGATAACACCGATATCGATAAATATCGGCGATATCTATACGGAACGTACAGATAAATGTACGGCCAGTACTGTCAACTGTACGTGTTATTCCCCGGACACGCCCTACTCACAACCCCTATCTACTGAGGTGTCTACCAATCAGATCACTGTATTGTACAGTTGTACAAGCACAGAAAGTACAGTAGCCGCCATGAGATCTGTACGGTTTTTATACGGATCCAGTAAAAACGATGTACCTTTCACATCTGACGCCATGGCTTTGTCCCTTTATTCCTTGAGATCCACTGGGGACCAGCCACGTGTCAATCTGTCGGCTTTTTTGGCATAAGCTGCCAAAAGAGCCATTCCGGGATGTCGGCGCTCACGCTGGCCGTCCGCTTGTGTTTTCTCATTCCAAGTCGTCCGTTCGATTCCGGCGGCGCGCAGAAGTTATTTTGCGTCCGTTGTACTTTGTGTCAGCCATCTTTTTTCCGTTCCATGTTCACCAGTTTGTTGGTCCAATTCCGTAAGTTGCCGTAAAATGTCTGTTCAGTTAACCGGTCAACGTTTATGTGCTGCGCTGTCCGTAATAAATTGCAGTTAAACGGAGACGGGACAGATTCTTACACGTGGCATGCCACGCTATATAAAGTCAATAATATAATACAGTATGTTATAAAGTACTATTGTATGCATACTATATTTTTTTAAGTTATCGCCGCTATGGAATTTGTTGGTCTCAGACCGATATATCGGGACCTCTGACCGTTCGATAACCGATAACTATCGGTATCGGTGATATCGCGATAAATTCTTTACCGATACACAACACTAGAAAAAACAGTTGCTATTACGGTTTCAAGGGCTATAATTTAGAGGCAGTAATGTAGTCTATTTAACTCCAATGATGACACAGTGAATCGTTTTCCCTTTCACTACACTTCTTAAGAAAACCTATCTTCAAAAGATTCTCCGAGATACCTGAAATGGCGGAACTGTGAGCATTCATGCCCTGACTTTTCTGGTTACCTCAAGTCGCTAAAATTTGTGTAAAACTGTAGCCTGTTGCATTCGATTGCCTGTGACAAAATCAGACATGCCAGAATATTCCATTTTGATGCATTTTCCCCACGTTAATGTTGAGTTACAACATGAACGAGCATCAGCAAACAAAGCTCGACATAATAACAAACCTTCAAATATTCTTTGCACCAGTTTACACCATTGGTGCAACAATTAAATCTGCTGCACTTTCCTATTTTGGCACCTTTGAAGTAACAAAAGTAAAAAAAAAAACAGTGATGTTATATGAACCGGCTTTTACATGAATCATAGAGTGGTTGTTGAAAAACGAATCGAATCTTCCTAGCTTTGTGTTTGATGCCAACAGAGATTTCCAATTTTTCGAAACACAAAATTCACACTTACTACTTTTTCGAGCATAGCATTTATTGGAAAGAGGGCAAGGGTACCACCCATAGGTGAAGTTGTCCGATCTTAATGACCGCATTGTAAAGACTCAAATGCTGCTTTGAAGCAGTGAAGGCGTTTTTAAACTAATGAAATCTTGGTATAGACCAATACAGTAAACCCTCTCCTGCTGTAAGCCAAAATAACTTGAGCCATAGTAGCAAAGGAAGGACGTCCCAACCAGGAAAAGTTTTCCAGGCCAGAACAAACTCCAATACCATTGACGACTCCAATAATTTCTCTGTTGAGAAGCTAAAACAAAAGGACTATGCATCAGCACTTGTTATTTATCAATGTCAATGTCTTATCATGCAGCTATTTCCAGTGGATCGACACTAAAGAGATGGTTAAGTGCATCTGCGGTTCCAAGGAAAAAAAGAATTTCAATTATAAACAACAGTATTGACATGAGGGGAACAGATGTCCAAGAAAGAAATTTCCTAGTTATGCAAGAAAAAACATTACCAAGGCAATATCAATTTGCAAAAGATAATAATCAGGGAAAAAGGCCGATTTGTATTAATAATTTTAGTTTCCGTACATAAATTGGAAAAAAATGAATATCTAAATGTACAAAACTGTAGAAGCTGGATGGGTAGCACCAATTGGGTACTGTCATATCTGACCACTTCTCGCTCTGCAATTTATGTGTCATCTAGGCTGCTTATCCTACTGTTCTAAATGGAAGTCCATTTAGATTGGCTTGTGGACAATGAAGGAGACACACTGCACTTGCTTGATGTTGTCAAATCCGAGGCATCGGATGTAGGTGTCAGGGTAGGCCCTCTTGGCCTCTTGGATCTCCCTCAACACCTGTGAAGAGTCTGTGCATCCGAACATAGGCAACTTCCACATCGTCCAGTATCGGCCATCATAGTATCCAGGGCCGGCGTTGTTCTCACGGTAGATGACACCGTTCTGGTCGAACTCCAGGCAGGGAACCCAGTTGTTCTTCAACAGGTAGTCGATCTCCTTGGCAATGGCGGAGTCGGAAAGAGGGGGAAGGTAGGAGAGAGTCTCAAAGCGAGGGTTGTCAATGGGAGACCACACCTGTAAACAACAATGAAGTGTCAAAAGATTGGATCTTTCTATTGAAAAACGAAGGCATTTTAAACGCAAATGACGTCTGCGGAGAACTCAAAAAAAAAATTAACTGAGACGAGGAACTAATTGCAAGACAAGGAAAGTCTTAAAAAAATGGATAAAGTAGAATTAACAAGAACTTTATTATTAAGGTCTGAATAATGGGAAAACTAGCGTAGAATACCGAGTAAACGTCAATGAGAGATTAAAAAAAAGCTCTACTGAGAAAATAAGAAACAGCAATTCAAAAGTATACTGAGCATAAAGCTCAGAAACGAGGAAAAGAAGGCAGATTTGATTTTTCTTTCGACACAGCGGATCGACGCCAAGTTGACATGAGTCTTAGATCAAGTGACGACAAATCAGCTCGTTTGCAGGGTAAAAAGCCTGAGAACACTATTTTAAAGTATATTCGTACTCTAAAATGTTAACTATTGAAAGAGATATGATTACATAAACGAGGACACGTTCCTGCTGCTGCTTAATTAAGAATAGACAAGCTTACTCAATCAAACATGCTTAGCTATTACTAGCTATCAGGTTCAACTTCATTACTGCTATGTTAGTCAGTCATTTAATACATAAAAGGAGGATACTTCACAGATCCGGAAGGTACAATTCTACTTGACATTCTACTTGATATATTGATTAAGAAATATCTCAGAGTTACTGAAAAATCAATCTGCATCAGCGCTGATGTCTCACCTTCATGCATGACACACGGCTGGAGTTGGAGACAGTCTTGGCTGCCCACTCGTTAGAGCGAGCAGAGAAGAGAGAGGCTCCCTTGAGTCCGGTGAAGGAGCCGACAGTCTGCCTCTGAGCAGCGCTGCTGGCAGCAGCAGTCTGCTGAATACCGGCAGGGACAATGACAGCAGCGGAAGATGCGATGGCGGCCATAGCTACAAGATGATTGCAGCTGAAAAGTTTGAAAGTGTGTGGAAGTACTGCTTGAAGTGTGAATTTGAAATGTCCGTATCCTCCTATAATGTCTTCAATTCGTTCTAACGAGTATAACCGAACCTAAGTTATTTCCGGGCCTATCCACAATAAACCGAACGGGTACCTAGCGAGGATTTGCTCCGAGCGTCAACCGTACGGGTAACGAACGAAGCCTTAGGGCTGGAACTATTATTCACAGGTATTGCAGATGACAAGATGGCTAGAGGTTTGGCAGAAAACCTCGTCCGAACGTTAGTAGATGAGGCTCGGATTTTGTTCGCATTCCAACGGCTGGATTTACAGCGGGGAAAAACGTGGCTGAACCAGAATTAAGTTCTGTGGATAAAGTAGGCTTCGAAAGTGGAAAGGAAGTTTTGCGGTACGTGTGGACGCCAAAAAGCGTTCACAAAGGGACTTTTAGTGTAGCTACAGTGCAGAACTGTGCTTTACAGTACCGCGCTTCGCAGGGACGAAATTTAACGGCGGCGGTGATTTTTCCGATCGTTTCGGAATGTTCGAAGGGTAGAGCGCGACTTGCGGAGGTTTACTCGTGGGACGAACGGAACTCAAAGCGCCGATGAAGATGCGCAAAAGAGAGGCAACCAGTGAAGAAGGATCGACAAAAACAGCCTATTTTGGATCGTAGACGTTAATATTCTTAGATTTTGTAACTTCACGTCATTCACGTGTGTATTAAATGCATACGGTATTCACTTTTGCCTATTAGGTACAGTACAGTACAGCTCATTCGTACAATACAGTACTGTACTGTAGTACATTGTCCATTGCTATTATTGGCGAAGTAAATGAACATTACTGTTGCATAGTATTTTACATAAAACTGTGATTTTATCAATATAGTACAATTGCTGTACGATTCCGGTGATTCCTGGCAGGATCTGCAGTACACGTGATAGCTTAGGTATAATAACAGACACTCTCAGCTCTCAAATTCAGCCATCTCCTTCACTTTCAGTCAAGCAACTTCAGCTGCAAACATCTTGTAGCTATGGCCACCATCGCATCTTCCGCTGCTGTGATCGTACCTGCCGGTATTCAGCAGACAGTCGCTGCCAGCTGCTCCCAGAGGCAAACTGTCGGCTCCTTCACTGGACTCAAGGGAGCCTCTCTCTTCTCTGCCCGCTCGAGCGAGTGGGCAGCCAAGACTGTCTCCAACTCCAGCCGTGTGTCATGCATGAAGGTGAGGCACTAGCGCTGATTCAGATTGTTTTTTTACAGATTCAAGGTATCTTGGTTTTTTTGTTTGTAGTGAATGACTAATGTAGCAGCTTAGGAGCTGATAGCTAGTAACAGCAAAGCCGTTTCTGATCGTTTGATCTGTTATCAATCTAGTTACAGATTCAATAGCAGGAATGTGTCTTCGTCTATGCAATCGTTTTTCGTTCCATAATGAATGTTTAGAATGTGACTACTGGTGGAAGTAGTTTCACAGTTTTTTTCTAACCAGCAAACGATCTGATTTTGTTACTCCTTGACCCCAGGTTTCCACCTTAGCTTTGTTATTGTCCTTTGTAAAAAGAATGTAACTTTTTGCTTTCATACTTCTAATCTTTATGCTCAGTTTGGCTTTTGAATCGTTGTTTCTTCGTCTCTGTAAGAAAACAAAAATTGAAGCTCTCATTGACATTTAGTATTTATTCTACGTTAGTTTCTCTCATTCTGACGTTAGTTTTCACTTAATAAGTTCTCACTGAATAATTTACTTTTTATTGTATTTTCGCTTTCCTGAGGCATTTTTCCCTTGCATTTACTTCCTCGCTTCAGTAAATTTTATTGAGTTTTTTGCAAGCATCATTTGTAAATACTTTTGTTTTTTAACAGAATCAAATTTTTTGGCTCTTTTGTTCTTTTGTTGACAGGTGTGGTCTCCCATTGACAACCCTCGCTTTGAGACTCTCTCTTACCTTCCCCCTCTTTCCGACTCTGCCATTGCCAAGGAGATCGACTACCTGTTGAAGAACAACTGGGTTCCCTGCCTGGAGTTCGACCAGAACGGTGTCATCTACCGTGAGAACAACGCCGGCCCCGGATACTATGATGGCCGATACTGGACGATGTGGAAGTTGCCTATGTTCGGATGCACAGACTCTTCACAGGTGTTGAGAGAGATCCAGGAGGCCAAGAGGGCCTACCCGGACACTTACATCCGATGCCTCGGATTCGACAACATCAAGCAAGTGCAGTGTGTCTCCTTCATTGTCCACAAGCCAATCTAAATGCACTTTTTCTGGAAAATTTGCCGAGATGACATTTGTAGATTGTAGAGAGAGAAATAGTTAGTTTTGACTACAAGCTAGTGTTACCCATCTAGCTTCTACAGTTTTGCCAATTATTTTTAGCTTTGTATCAATTTTGTCCTGAAAATAATTAATCTTATCTTCAATGAGTTTTAACACTCTTATTTAAATTATCTGATGTCCTGGTAACGTTTCATTTGAGGATTCTGAAGTGCTCCGAGCTCAAGTTTTCTGACTATGAATGTTTTCAGAGATCCCTGATGAATGTCTTGGAAGTGTTTATTTCGTTTGCTCTTTCTACTTTTTTCGTTTAACAATACTGCTGTGGCTGTTGCTCTAATCCTGCTGTAGCAGTTGTGCTAAAGGAGTCGTTTAGGTCAGTTAAATAATTCATTTCGACCAAAGATTTGCTTTTCATTTCGTATTTAATTAGATACATGTTTCCACTTAAGTTTTTGGTTGGTGTAAGACACCTATCTACAAATTAAAAAATAGAGTAAGGAGTTCTGCATATCCTATTTATGAACGTCTTTCTTACTTGATTTGCGGATTGAGGTTCTTGTTGTATTTATATCTAAGCTGTAGCTAGCTCAAGGGCAACTTATCTTAAGCTAGACATGTTACATTTTTTTAGTACGGATTATTTTTTGTACATTCATTTTTAACATAGGTTTCAGTCTGAATATTTTCCCCTTGTGTCGTCTACATCCGTCTCTATTCAAAGTGCACAATTGTTTGCTTTACAGGCAGAATCTGCTCAACTTTTTCACTTTTCATTTGAGTGAAGGAATCGTACAAATATCCCTGTAGGACCACTCACTTGTAATAAACGAAGAAGACAAATATCTTACTGTATTGCCGTACGTTTTCAGATTTTGGTATGCTATGGACGTTAGGAACAGGTGTTTGCCGTACAATAGTTTCGTACATAATTACACTATATTATAAACAAAGGACGGTAAGTTTAGTGCCGTGTATTGTATCGCCTGGAGTCGCGCTATATTGCGCAGCATTCTTAAAATATCGTATCGCTGCGTGTCTCCGTCAATCTATTTTATCCAATATAGCGCATTGTGTATCATAGTGTAAGGTATCTCCCAACAAGAGAAAAGTCTTTATTGCAAAAATTGCGATGGCAAAACCATCTCAGTACAAAAAGTGTAGAAAACTGAAAAAAACATTTGGAGATTACAAGAGTCACAAGAAAGTAATCTACGCCTAAAAACTAAAACGAAACAAAACAATACTAACAAGAGCAAAGAACCAAAACAAAACAACAACAGACTTAGACCGCCGAACAAAATGATAAAACCCAGACTAGACTACCCTAGACAAACTAAGGTCCACCACCACGGAGATCATGGATGTGAACCGGGCCCCTTGACGGAAGGTCTGGAAGACCCCGCCGGTCCTCAGCTAGTGTGATACGTCGAAGGAGAGCCTCAGCTTGCGCCCGTTGAAGTGCAATTGAGACATGATGTCGGTAGAACGCAACCAAAAGACTCTGTGGAGGACTCCCTGGACCCCGAGATTCAAACGCCAGATTTAAACGTTTGTCGCGCACAGTGGCGAAGGAAGTCGTCGAAGGACTTGTCCAAAGATCCAAAAATCTCCACTGCAAATGGGACGAATTGGTCAGACGGGTCTCGGTGATCGTAGTCTTTCTTTTGTAGCCGCTGCGTCCCGAGTCGCCACACCCGAATGCAAAGCCGCGCGAGATGAAATGTGTGCCCCAGCCGGATCTGTGAGGACCACATCGCTAAGCATCCTCCCAGCACCATGAAGAAAAACTAAGTCAACCCGAGGGCTCCGAGAACCCTTAGATTGGGGCCGAGGTGGAAGTATATTAGAAACCTCACGTTTGACAGTGTAGCCAGCCTCGGCACCAATGGCAGCAATGGCATCTCGCACCAAATCATGCGCAATAGTTCGTTCCCCCCCATGGGAGCAACGAAGCAAATGGATTCCCTCAGCATCAATGGGTTGGTTACAAACGCACCGAGCCCCCCCCAATAGCGGAGGGTGAGGCAAACCCAACCGCAAGCGTAGAGCAGAAGTAAATTGGTCGGGTTCAAACATTGGTGTTGCTTGAAGCCACGCACCAGCCCCCGGCCCATAACACGAGCGTAAACGAGCACGCGCTTGAGCAGAAGGTAGCGCCTCCAAGAGGTTCGCAAAATCAGCGGCGGCCACTTGCTCAGATATGCGTTGTTGAAGTTGGAAGTTAGTGTCGGCCATGAGAGAATGAAAAGGTGGAACTTGGTTTCGAGCGTCCGGGGGAAGTAGCGCACGAGCGGAAAGGAGAGCTTGGTGAAATGGAAACAGCCCGTCTTCCACCTTAGAGACAACTTGCGCCAGAATGGGGACATCATCCACAATGAAACGAGAAGTGATGGTAGGAACCACCAAAGCCCAACTACCCAAATACGCGGCTGACGCAACTTTGGCCAAGGAAATCAAACCTAAACCGCCGCTGGAAATAGGGAGGCTGGCTTGTTGACGAGCGAGTGGCCCCTCCAGACGATCGAAAATCCCATGACCAACGAGGTGATGAAGCACACCCAAAAGCTTGTCGTCAAAATCTTTAAGGGAAGACAAAAAAGAAGTCGTAGGTGGTAAAGTCCGCGCAAGATAGAGAGGGCGCTGAGCAAAACTACGGATCAAGATCGAAAACGCCACTTGTGCGTCCGACAGCTTAGGGAGATCGTCGCTATGAGAAAGATCCTCCTACAACGCATCCTCAACCACCTGGTTGACAAAAGAAGTACCACCAATAGGGCAACCTAAAGCCTTGATACCCTCATCGTGAGATGCAAGACGAAAACTGTTGGGGAGCGGGCAATCCGACGGCAAACCTTGTGGGCACCAAGCTGCACACTTAGATGGTTTAACAGAGAGCCCAATCCGATGAAGTTGGTCCGCAAAATGAGAGAGCAAAAAAAACTTGATCGCGCGGACCCACGATATGCGTGTCATCCGCGATTGAAGGAAATAAGCAACCCGGGAAGGCCGTGGTTGACGCTCGTAATGCTTGAAGATGGGCAAGAGCAAAAAGTGGTGCCCTAACAAGAGTATGTTTTTGGTGAAATCTACAGTACACCGTGAATCGCTATTAGGATTACTGTTTTTTCCGTCTCTTTTGGATGTGACGGTTGAGATTGAAAGGTAGCATTTTCAGCTTCGGATTGGCGGTCTTAAATTGAAAATCGTACAAATGTGTACGGAGAAAAGATGTTTTCAGTGGCGAAAATATTATTAACGCTAATAAAGATGCACGGTGTACATGTCACTTAGCGATGAGACCATAATCATAGCTCAATATAGTGATTGAAAGTGTGGAAATATCATGATTTATTTTTTAAGTCGGGGTACGGTGATTCTCAAAAATTTGTGGCGTGAATTACTAAACGGGTTCTTTTTTTGTGTTACGCCCAAGCGCTTACGTGGCAAAATACGACATTTAAAATATTGTTTATTGCAAATGTCGCGATCGTCATCACGGTAGAAAGTAACATAGGGATGCCACACGTTTTCTGCAATGTTTGTTTAAATATCAAAGCCATTTCTGCCGCCTGTTCTAATATCGCGATTTTATCTTTGATAAGCAACGGTGAGTACACTGTGCCGCATTAAGGTTAATGTTTTTTGCCACTTTATTCAACTTTTAATTAACATCCCTTCCTGTGCTCACTTACCTTTTTTCCAAATGAGGACTGCCTATCCGAAAGGAAGAACTCTACCTTCTCATCACAATCATCGGATTAATAACTCAACAAGTGTTCACCGCAGGAAAACAAAACTAATTCGCACAGGATGTATTCCAGACATAAGAGTGTGTGGTTCTTAGTGTGCTTGTATAATTAGTCATGCGCTGTGACTTTTTGTTTCTCAGAAAAATGTTGGAAGTGTGACATTGTGTGATGCTTAATGTGTTGGATATAAAACTGTGTACTTTGTGATCACAATAAAATTTCTGACAGCCTGCATCAGATTTCCGGCTCAGATGTTAGGTAGTAGGTTGTTTTTTAAGACCCGGTCTCCCGGAAAATACTTTCAATTAGTGTGCACACACTTATGTACAGTGTGACTTCTTTTCAAATAGTACCGACGAATCCATCGACCTTAATACATCCTAGGTATACATCATTGCCCAATTTGTTTTAACGATAATAACAATACTAATGCATGATTGAAAGTAAAGCACTGGATTTGATGAGCCATACAGGCAGTTAAACCAAAAAAAAAAAAAATCTAACAAAAACGTGGTATTCCCATAGCCAATACCAGAACACAATGTAATGACAAACTAAAACCTTTTGTACATAGTGCTGAAAAGTATATATCTACTTCGCCAGAAAAAAAAAAAAAAAAAAACGGAAAAGAAAAGCCTGGTCAGAAGAAGTAAATCCTTCTCTACTTTTGTGAATCTGGTGAGCTTTGGACCGGAGATTGCGACGGTCGCTTGAATGTCCGGCCTGAAATTGTTTTCTTTTCTCTCTCTACGTCTGGCTTTGCCCTATTTAACACCTGTCAACAAGTAGCCCCAAGAACAGATAGGATCTTTTTAGGAATTTTTAGGATTTTTTAGGGTTTTTTAGCCACAAAGGGATGGCTTTCCGTTAATTTCCACACTAAAACTTGCCATCCTCTATACCACCCGTCAATATCATAATCAATCGCTACAATTCAATTGAGTATAATTTACCCAAAATCATAAATTGGTATAATGACTCCCTAGTTAAGTGGTCTATAACGTGCCATGTGGCAGAACATAATTAAGTTAATTCTAATGAAGTGTTCATGCTACTAATTCACTAACTCTAATAGCAAAGGGATGTGTAGTAAATCAAAGACTGGGAAAGTACTGCTTGAGTTCAATTGGGCACAATACTTAGTACAGTCCTTCATTCAAAGGTGCCAAACAATTGGTAACACTATATGTGGTTTCCCAATACTATACGCTTGGTATATAGAATAATACGAATATAGCATGGGAGAACCCCATATAGCTTTTCCAATAGGAAGCAGTAGGTTTCCCAGTGTTATACGTGTGTTATACCACATAGTCGAGTATAGTATGGAAAAAACGCATATAGGGATTCCAATTGTTTTCGCGCATTTAAACTATGGTGCAGACTACAAAGTTCCCAGCAACCACTGAAAAAGAAATTACCAAAGCAACCTTAGTATTCCAAGATAACTGCATTGATAGTAAACCAAACTTAAATCCTGTCAAGAACTCTTCTTCTTCAACGATAATAGAAAAACAATTTAAAAGCTACATCTCATGGATGGCGCCAGGTCTCACAAACAAAGAGATTCACCGGCCATGACATGCTAGATTGTGCTGAAACTTCAGATAGAATGAAAAGAAAAGGTTAAAAAAAAAAGATGATGATAAAAATACCTGAATCAGAGATTCCACACGCCGCCTCATTCGTGTGTGCATGAAAGCTTTTGAACACTGCCATCACAAGTGGACCCGGAAATTCATAAAAAATTCAAGACCTCGTGAGAAGAAGAAGACAAAGATAAAGAAGATAAAGAAGATCTTAAGAAGAAGTAGAAGAAGAAGAATATGCTAATAAGAATATGTTAAGAAGAAGATCTTACAAGCTGATAAAACCAGCATTTTATAAAGAGAAAATTTAAACACTAAGAACAGAATTTGGCGGGTTGAGACACATTTAGACTAAATATGGATCTCAAGGGGGGGGAGGGGGAAAGAGAGAGATAGACGAGGAATGTGATTGTTGTTCACCAAATGAAACAAATCCGGCATTCGCATGCAAGGCGTGAGCCGGAGCACTTTTGAGTTCCAAAGGAGGGGAGGCAGAATAGGAACATGGGGGGGCAGCACTTAAGCTGCTAGCGCGTCGAGCCTCCATAAACTCCTATCTTTCCAGAACACCCATTGAGAGATAGAGAGGGAAAAGAGAGAGAGAGGGAGAGAGAGAGAGAGGGAGGGAGAGAGCGGGAGGGAGGGAGAGAGAGAGAGGGAGGGGGGGAATGTCTTATGGGACAAAAACAACATATCAACTCTCAATAAAGGTATGAATTTACAATATCTTACAGCATTTCCAGACTCAGGAACAAATAAGCTGTGGAAGGCTTTCATTGGGTGACAGATGCAGAAAGTTAGAGACAACCCTATAGACTTACAAAAATCTTAAATTGCTCTTGCAATGACTTGCATGTAATTTTAATCCAGCAACTGTAAAGTTATAAAATGAAAGATGATAAACGTACAAGACAATCAAATGCTAAACATAAATGCTATGAGGTAAGTCTAGACTAACATACCTGCAAAAAGGCTGTTGCCAAAACCGCATCATTTTGATCCTTGAAACGCATTGGGAAAACCACAGTAACTTTCTCAGCCTGCACCCCATCAAATAGACATTTATAACCTCACAGTTATGAATCATCTCCTACTTTTGCAAAAAAACAACACATCAATTGCAAAATTGAACATCTCCTTTTCCTAGTCTCTCATCACCCTTTTTATAACCTCCAAATCAAAATCCAGACTTTAAGATCACTGCTGGTCCCCAAGTTCTGCTCACTGATCAATTCAAGTAAGTTTGCCTCACTGAATATAATTCTTACGCAAATTATTATCCAGTAAAAGATGCCATTATAGATGGTATCAGTGTTATTTTTTTTTTCTTTTTTTTTCCTGAAGGATGACAAAAAATAGCTCGTGTCGACCATGCAACACCGCAGTGAGATAGCTAAGGAACTTAAAATGTTCGTGAAGGCTGGATACAAATATTACTGATGTTATGTTTGTACACAGTTGTTGTTATTATTGTTGTTCTTGTTGTTGTTCTTGTTGTTGTTCTTGTTGTTGTTCTTGTTGCTTTTGTTATTATCACGTTTTTGTTTTTTTACCTGAGGAATGACAAAATATGACTCGTGTGGACGATGCATCACGGCCGTGAGAGCGTCGGCATCTTCTGAAACTTTCCCTTTCGCCAAAGAGCTTAAGATTTCACGAAGGGAAGCTCCAAGCACAACAGACCGCAGAGAAGAAAGTTTGGTTGCTAGTGCCACTTGCTCCTCTGAGCAGCAAAAAAACAAATGAACAAATGAGTAAAAACAAAATATACAAAAATGAGCAAACACGAGAGTCAGACAAAAGGAGAAAAATAAAGAAAACAAGGTCGGTTTGCTCCTCTGAGCAGAAAAAGCAAACAAACAAACAAACGAAAGAGTTAATAATAAATATATAAAAAGGAGCAAACGTGAGAGTCAGAGGAAAGGAGAAAGTGTAAAAACAAACAAATGGGTTGATGAGCTACGAGTCAGATGAAATGAGAAAAATAGATAAACAACGTAATCTACAAATGTTTGAAAATGAGCAATAAGAGCCAGAGAAAAGGGGAAATTAAAAAAAAAAAAAAAGTTAATCAACAAAGATATTAAACTGCTTCAATCTGAGGAGCTTAAACATCACAGCATTATCATCCATAAAACATATAAAATACAGCAATTTCACGAAAATCAGCTGTAGCCTAAGGTGCTCAAGTATTGCCTTCTACCGAGGACAGAAAAATAATGTAAAACAATGAGGAACCTCTAGTCCAACTTCAACTTGTAAAGAAGCAAAAAACGCAGGTCCTTTGCAGATAACACCATTTCAAGATCCAGCCAGACAACATCTTTACAAAATAACTTCGGCCTTCAAGTCGATTATCAGCAAACAGACCGCATACCTTAAACCTTGGATGAACGATAATGAAACTGAAATATAAGCTCTTGAGAATCTGAAAAACTCAAGCACAAGATCAACCTAATGCAGTTGTACAATCAAACACAGACCAAAAATGAAAGTTTATAGAATACACTTGCAAACCAGCATTGATTTAGGAAGTGAAACATAGAAGCATACGACAAGGACATGTGCATTGCCATGCACCTTCAAAGTCCGGAAGCTTATCCAGTTCGATTGCCAATGTCAAATGAAAGCCATCTTCAGGAGGATTTACAATTTGGACAGGGGAGCCGTATGCTCCATGAACAGCTTCAATAGCTCCTAACGGAAGACCAGCATTTGTGACAACTTCCGGTGGAGCTTGAGGAAGAAAAATTGAGAGAGACACTCGACCTTTGTCATTTGCTGCTGCCTGCCATATGCATATTCATAAGTCAAGTCAAACCATCCACACGACTTGTATACTGACGCATGCTGACAACTTCGTTGCAATACTCAGTCAATATGCATTATAACCAAACAGGAAGAGATTGATTTAAAAAATGACAAGCCACAAAAATACTCCTGAAAATGACACTTGACAGATTGAAAGGGACAGAAAACTGCAAAAACGATTATTAGTTTAGAACCATTTTATATAAAAAAAGTAAAGGTTTTCCTTTTCTCTTCCTTTTTCTCTCCCTTTCTCACGCCTAAAACTTGCCTGGATCCGATATCGTACATCGTCGAATTCCACCAAGTGAACATCCAATTCGAGTGCTTTGTCAACTCTGAGAGACAAAAATCTTAATCAATCAGTGATGTCATTTTGAGTTTTCCAATCCATTAATCAAGCATATTATTGATACTTTATATCAAGAATTTCGAGTATTTTGGTTGTCCTATGAAATCTTTCAGCCGAAATATTTTACACCTTTGCAAGTTTTCACTTTACAGAAACGTTACTCTTATGTGAAACCAAAAACAACGACTAATGGCATGGACCAAGGCTATTGGCACGACGGAAGGGAAGAAGAGGGGCCAGCAGCACAAAACCAAATAAAAATGACAGAAAAGTATTTCTTTTGTTAATTTTGTCGTTTTTTTAGTCAAGTGGCTGCATAAAATTTAAGATATGGCAAGGACGAAGATATTGGAGGTTAAAGTTGGTGGCCATTTTCTCACTATATAAGCTCAAGGAAACAATGGCCCTCGTTGAATACACAGGAGTAGCTAGGGGCATATGTTGCCATATTTTTTATTACCCTAAAAAAAACGTAAAGAGAAAACATTCCAATCGTCCATCAACTAATTCATGTTATAACTTTTAAGAAAATTAAGTAATGCAAGATTTCAAAAAATGGTGCGGTAAACATTGCATCCTGTTATTCAAAACTTGGTAAGAACTTCATAATCAAGAATGAAAATGGAAGTGAAAAATACCCGCGGAATTTGGCAAGTAAAGTGTCCTTCACCATACGATTCTCTATGTCAAATACAATCATTTTTACCTGCTTTCTATAAAAATGATAAACTCGTTTTGCCTCAGAAGCTGGATCTGTGCAACCTGTCTAGACACCTGACTCGTGCATCGGTTATTTCTTCATAGGGAAATTATAACTTTGAAGTGTTTTCTTTACATAAAACTCCTTGTTGTAGCGATATTTCTACATGACACATACCGTCCTTGCATAATGCTCTTTATTAAAATTTCAACAACTAATAGAAATTGAATTTAATAGCTTATAGCTTCTATTGCATTGTAAAAAATAATTAATAGTATAACAATATTATAATGATTCGATCAATACTGGAATGGCCAAAAAACAGGATTGAACGAGAAAAAAAACGACGTGAATGTATCCTGAATAAATATATACATCTACAGTAGATTGAATTGCAAATGCAAGTCAAACCTTCAGGACAGCAATACTGTGATGACGTATAACGGTGGGCAATTTTGCGCGCGCTGTTACTAGCCAGTAAATTATAATTGTATTGCTGTTAAAATACGGTGAACCGGGAATAGATGACGCATACGCTGATTTATATCCGTGCAGGAGCAACGCTGTTTTGTATTCGTGCAGGCACAAGCGTCACGTCAGCAAAAACAAAACTTTACTGATTTGTACAGTGGTATACCACGTCCGTGCATAAAGGTACAACATGTGCATCATCGAATCAAACGTGACAGCTAAACTCAATGTTAAAGATACAAAAGTTGTATCGTCGAATCAACGGCTAACTTACCGTTTTACATCAGGTTTTGGGCGAACAAAATTTAGAAACGCCTCGAAAGGACGAATTGGTTGGTTAGGGTGGCGTTCCATCAGGAAATTCTGTAATCGTACGGCGAACATTACAGGATGCTACATTTTGAACGATGTTCTATCGCGAGGATGTATCCACGTGGTCAAAAATGAATGGTACCACGTAAGACAATATCGTATATTGAAAATCGTCAAATGTTTTTTTCACCGACCAACTTCAACTTGAAATCTTCATTTGCGTACCATGTACGTGTGGACCAGGTCATCGTACGACATAATTTTTGTACTCTTTGCAGACGCCTTGTCAAGATACCATCTCAAATTTTTTAGGGTTTTTTACTTCTGTTTTTTCGCGTGACGAATGAGCGCTGCCACAAATAGTGTGAAGAATGGGCACTAACAAAAATAGCGTGACGAAAGATCGTTACGAGATTGCTTTTATGAATTCGGTTAGGATTTTTGAATGTATGTATCATGTGCGAAATTTTTCGATTTCCGTTGGTTGCCATATTGACACGTATGTTCATTATCCAGCGTGTCGCGGCTCAAATTTTTCTGTAAATGGTGATGTACCTCGACGAGGTACATCACCATTTACAGAAACTTTCGAAGCGAATGCTTCGCAAAAATATATCCAACGGTCATTGTTACCTCCCAGACCTTTGGAAAATTTTGGCAAGATTCTCTGTAATTTTGTTCGCGAATAAAAACAAAATACGCGGTACGTCTTGGTACGGATAAGCGCCGATTGCTGTAAACTACAGTACAGTACCCTGCTTTACGTCTGATGGAACGCCACCCTTAGGGTAGAATTCCATTAGGCGGTCCCAGTAAATGTACGGAAAATTCTACTGGTAGCGTTTACTGTAAGACTATTCCATCTTGTCGGGCCAGTAACAAACCTTCCTCAATTATGATTGGCACCACGTAGGTTAGAGTCCAGATTTTGAAAATCTTAAATAAAATCTTCAAACGGAAAGTCAGAACGAAATATCTGTACGACCGGAGGTGGTTAATGATTCGTACGTAAAGTTTGCGACCAGATTTTTGATTTTGAAAATGGAAATCAAAATTTCGAAACGGAATGGCAAAAAGACGCGGCAAACTTTGAAGGTCGCGGCAATCTTTGAATGTCGGTGAATGTCAGACGGAGCGTGCGAAAATATTTTGGGCTCACTTGGCAGGCGGCACATGGACTGTATGACGTAGGCACATGGCCTGTACGACGTGTACACCTTGATCGCTTGTTCAAAGCGGATATTATTTTGCATTTTCACGTGTACCAATGGTACACGACCCAGTATCGAGCAACTCTCCTCGCGAGGAGAGTGTCTTCACACTGGATGACGTGCGCGATTGCTTCGCGGATCTGAAAAAGTGGAATATCCAACGGCCATGAATTACGCTTACATCATTGGAGCCTTCCCGACAGCTATCCAACGGCCATGAATTACGCTTACATCATTGGAGCTTCCCGACAGCTTTCCAGTAACGATATTTCGTTTGACAAAAAAAAAGTACGACCTAGTACGGCACTTTACAAAATCGTACGGCATCCAGTAACGAACCACACTTTTCGTCTAATGGAATTCTACCCAACCGGCAAACTAAATGATGGAACTACATCGAAACAAAATGGCCCCTAAGCGCATTTAGTAGTGTTGTATATCGGATAAATCGAACGCTCGAGGGCTCGATATATTTCTCTCAGACCAACAAAAATTATCGCTATATATTTGGTGGGAGGTGGTGTCCACGCCAACGGGGAAGGAGTGGTGGGGGTGAGGGGGGCTTTTGAAAAAAAAAATGAAACCCAACGTTGCTCTGATATATCATAGTATAACTTTATCGGCATCTCAAGCCCATATATCGGCAAAATATTGCGATATTCAGCTTCTTGATATATTGAAGCGATTTATTGATCATTGGGTACCCAAAATTAGGTATATAGCTACAAGGGGCCTTCAATACACAATACTAGCATTTAGTACCAAATCCGAGACTTACACCATACTCATTTCCCTCTCCTTTTCCACCTTTACTATATTCCCTCATCCCTCTTTCCCCTCCCTTTCATTTTCGCATGGTTTTCTAGTGTAACATTGCATGCTAACATCGTATTCTAAAAAGCAGTTTTACGCTCACCAACATCAATAACCGAATTTATCTCGTTTGTTGGGAGGGGTTTTTGCATCGTCGGACAAAAGGCCACCTTATACAACATTTAAACCTTATGATGGAACTTTCAGAGAAAAAGTAATGCGTGGTGATTCATACGTTCTTTTGGAGGGTTCGTCGGTCAATATTTGAGAGGATCGAAACCGAATTGTTGACAAATGACTCTTTAATCAGGATTGGAGGATTCAAGATGATCATAAGATTAAATAAAAAACAATGTTTCCTCGGATGTTGCGAGTGAAGGGCATGTCGGGTTTCAATCGTTGCCCTTTTGGTTGGTGATGGCGTTTAAGGTTAAATTGTCCCGGCAGCACGAGAGAGCTTGCCACTCCAACTGAGGTGAATGGCGCGACGACATACGAACCGTAATGATAGGAGGTGGAGAATGGCGTTAAGTAGTGGACACGAGAATGATACTATTTCCATCTATGTGCTCCTAATTGAGAAGTTCCAAATCCTCACATAAGAAACGTTGACATTCTCATTGTGTTTCATGTGCCCCACTAACACTCCTATACAAGTCAGACCGAGATTAAATAATATAAATAAATGGAAAACATACAAAATTGATGTTATTTTATTCGTGAAGTTGTTCGCCAAAAGGTCGATTGAGCTTGAAATGTAACTTGAACAGCTAATTGCTGATGACAAGGTGTACGAAATGTGGGGTTACTGAAGTCGTAACACGTCAACACATCAAGGTTGGGAGAAATATCCTAGACAATACGAGAGGGATGCCACTGAATAATGTTATTAAGACACACTTTTACATGTTTAGTCAAACATGCCCCTCTCTCTCCCCTCTCCCCTCTAAACTCCTTAAATTTGATTGCAAGTTCATTTATTTAAAAATTCCTCTCACATATTCTAGACCACTTCTATAACGTTATGAAAACTTACTTTATGATTTTGGATAAAGAAAACCACTACGTTGAATAGCGTGATTAACGTAAAAGAGATAGACGGTGTACCACCCTGTACTATACCGTAGTGTCATTTACTATACATCACCATACAGTAATGTTAGCATCTCATAGAACCATAGAACAAAATTCAACAAATCTACGAATTGTACATTTGACAACCTTAATGTTTTGTGCATACAACATGAGTCTGTACAGTGTTTCGTCCTAAACCGGTAAAAAAGTGAAAAGTTAAACGGTGTCATTTATTTCGTAACACTATTTATGATTTCACGCTTGGAAAGAGTTTTCAGCATAGTCACCCCAGGGGCCCATGAAATTTCGAAAAGCAGGGCGCAGATTCGGCCGCGACCGTTCATTCGTAAAGGATGGCAAAAATGCCCCGCAATTTTAGGTTTTCGTCGTTTTCCTGAGTACGGTGAGTAATTGTTATTTTCAAGTCGTACTCTAAAATAAAGTTCGAACAAAATAACGATCGAAACAAAGTTCGAACTGCACAATTGAATTTGTACACTCCGTACACTTTGGACTATGCACGTAACAATGTTCCTTCTGTTCCAGAATTTGGCAGTTTGAGAGCTCCCCTCTTAACTATTCTCCCTCTCTCTCTTTCGCTCCTTGTAGCGAGAATCTGGTTCTTTTTTCCTCTCTCGTTATTTTTTTCCATTCACTTCCAATTCCTTACCAGATGACTTTGTCTTTTCCTGTTCAGCACCCGCCATTCCTTAACCTTAAACGTAACCCTAACCCTAACCCTTATTCAGAGTAGCTCTAAGAAAAACCAGTTTCTCTAGCTTGTCTCCTCCTTAAAGCCATGTCGGTGGACGAGCCTGGCTCCATGTCATCCATGGATGAAGGAGGAGCTCAATCTCAGGCACTTCCTGGTCCAAGGAGATCCTCTCGTGCCACATCAGCAGCAGTAGTTGCAGCTAATAAAGAGAAAAAGACAAAAAGTCAATCGTACGAGGACATTTCAGCCATGGCTGCCGGTCCTTCTGCTGTAGGAAGTGGACTTAGGGACGGGAAAGAGGATGAGACCCATGGGTTAGGAAAGGCTCCTCCTACTCTTCCTCCTCCCGCTCCGAGGTCTTTGGAGGAAATGGAGGAAGAAAGAAAAAAGATTCGATCAATGTGGGAGCTAGCGTCGTTTTTTGACTTTATTCGTGTAATGGACCTGGCACCTAAGCATCATTTTTTGTCCTTTTTTTTTCGTATTCCTTTTCGTTTTATTTGTGTACTGGCATTTTGCATTTTTCTTGGTATGGGAGTGACACCTAAGCAGCATTTTTTGTCTTTATTCGTCATCATTTTTTTTCTTTCGTTGTGTAATAGACCTGACGCCTGATTATTATTACCACCATTATAAACTTTGAATCCAGTTTTCCCCCCTTTTGTTTCTTTCCTCTCATATGTCCCTCCTCTTCCGTTTCTTTCGCCCTCTACTTCTCTCTTTCCCTCACTCGTCCTCTGCACTCTTTCTCCCTCTCCTCTTCTCTCTTTTATGATTTTGGGGCAAAATTTTACATAATTGAACTAGAGTTATTAATTCTAACCTGCATATGTTTACCACACTAAATTATTTTGCGAGGTGCACATTCTGGGCCACTTAATTAAATAGTGTTACTGACACTGATTTGTGATTATAGAAAGACACACGCTCGAATTATAGTTATTCACTCTAGTACGGCAGAATAATTAATGTGCAGTGTACACCTTACATCGCTATTCGAGCTAATGACTTCTTAGTGTTAGAGCGGATTTGGTACTAACGACACTTTGCCACGTAGCTCATCATAGGCCACTTATTTAAGTAGTGTCATGAACACTAATTTATGATTTTAGGTAAAACAAACACACACTCGAATTAGAGTGATTAACTCTACAAGCGATGGGCAGTGCACTAAATTGTGATCAGTGCCTCTATCAGTGTCAAGAAATTATAGGTATAACTGGGTACTAAGAATGTATAGTACATTTGAATGTAGGGAGAATCACTCCTAGTGTGAAGAATTATTAGTGTAAGTGTGGAAATAAGACTAATTTAGTTTAGGGAGATGGCGAATTGAAGTCCACTTTCTTAAATAATATTATCAACATTACTGGGTGATTTTTGGTCGCAAAAAGGTTTCCGACCCAATTAGTGTTATTATTTAACACTAATAGTGATGGACAGTGTAGTTTATATAACTGTTATATACAGTTAGGTTTATGTAAAAGGCTGTTTTTATTGTCTGTCTTCTCATTCCTCACTCTGTCGTTTGGATTTTCTCTCTCTTCTCTCTCTCTCTCTCTCTCTCTCTCTCTCTTTCTTTCTCTTTCTCGCTCTCTTTTTTATTCACCCACCCCCTCTTCCTCCCCCTTATTTTAGTTATTGGCTCAGAGAAAAACAGCTGCCAATGTGTTCCTAACTCCCTTCTCTCTCTCTCTCTCTCTGCCCCACTCCTCTCTCTCGATCTTCTTAGCCTCTATCCTCTCTCTCCTGACCTCGTCCCGTGTTCTTTCTCTCTCTTTCCCCCCCCCCTCATCCTGTGCCCACTTTCACTCCTTCCCCTCTCCCTCCCTTCCCCCCCCGCCCCCTTCCCTTTCCCCCTCGCCACCTCATCATGTGTCCTTCGCTTATAGCCATTTCAATTTGTCAATTTTTATAAACATGCAATAAAATTTTAAACATTTTTTTTTTTTTTTAACAAACATTTAATAAAAAAATACGTCAGCTCCAGCAGTGACTTTATACGCAAAAATGTTAAAAAAATGGTTCAACTTGATACATTGACAGCAAATTTTGTTTGAATCCACTGTTATCCGACTATATTATTAAACACTAATGTGATGCATTCTAGGTAGTGTATTTTTAGAATCCAAAATTTTGTATCCAAAATTTTGAATCCACCTTAATATAGCTCTAGTGTTTGATGTGATCCACACTAGTTCATTTATTGTTTGAATCTTCATGGTCGTCCTCCCTCTCTCCTCTCTCCCTCTCTCCTTTCTCACCCCCTCCACCTTCCTCCCTCTCTCCCCTTCTCCTTCCCTCTCTCCAGCAATGCTTAGTCTGATGTCAAAATGATACTTTTTTTCGCTGAGTATAGAGTAGTTTAAACTGTTTTTAAACTGTTTTTTGTTTTGTTTTTTGGACCATTGTTAAAAAAAAAAGTAAGTTTATTTTCTGCAATTCAGTTAGGTCACTCAATTTTAGATGCCATTTTTTATGTAAAAAAACGCATTCAGAGGGACCTGAAGCAGTTCTATTTATCAGTTTTATTTATCTATTTATCATCTGATGTTATTTTTTTTTCCCTTCTTTGCCGATTTTTGCCCTGATCTCATGCAACAGTAAACCGTGAATCTGTATTAGAGTAAAGAAATTATTACCGTGGATTTTATATTTGTGTTACTAATTCTTATTTAGTTTGGAAGGACCTCACTGATTTAACCGGTTGAAGAATTTGGCATTAAAAAAATAAAAACAATGTCTTATTAACGTTCTTTTGTGGTCAGTTGAAGAATTATAGGCTTAATTTAAAAAAATAATGTTTTATTAACGCTGTTTTGTGGTCATGGGGCAAAAAATTCAGGCACTGAAAGTCAGGCACCTAAACCCAAACACAGAATTAGTGATATTTTCGCTTATAGTGTTTCACGCTTTAATTATTGACAAAGTTTAGGTTTCGCCGTTTTTTGTTTCCCATGCAGCTTTTCGATGATCATATTTTGAAGCTTTCCATACAATTTACGGCAGAGGAGCTCGAAAATGCTATCCTTACTCCTATTGTTAATTCTGTCCTAAGAGACCTTCATATAAGTTTACTTAGAGTAAGTTTCTGCAGTTCTCCTCAGTTCTCTCTTAATTGCTGCGGAGTCTTTTCTGCTTAAGATTTAAAACGCTTCCAAAAAAAAAGGAATATAATGCTCGTATTTTATAAATCTTTCTTTGTTG
The DNA here is from genome assembly GCA_037447655.1 of Zygnema cylindricum. Lineage (NCBI taxonomy): Eukaryota > Viridiplantae > Streptophyta > Zygnematophyceae > Zygnematales > Zygnemataceae > Zygnema > Zygnema cylindricum. Next base: position 273,901 of record JBBHKE010002397.1, on the reverse strand, counting down.
GTTTTTATGCATAAGTAAACTTTTGTCTCTTTTGATGCATCTGAACATCAGCCATTAGTACAGAGTATATCGTATTACAGTAAAAAAAAAAAATTTATTAGCGTGGGGTTTATATTTTGTTATTGATTCTAATTCAGTTCAGGAAATTTATTCTGAACCGTTTAAACTATCAGCGTTAAGAAAGTAAAGATTAGTGCCATTGATCTTATTTCAGGTTCCAGTGGTAAAGTTTAGAGGCACTGTTATGCCGTCATTGACGCTAATAATGATTCTCGGTGTAGTTTTTATATTGCAGTTTTTATTTTTCTAAACTTTTTTTTTGTCTACTCTTCCATTTGCAGCAAATCCACCCTCCAAGTCGTCCTCTAGCAGATAAAGTCACATGGGCTACAGCTCTAACCAAGAAGTTAAGCAATAATTGGACCAAAGTAAGTGGTCTTGGTATCTTTGATTTTCATCCATCTTCTTATTTTCTTGTTTCTGTATATTTTCTAAGTCGTGTACTTGAAAATATGCCCTCTCTTATGGGCTTTATGAATGGGTTGGGGCATGAAGTTGGCAGAAGGAGAATGTCCTCTCACTGTAGCACAAGGGTAAGTTACCATCGCCTCATTAATTATTTATCTCATTTTTTATTGATTGCTATTGATTGCTATTGATTGCTGTTTATTTCAGGGAATTTGGGATTGCCGTTTCTTACTATGTATAGTTCTTTTATGTGGCTTGCTTTCTCCCTTTCCAGGTCTAGAAGTTCTTTATTCCATAGTTCAAATGTGCGGAACCACTTGGAAACGCTATATGCGGTTGCCCCATATTATATGTGTATTATAACTCTATATGTGGGGCTTGGTTACCCCATACCATACACGTATTATGTGGCATAAATACGCGTATAGTATGGGGCAACAACATGTAGTGTTGTCAATTGTTGAACTATGAACTATGGTCTATTATGAACTATGGTTCATTATGAAGTATGGTTCGTACATGTTTGTATCAAATTTGACATTGACAGTAGACGACATTCCTGGTGCTTCCATTACATTTAGGTCTCATTGAGGGTTTAGCCTCCTCCTTCGCGGAGCTGCGGACGGGGTTTTGCAGAGAGGAGGAGTCAGTGTATACTCATTTGAGCCCGACAGATCGAGTTCGAGTTTTGAAAGCTCTTTGTGAACTAAGGCTTGATGTAAGTATTCCCATCTGCTCCACCGACAATGCTATTAGAGTAAATAATATTTTTTAGCTTTCGAAGGCGGTTACCTAATTTCATACGAGTGTAGAAAGCCCTTTGTGAACCGACACTTGATTAAGAGTAAATGGTTTTTTTAGCTTTTGAAGGAGATCACTTGATTTCATTCGAGTGTAGAAAGCCCTTTTGTGAACTGAGACTTGATATAAGTAGCCTAACTGCTGCACCGTTATTATGAAAAAACCTTGGGAAGCTGTTCTAAAAAGTTAATGTCCGCGATACTGTTTTTACAAATCAGAAAAACCCTAAACTTTTGTTTAAAACAGCTAATATAGTGAAAGATTTAGCAGCCGCCGGTGAAGAAGGAAGAATAGGAGACAAATGCTATTAGAATACTTGGTTTTTTTTGAGCTTTGGAAGTAAATTACCTTATTTGAATGCTTTTCATCGCATATCAGAAGCGGAAGTTTACATCTTCAACATTCAATTTATCCATTTCAACTGACAGATATTCATATATATCAACAGCTTTGAGAGACCAAAAAGTTTTTTGATCTGATAGAGACCACTGGTGTACTCTTTATCAAACTCAAAAGTTAGGAGCTTTTTGAATGAAAAGGTTTCTAATTGAATGTTGGTTTCTATTAAATCAATACCGGCACAGCTAATTTGAAGAGTATTTTGGGGAAGGGAGGATTTATCAGCAAGAGGACTGTCACAATTATGTGGATACCACTCTGAAGCACGGTGTTACTATTGACGCTTTCCGATTGGAGCCTTTTGGAAAGGATTCCAATGGCTGTATTTACTGGTGGGTTCAAGCTTTTAGATTGACAAAAACTTGTAGAGCACTAAGTTTTCATTTTCCTTATCGAGGTAATGGGCAGTGTAAGTTTCTTATAGATTGATGAAAACTTGTAGAGAACTAAGTTTTCATGTTTCATTTCGAGGTAAAGTGCAGTGTCTGGGATGCTTGCTTGACTTTTGAAGAAGCAGTTGGTTTTCACATTTCATGATGAAAATTGCATGAAGTATTCAATCAAAGATTGTAAGTCTTCAAGTTGAATTCCACCTTTTGCTTAAGACCACTCTTGTTTTCTTCCTAGCTTGTTAGCAGCAATGTTTCTCCTTAAGAAGTATCGCTAATAAAACCAGGCAGAAATACTGTTGCCTTGTGACGTCGAATTTTTCCAAGCACCAGACCCTAATGAGCTTGACAGTTTCAAAACATTCTTCTGGTCCATAAAATAGATTATGAAATAATAAATAAATGATTATTATTGAATAAAATACCCCACATCGTCATCAGCATCCCATCATGAATCATGAATTTTGTTTGTTTGTTTATTTAAGGTCACGAGCACTGCTAGGAGTGAGATTTTATTGAAAGTGTCTTTTGTTTTGTTTTTATTTATTTATTTATCTTCGTGTAGGCAACTTGATGGAGGTGATGTTGGACATCGTATGTACAAAGAAACTCCCCATATGTTTGGAAAAGGAAAAAGAGCTACAGGACGAAGGGCGGCTGTTCCCGTTTCTGGGAACTGGGAAACAGTGGCATCAAATTTAACTGAGTTTCAGGAACTGGCTGTAAGCAGTAAAACTTTTTTCCTTGTTCTTATTGATTTTTATTTTTTTATTGCATTTTGGTCACTAAACATGTTTTGGTCATTAGATTGTATACAGGAGACGGTCGCCCGATTTTTTGTTCACAGGGACGAGTCAGTTTTACAAGGCTGGTTTCCAATTGATGAAGAATTATGGTTATATGTTAACAGCCCGCTTTGTTATTTACCAGGCATTTGAATGCGGCAGTTTCAAAACAGTTATAATATCTGTGGTCCATGAAATAAATCGATCACTGTATTTTTTCACTATCAACTTAGTTCTCGACGTTCTCGATGACCTTTTTTAGTTGGGGCTATGATGTCTATGAGATGCTGGGGAAGGGGGAGGCAGGTTTCTCTGTCTGCAGGGAATCCACTATTATTGTTATTATTTCCAGACTATTATTTTATGGGCTAGTATTTTGTGAAATTCCATTGACTCTACAAAAGCTATCTGGGTCGACAGGAAAAGTTGACGGCTGGTCGACAAAAGGCAGACGTTAAGATTGGACGAGATATTAGCAACAATATTGTGCCACTTCTGGAAGAACTGGAGCGTGTGAGTTTTCTTACCTTTGACTATTTAGTTAAGAATTGGCCATTTAGTTTCTATAGGAATTACACTTTCAGAGTTTCATCACACTGTCTCAATAAGAGTACGTTCAGAATTTTGTCACTTTTTTTCAATAGAAGTACATTTACGTGATATTAGCAGCAACATCTTGCCAATTTTGGAAGAACTGGAACGTGTGAGTTTTCTTACGTATGACTATTTAGTTAAAAATTGACTACATAGTTTCTCTAAGGAATTACACTTTCAGGATTTCATCACATTGTTTGAATAGTAGTAGGTTTACGGAGCAACATCGTGCCAATTTTGGAAGAACTGGGAGCGTGTGAGGTTTCTTTCTTGCTTTCAGCTTAATGTCCTTAAGCTTAAAACTATCTGCTAGAAAATTGTAGCTACTGCTTAAACTAAAAACTTATAGAATAGATACCTTTTTTGGTTTCTCATCGGGATTAGCAATATTCTTGATTTTCGCTTCTAAGGTGTTATCAAATTTAAAGACAAGCATCACATTTGACTATTTAGTTAAGAATTGGCTATTTAGTTTCTCTTTCTCTAAGGAATTACCCTTTCAGAATTTCATCACATTGGTTGAAAAGTAGTACGTTTACATGATATTAGCAGCAACATTTAACTGTTAACAATTTAACAACAATTCAACATTTAACAACAGTTCAACCAGCCAATTTTGGAAGAAGTGGAGTGTGTGAGTTTTCTTACGGTTGCCTACTTAGTTTTGGTGATTGAGGGAAAGAACCATGTAAGAGATTTGTCTCTAATCTTGTCGAGGGGGATTACACTTTCAGGCTTTCATCACATTATTTGAATACAAATACATCAACAAGATATTAGCAGGATTATTGTGCCACTTTTGGAAGAGCTGGAACGTGTGAGTTTAACACAAATTCGGTCCCGTTTTTTTTTTGGCCCCTGAACATAAAATATAGTTAATGATACTAAGTGTTTTACGCTAATTTGGTAAATGGCCGAAATTTGTCCATGTCGCTCACTTAAGTTAGAATGTATAACAGTAAAACAAATCTCACGCCATGTATTTCTTAACACCAAAAATGATACACAATATAGTTTGGTAAGAAAGGGAAAAACCATGCCTGAGGTTTTCTCTAACCCTGTCAAGGAGGAATGACACTGTCAGCATTTAATCGCACTACTTGACTAGAGTATACCAACATGAGAAAAAGTGCTACATTTACGTAAATAAACATACGGTCTTCCAATACAAAAACCGCAGATTACTTTAAAATGTCGTTTACACACAAAAACTCGAGGAAACTTTGATAGTGCACCACCCTATTAGCAGTGTACACACCAGTCACCGTAATTAGGATGGACTGATGATGGACGGGAAAGATAGTATTCTCCATCCAATCAATATGGTAAATGATGTCTTTGTGGATATTTTCTGTCAACAAATATTAGAATCCATTTTGTTCTGTATTTTTGTAAAGCCTTTAGCTCAAGGCTTTGTTACTGTGTTTTTAAGCCCCCGTCCTTTCTTTATATCAATGCACTTATAGCTCTCCTTAATTGCCTTCCACTTTTCTTTTACCTTTCTTGCCTTTACATAGTTGTGATATGACGACCAGTTTGAAAAGTAGACAGAAGCATTGCCATTTCTGTCAACAATGCGATGTCTTAGTGCACCTTCTCTGTTGCTTATTTGCTTTAAAATCTCCTTTTCTTCTAGAAACGAAAGAGACAATTGAAGTCTTAGTTGCATCATTTCTGAAGCCTATTTGCTTTAAAATCTCCTTTTCTTGCAGAAACGAGAGAGACAATTGAAGAAACAACAGCGTCAGGCTCTTCAGCTATATGAGGCGTGGGGAGGTCCCGGATTGGCCGCTGGTCGTTCTAGACGGGAAAGGAAGGTGGTGAATTATACATTCGGTAAGGAAACCTTCCATACCTACTATTAAAAAACTCTTTACCTACTATTCAAAAACTCTCTGTAGTGGACTTTTTAAGCACGTGAAAGGAAGGTGGTGAGTTATACATCCTCTTTTCATACCTACGAGTCAAGAACTCTTTACCTACTATTCAAAAACTCTTTGTTGTAGACTTTTTTAGCTGTGTGAAAGGAAGGTGGTGAATTATACATTCGGTAAGGACTCCTTCCATACCTGCTATTCAAAAACTCTTTGTAATGGACTTTATTAGCACGTGAAAGGAAGGTGGTGAATTGAATAGCTCCCTTGTCTATGATTCCGTAGGTTTATATTTAATAACTCTTTACTGTGAACCTTTTTAGCTGTGTGAAAGGAAGGTGGTGAATTGTACATTTGGCAAAAATCTCTCGTCTCTGTATTCCATACATTTTATTTAAAAACTCTTGTTAGTGTACCTTTTCATGGGAAGATGTACCAGAAAGGCGTTAGATCTTATTTCCCACTCGTAAACTATTTAACAGTAAACATTTGACAGTGTTTTTTCCGTCTATTTTTTATTTCAAATTGATACATTTATACATTTACAGTCAATTTTTCAATATAAAATTACTGTTTATTGAATTATATGTACAGATACATTTGTGAAACTAGCCAACTACAGTTTTAACTGAAATGAGTGACAATTCCTCGTGATTTTTGTATATATATATTTTGTTTTGTGATCGAGGCGATGTGGAAACCAGTTTTTAGATTGCTCTTTTGTCCACTGTGGCTGAAAGAGAATGTTGTTTATGTGACTTGTGAATTGTCATCATCCACATGGGTTTTTTTTTTATTTTTTACATTGTAAAACAGTATCATCTTTTGCCTGTTTAATTTGATAGTTTACACATAAGGCCATTACTGAAATAAGATTCATCCAATAAGTAAAACAGACTGGAGAGCTACTTTTGGTCCACATTTTCCATCTCAATTTCGCCAACTCAAGATTAAGAGTGAAGTAAATTAAACAGAGAATAAAATAAGAGAGTAAAAAAGAAGCTCTATGCAAAAGTAGAGCTTCTGTAGTCTAGCAAGCCAAATGATGCATTTGTGTAGCTTATTAACTTTAGGTTAAGATCAATTTTCCTTAATTATGATGATGATTGGAGCTTCAATTTTTGCTCCATACACTGTAACTGGTTAGACAAAAATTTTATGTCTTCTTTCAGAATCCGTACATCTGAGTCTGTGTAGAGGAAGAGGGGAGAGGAGAGGTAGGAGGGAGAGGAGAGGTAGAAGGGGGAGGAAAGGGGGCGAGGGAGAGAGGAAGAAGGGAGAGGACAGGAGAGGGAGAGGGAGGGAGAGGGAGAAAGGAGAAGGAGAGGATGGAGGAGATGGAGGTAGAGAAAGTGGGGGGAGGAGACGGAGAAAGGGAGAGGGAGAGACTGAGAAGGGGTTGGAGAGGGAGAGAGCACCTCAATACTTGCTTTTAGGAGTTCCCAAAAAAAAAAAAAAGAAGTCTGCTTAATCCTGACATTTACATTTGCCCATTCATCATTTGCTCGAACTTATTTATAATTTGTTTGCTACTAATAATGGACTACTCTGTTGTTACTATAGAAGCTTCAAATGTCAATTGTTTTTGCCTTTGAAACATGCCTAAATACATGGAAGCCTAAATACATGGAAATGTGACCAAACTTGTTTGATTTTCAATACAGATGAGTATGATCGCTCCATCATGGATGCTATCAAGGTCACAAGGTTCGTTTGTCATTCCTAATTCTTGTTTGCAGTTTTATTGTGATTGTTTTGATCTCTCTCCCTCTCTCTCTCTCTCACCCTTTATCTTATTTCAGTGGTAGTAAATCCACTGAAATAAGATAAAGGATCCCTAGTTACATTCTCATCGTCATTAACAGTTTCCTGCTCAAACTTTTTAGCTTTTTTTTCGGTGTAGATGATTATAGGAGTAATTTTGTTTAGCAGGGACTTATTTTCACCTCAGTTTTGTTTGCTATTTTTTCCTTCGTGTACCATATTATACATAGCCCAACATGTTACATACGCGAAAGTACAAGAGGTGTAAACTTTGAAACCAAAGCAAATAAAATTGTTGTACACAAAGTTAACAGCATGAACTACAAAAATACAAAACATTAAGATTCTACAGGTATTTTGTTATGATTGAGGGAGTATCTGTGCAGAAATTGTACGGCTAACAGCCGGTATAAGCGTGCCAAGTGTATTGTGACATTTACAAAATTTTCGTGTTTTGTCTTTTTGTGGTTCATTCCCGTTTTACTTAGTTTGGTTTTGAAGTTTACACCTCTCGTAGTTTGGCTTACAAAATAAGTACGGCATTTGTACAGTACATATATCTGGTATAACAATGCGGAAACAACAAAACTAAACTAACTGAGGCATAACTAAAGCTCAGTACCCTGTTTTTTATGTATTCAGTTTTTCCAAAAAAAAAAATCAAGAGACTAGACAGGGCCATGTCATCAAGAGTCAGATGTAGATTTTGTATGTTTGTTTTTGAATTTCCACTTTCTCTTCCAAGAAGCTGTAATGTTTGCAACCTATCCCCAAGGACGGTGATTTGTTTTTTGAAGTTGACACCTTTTTTTAATTCTTTATTGAACTTTTTGCAATGGATTTTATAGGCCATTTTTATGGTCTCGGTCTGAGCAAGTGTTGCTTACATATGTGTGTATCTTCTTTTTGTGTGTTTTTTTTTGACAAGAGTTGACATAATGAGTAGGAAGTGACAATAAGCTGATGAGATTTTAGAGGAAATTTGGGTTATCTATGAATTACAGGAAAGGGAAGTTGGACCAACTTCCGCCTTCTCGGGAGGGACCATCCCGGGAGAATCCCTCGACTACAGGAGGACCTTCTGATTCAGAACAAAATGGGCACATGGGATTATCATCATCTCCTCAAGACCATAAAGTTAATGGAGAAGAATTAGTTCACTCAAGTTCCACAGTAGCCCGAAGGTAAATTTAATGTTAACTTGTAGGCCTTCGTGTCGCTTGATCTTGTTTAACAGTATGGCTGGTCGATTGTTTGAGTTTTTAACAAATGGCCAATTCCTAGAAGTTAGAGAGTCTAAAAGTAAATGCTAATGTTTGGTTTCAAGTTTGGTTCTGAGGGATGTCTATGCTACAAAGTTATAGTGGGCTTATATATGTGTTATATATATATATATATATATCTATATATATATATATATATATATAAAAACAAAAAAAGAGGGTCATTTCATTAATAATGTGGACCACGCTATAAGTGGTGAAGGTTGTCGCTATATTTGACATAATAGCATAGCTACACACGTAAATTGGTGTAATCTAGAATTGCTGCTCACATTTTTTTTCTTCGAGTTGGAAATATTGCTCACTTTTTTCGTTTGGATCATTTGTGAATGGTGCAACTTTTTGTTGTGCTGCTTATTATACTCGTTTAAATTAGTGGATAGTGAATTAGAAGTATTTCTCACCGTTTCCGTTTGCATTGTGAATAGTCCATTTCTTTGTTTAATTGGAAATGTTGCCCACTAATTTTGTTTGGATTTTGGTAAATAGTGGGAGGAGAATCGAACTGCTGCTTACCTTTTTTTTTGAAGTGAAAGTATTACTCACCGTTTTCGTTTGGATTGTTTGTGAATAGTGGGAGGATAAGCAGGAAACCTTCGCGTTTGGCACAAAGTTCTTTAGTTTCCTCTAAAGGTGAGTTTGGAGATAGTGGAAATTCAACATCAGGAAGTGACGAGGAAATCGAGGGTGAGGTGGAGTTCACGGAGGAGTACAAACGAGCACACAGAGACAAGAAACGGAGAAAAGAGGAAGAGGACGAGAAGGATGAGGAATACATGGGTGAGGAAGAGGATCAGGACGAGGAGGAAGAGGACGGCATGGGGAGGGAAAATGAAGACAACGATTTATTTGATCCTTTCGAAGACGAGGAGTTTGGGAGAAAAGCGAAACGAGTCAAGTCTTCTAAGGCAACTAGGGCTGGAGGGGAAGGAGGAGGACATACACGAAGGAGTAGTCGAGCGACAAAAAGTCATATAAACTATCGTCAGTTGGATGGAGGTCTCGATAATGATTGGGCGAGTGAAGACGAGGAGGAAAGAGAGAGTGGGGTAGTGACAAGGGGAGGTGGAGGGACAGCCGTGGACACGTCAGAGTGGGGAGAGAATTCGGAGAAGGAAGATAAAGCAGCTGTGATGGATAATCACGGGGAGGGAGAGAGGGAGGGCCAAGCTCACCCGATGAGAGAGAGGCCCAGTAAACCTAGGAGTCATGGGAGACCACGGTCAGCGAGAATGAAACCTTTACCAGAAAATGAAAATGAAGAAGGAGAAAATGATGAGAGAGAGGAGGAGAATGTGGGTGGGAGGGAAGAGAAGCAATGGAGAACTGCTGATTTGAATCATGATACGTCAAGTAGAGAGGATGCTGTAGACAGAGATATTGTTGGTGGAAAGATGGAGAGAGAGACGGATACAGTGGAGAGGGAGGGAGAGGCTGAGGCGGAGTACAGTGAAGACGATGGAGATGCTTACTTCAGTAATGGAGGAGGACAAGTACCGATAATGGGTGCCGAAAGAGAAGAGGGAGAGAAAAGGGATAGTGGGGATGGGTAGCCTTTTTGATGCAGTCTTCCATTACCTTTATTAGTGTGAGTTATAATAATGTAGTGATGGGTTGTCCTATGTATGTCTTTTCCCATGCCCTGTAGAAACAACCGAGAATGAAGGGAGTTTGAGGTTTTTTCCCTTCATATTTTCATTTTGGGGGAAGATCAAGATCTTTCACCGTGGATCGTTAATTTTGGTTGAAGTGAAAAGTAGTGGTACATGCGGTACATGAGGTACATGCGGTACATGTGGTACATGAGGTACATCATGTGGTACATGTGACTCGAACCGTTTTTAAAGTTGAAGTCGCCAACTTTAGTGGTAGTTTGAAGAAATAAAAGGCTTTAATTTGACGAGGGAAAGTTATCAGAGGGGTAGTCATCAGTTCAAATCTGAGTCCTTAAGTAATTCCAGTAAGAGTATTTGACCTGTGTCCTAAAAAGCCTCTAGATTCATAATGTGTTGAAAAAATCAGCATATGTTGTCAATCACAAAATGTACATTTTTACAATTTACACAATTCCTGCGTAAATTACAAATTTTCCTGCCGGAATTTTCTTTTCAGTTTCATGGTGATCAGTTGACAAGCAATGAATGATTCAATTCCATTGGTGAAATTATTAATTATTTGCCGAAGGACCGATATTATCATGTGACATGTCGCTCTTTTTTTTTTTTTTTTTTTTTTTTAAGGTGTTTGAACAGTTTTTCTTTTTTGCTGTATCAAGTGTGTTTTGGAACCATACTCGACAACATCTATGTGAACTCCGGTTTATGTGACGCGGGAGATTCTATATTGTGTTGTTTTTGTTTCTGTTTTTTTTTTTTTTGTGTGCGGATTGCTGTACAGAAAACAATACTGATGTTAAGATATTTATATCATTTGTCTCTTCCATTGCATGTCTGACATTCTCTTCAAAATTTGTTCTAACAAAGATATAAAAATGTGTAGAAGAGTCTTGGATGACTTGATCGTTATTGCATATAATAGTCTCTTATTGCATTTTATGTTGTTTGTCTTTTTTTTTTTAGATATCATATCGATTTTTGGATGATTTTAGATTCTTCTATCTACATGTTGATTGATTCTTTTGATGTTTTTGTTATTGCTTTTGTTTTTGGACGGGTAAAATCTGACGACTTAACGAAGAGTTTCTCAACTGGTTTTATTCTTCAGGATGTGAAATTGGCGTTGATTTCATTTCCTTATGGTTTTCCAAGTACCCGTACGAGCCCTGTTTAAAGCTCAAATCATGAGGCGATCTGAACCGTTCATAACGAACATCGATCTTTTCATTAAAATCGCATATCTCAACGGTCAGTATCGGGTTTAAACCATAACTATGGACGGCTGCGATGCTCTGTAGCTTTCCAAGATTTTCAAATTCTTTTATTTCCGAAAGGCTGAAAGTACGGATTCACTCATTTCCTATTGGAGGTCACTCGTCAATTTTTTTTTATTAACGTGTGGATGCGAGTTCAAATCACGCAATTGTCGGTGACTAAAAGTTTGACGATTTGAAATTAATTGTTGAACCGAAGTGGAGTCCCGAGGGAGTGGATCTTACCGTACTTTAGCGTCATTGCTTCTTAGCGTTCCATTTTAACGCTGCTACTGTAGCAAAGCACGCCAAAATTCCGGGGCTACTTGGAGGAGCAAAAAAAAAAAAAAAACTAATCCTGACTCCCGATTGGTTTCATACAACTTTAACGCTTTATCCTAAATAAACCACAGTACAGTAGACTGGCCATCGTTATTATAGTTATCACTTATCAGCATTAAATCAGTCATGACTTTTTTATCCGAAAATAATGAAATAGTGATATCAATTCTATTTAAGATAGTGAATTAAAATCTGCCACATCTCCTGGAAATAAACTACACCGCGCATCGTTATTAGTGTCAAAGTTTAAATAGTGTGTAAGTAAATATACCGTCATTGACGCTAATTAAGAAAATGGGACTTCCAACGAGAAAATATTACGCCGTACGAAAAATGGGCAAAAACACAAGTACATTTTGCGTCATCTTGGAACTTGGAAGGTACGGCAATTTGGCGTTATTATCAACGCGACCCATTTCCAGCTCATCTTCACACTTGCACTGGAATCAAATCGCGACCTGATTTTAATCAAAATAACATCCTATTGACGAATAGGAAACCTGGATTGCATGCGTCAAACGTTTTCAAAAAAATTTGCACGAAGGAAAGTACACGCTATTTTTTTCACTGCTCGTCACGAGCATGCACATAAGAAAATGACAAACTTGTACGGAAAAAAACTTGCAGGGGTCTCGGACCTCCACTTTCCTTCATGGGTCCTTTGCAAAAGTTTACGTCGTCCTCGTCTCTCTTCCTCTTTCTCACTCGATCGCTCTTATTTCTCTCTCCCCTAAATGAAATGCGGCAATGATGGTTTAAAATGAAAGATATATTTTTTTATCTTTTTTTTGAATATCTTTGGTGGTAGTTTGACGGCATATCGAATGATGAAAGATAAATAAAAGAAATCGGAAGCCATGGCGGAATGTTTACGTACTAATGACGTCATAGCGTGGCGTGACTTCGCAACGTCAAAACCCTAAACTGCTAAACATCTCCGATGTCAGAAAAACCTCGACGTCTACAACCGTCGCCGTTTTTGTAGACGTCACTTATTTTAGGAAGTTTCGCAGTAATCTACATTTCGTTTCGTAGTCTGTCGCACATATTGTAGACGTCTACGACTGTCACAAATTTGAAGTAATGAAAGCGCAAGTAATGAATGACATAGGAACATTTTGAAAAGTACACCGTAAAATCTGCGCTAAATTCCAAAGTAACGTTTCAAAATTTCGGTTACATGGGCACACGCCCTTATATATTCTAATTTCGCATAAACACTAATAAATAATCGACAATAATAACGATAGGCAGCGTACTGCCCGCAAGTAAAAAAGTTTTAATAGAGAGTGGTCCATACTTGTACCTCTTACGGGCAACCCAAATAAAAATTTGCGGCCTCATCGTATCATCCAAACATCCAAATCTTTAAGACGTTTTTGCATGACCATTTTGGATGAACTTAAAAAAAAATCAGAAGCCAAACAAAAAAAAAAGGTGGAACTTTTGCAGCAGCAGCAATTGCAGTAGAGCTGCTCTTTCCATGGCTGCTTCCACGTCTTTCCTCTCTCCCTCTCTTTCCATGGATTTCTGTACGACGTCTCCTTCTGTCACTCCCAGATACACACGCCATATTGCCACCAGCGATTCTTCTAGGGTTTTATTATCAACTTTGGTATCAGAATTCTTGTCAGGGTTTAGAAAACTTTCTGCAAATGCAGTTGACACAAGTCACCTTACAAGTACTGGAATTAGAAAACGTAATAATAAAAATGTTAGAAACGATATTTCTAATAAACTTTTTGTAGGTCTGGTTGCCAAATCAGTTGTAAGAGGACCAACTCCGTTGAATGCTTACAGGAGAACTGGTTTTTCTTCTTACAAAGAACAGTTGCAGCCAGATGCTCCCAAAGTCGAACAAGGAAAGTTTTCTTATGAATTGGAGAATGTGATCAATGAGTTGAGTGCTTTGGCTCCAAGAGGAAGCATTGCAAGATGTATGGAAGCTTACAAAACCAAATTGACAATGCAGGTGAGTCTCCCTCTCCCTTTTCCTCTCCCTTTCCCCCGCCCTCTCCCGCTCCCTTTCCCTGGCCCTCTCCCGCTCCCTCTCCCTCTCTCCCTCTCCCTCTCTCCCTCTCCCTCTCGCTGTCCCTCTCTCCCTCTCCCTCCTCTCTCGCGATTGCTGGTGATATACATTTGACTGTGCAGGTGAGCTAGATTCTTTAATTAGTAATTCTCATAATTAGAGATACTCGAATTAGTAACTCTAATTCAAATGTGTTTTTTTTCACCTAAAATCATAAGTGAATGTTAGTAACACTGTTTAGTTCAGTGGCCCAGGGTGGCCACGTGGTAAAGCATAATTTAGTGTGGTTAATACTAGTGGATTCCGTTATGATTGAAGGAATGGGAAGGGTCTTTGAAGGGGAAAGTATGCATGTAAATGTACTCTCCCGCACTATCTCTCTCTCCCTCTGCCTCTCTCCCTTTCCTTCTCCCTTTCCCTTTCCCTCCCCCGTTTCCTCTCCCTCTCCTTTTCCTCTCCCTCATTGCTGGCCACCAATAAGGATAAAGGTGGCTAATCTCCAATTTATGGTGAATTTGGCTAAAATTGAGTTTTCCTTTCTCGGCTAACATTTGCTCTTTGGTAGGTTTTCACTGAGTTCGATGCTATTATAAATTTGTTAATAAATCTTTTATAATTCCACTAACCTTGTCTTGTTGTATTTTGAATTTGTAGGATTTTTCTCTCATATTTCGAGAATTTGCAAAACGCGGTGATTGGCAGCGAGCATTTCGGCTTTTCCGATACATGCAGGTCTGTTCTTTTTCGGATTATAGGATGTTAGAAGGGAAGATGGGTTGGGCAAAAGGAGGATTTCTGACTGATTCGTCTTTTTTTGACTGACTTGTCTCTTTTTTTTTTCCTTCAGAGGCAGGTCTGGTGCCGTCCAACAGAGCATATATACACCATAATGATTGGTATTATGGGTACGTCTCTCACAATAGGACAAAAGATCCTTGCTTTTGACATAGGCTATTGCTTGAAAAATTCATTGCTTGAAAATTTTTAGGTGGCTTCGTTGCTAAATGTGGTGAAGACTATGTTTACATGTTCATTTTTGTATGGTTTGTTTACAACTGTTTATGTAGGCTATGATTTGTGTCACTGGCTGTAATAATAATAATTGTACCGAAAACTGTATAAACCGTACTATTTTTTTTATACAGAGTAAATGGTTAATCTAGAACTTTTGCCACTTGTTTATACAGAGTAAATTGGTGAGCTAAAAGAGTTACAAATTGTTTATACAGAGTAAGTGTTAGCGAAAGACCTTTACAAATTGTTTATTTACTGTAATTGGTTTAACCAAAGGAAATGCAAATTGTTTATTTTTCAGGTCGTGAGGGTATGCTCGATAGAGCTTCTGAATTGTTTGAAGAGATGCCTGAAAATAATGTGGCTTGGAACGTATATTCCTTCACTGCCCTAATTAATGCGTATGGGCGGAATGGTCAGGTATGTTAACAAATTTCTAAAATTCCTTAACTCCACGATTCTTTTTTTCTCCCTTCCATCTTGGGCAACTTCGTTTTTTCTCGTAGTTTCATTTTTCTCATAATTTCCCAATAGGCTTAAAGAATTTGGGATTGTTCTTTTCGGTTTTACAAAAGAATGCATTGGAATGATAACAAAACAAATGGCACTGGTCTATGATTTGTTTTTCCACAAGGCCTTTTTTTCCTATTGAGGGATTACCTAATTATAGATCTTCACAATAAGTTCAATATTTTCATACAGGAAGTGATAACTTCAAGTATACTTTCTTTTAAATTTCCCAACTTGACTGGAGACAAGGCACTTTTAGCTTGATATTAGACCCTAAGGTAAACCCCCCCTCAGAGTTTATCAGCAACATTCTTTTCTTTTCTTCCACGTTTTTACTCTTTTTCATACCTTCTTCATTCTTTAACCAAACAGTTTATCACTTTTCAATGTAAAACCACACATCAGTTTTCACCGTTGGTGGTCCTTCCGTTGTTAGTTCCATATTTTGGAATTTAGAACTCATACCAGTTATGCATGAAATTTTCAAAGACACTAATTTTATTTTAATCTTTCTGTTTCAAGGATCCCCCAAGCTACCATTTCTTCTCTTTGTTTTTGTTAAATATCAAACTATTGCCCTTCATTTTGCAAAATTTTGTCCTGGGACATGTTATATTATTGTGGCTAGGCTCAGGGAAACAAAGTCCCCTTTAGTGGGTCTTAGACTTTGACATAGTGAGATTCAGTAAAGAAATTTCATTACAAGAAAGTATATGGTCGATTTTTTCCCCTTTTTTTTCGTTTGATGATAGATAATGGTATGATGAATCACTCGTACTTTTTGCGATTCAATACGTCATATGGAACAATTTGCAACTTGAACACATATATAATGTCATTAGATTAGAGAAATTATTAACATGGGACGTTGCTGATTTTGAGCCGTTTAATTAGTGTGAAGAAAAATTTAAATTGTGTCATTGATACTATCCTATTTTGGAGGGGCTAAATTTAGGGGCACTGATAAAGTGTCATCGACATCAGTAATGATTTTTTTTAGGGTTATGATGCATGGTCTAGTGTTAGATTGTATAAAACTACAATAAAGTTTTATGTTACATGACAAAAATTACACCTTTGGGCATTCACTCTGTCAAATGGTTGTGTCCCTTCAATTCCATGAACGCACCGCCCTTTCTTTGTCCTTTGGTCTAAATTCAAGTTAAATATGATAGGATGAAAAAGGATTTTAGTAAAAAAAATTATAAGGTCGCAACAGAGTTTTATTTCTTGGCGTCATTTTTTCCACATCTGATGAAGAATATTTTGACAAATATGTCAGGCTAAATTGACATCTTGTGTTTTGTTTGGCAGTACGAGATGTCACTTGACCTTTTGGATAGAATGAAGAGGGAGAGAGTGATGCCAAACGTTATTACATACAATACCATCCTTAACGCTTGTTCCAAAGGGGGAATCGAGTGGGAGGGCCTCCTCGATTTATTTGCTCAAATGCGACATGAAGGCATCCAGGTATTTACTGGTCTTAATTACACATAATTCGAATACAAATTAGGACAAATCAATAAATCAGTAAATTTGTCTGGGACATATTGTCAGTTTTCCCTTTTAGGGAGCAGCTGGTATTTACAGCATTCGTTTTACAGTTTTATCATGTATTTGTTTAGATTCATGGTTTGTGTATCTTTACTGAAGAAACATTTGTATGCTTTATTTTTTTAAGTTTCCTGTCTACATGAATAGTAGTAGTAGCTTTTATTTAGAATATGGGTATTAGAACAATGGCAAGTCAGAAACTTGTTGAGATGTATGTAAGAAAATAAATGTTCGTGCCTGGAAAAAATGTAAATACATGTGCGTAAGAAAAACAATAGATGTGCAGATAAGAAAATAAATCGATCGTGCGTTGGCAAATTATTAATAGATGTGAGTGTAAGAAGATAGATAGATGTGCATGTTTTTGGGGGACACAAAATTACTCATGTTTTGAGGTTAAAAGAGAGTAATCATACCCTTCATTCAGTTTCAAGGGTTCATTTTTTTTTTTAAATCGCTTTACTGTACGATTACTCACAAAGCATGAGTCATTTTTGATAGTGTGATCACCATATAAGAGGGTAAATTAGGTTATCACTTGCTAGTTAGATTTTTTCGCACATCGATACAAGTTGGAATCGCGATGAAACCTCCAATAAAGTTAAATATTCTTAAACAGCCTTAAGATAAATTATGGATTTAAAACGTTCTCTTCCGAAAAACAAATTTAGCTGTTTGTCTAGCGGTTATTCAGGAAGTCTAACTGAAGTTGATGTCATGGGCAACACTCTCTTCAGGGTTCACCAGTTATTGATAATGCTTAAATGCTAAAGTCTTATTTGGTATTTAATAAAACTATATACTTTCTGTACAAAAGACAACAAGGTAAACTATGGATTTAAAGCATTCTCTTTGAAATTGAAAAAATAGCTGTTCTTATCGTGGTGAGTGATGGCCGTAAAAGTAGATAAATTAGGTTATCACGTGCTTGTTTAGTTATTTCGCGTGTTGTTAGGTTGTCCGTCGGAAAGTTATAAATAGATGTCTAAAAAAATAAACAAATAATTTGTATCGTGGTGATGCAGGAATTTTAACCGACAGACCTCATTACATACATCTCTCTCCTTGGAGTTCATAAAACCATTAGTTATTGGTAAAACTTAAATTGGTCAATAAAATTCTTATACAATGTATAACTTCGTAAAAAAAAAAAACTGAAACTATGGATTAAAGACAGTACAAATTAAAGGCAGTACAAAAAAAATCAAAAAAAAAAATTAGCTCTCCGTATCGTGGTGATGCAGGAAGTCTAACTGAAGGTGATGTCACGGATGCAGCCAGACCTCATTACATACAACACTCTCCTCAGTGCTTGTAGCACTCGTAGTCTCGTGGAAGCTTCCGGGATGGTGTTCCGATCTCTAAACGAGGCGGGAGTAGTTCCGGATCCAGTCACATACAACTCCTTGGTGGACACATACGAAAGGGCGGGACAATTGTCGACCGTTCAAGTTCTTCTGCAAGAGATGGAAGAGGCTGGGAATGTTCCCGAGGTTGTGGGATATAATGCTTTGATAGACGCATATCGGAGGAACAGCCAGCATAGAGAGGCAGAGAAGGTAAGTGTGTTAAGGGGGCAGAGGGAGAAGAGAGAGAGAGGAGACGGAGAAGGTTGTGGGATATAACGCTTTGATAGACGCATATCGGAGGAATAGTCAGCACAGGGAGGCAGAGAAGGTGAGTGTATTATTACATAGAACAGGACAGGGGGCAGAGGGAGAGAGGAGAGAGAGGAGACGGAGAAGGTAAGTGGATTACACAGAGAGGCAGGGGGCAGAGAGAGACGAGGCAGAGAAGGTAAGTGTATTACAGAGAGAGGCACAGGGGGGCAGAGAGAGGCAGAGAAGGTAAATTTATTTAACACAGAGCGGCACAGGGGGATTGAAAATGGGCAGAGAGAGGAGGCACAGAGAGGCAGAGAATGTAAGTGTATTACATATTTACTGCCTTTTCATTAATCTTTCATTAATGTAAATATTTTTTCTGCTTTTGTGTGCCCTCGTTTTGTTGTCAGCTTTTTGGTTATGTTATGTCTTTTTTCTGGACTCTACCAGCTTTTTCTAAAAAAAAACTCAACTTTTTTGTTGTTAGTAGCAGGCGAATCATAAAAGGAAACTTTGTCACTCCTCGATTGGAGATTTCAATTGAATATTAATCTTGTTTTTGGTGCATCGATCCTGAAATTATTATTATTATTACTCTTATTATCATTATTTGAAAGTCAATCTTATTCTTGGTGGCTCTCTCTAATTCCAAACGGTAATTGAATTTTAAACCTGTTTTTAGTGCCTTACTCCTGGATTTTGGATGAAATCAAGTTTTAATCCTAATGTTTGTTTGGATTTTTTTGATTTTTTTATTTGTTCTCCCAGGTTCTGAAACAAATGCAAAATGCCGGTTGTGTTCCTAATGTGGATACATATAGTATGTTATTGGAGGCTTATGGGGAACACGGATGTTATTCGGAAGTGAGACAAATGTTTACAGAAATGAAGGAAAGAGGAATTGAACCGGACGTGGTTACTTACAATACACTTGTGGATGTTTTTGGAAAAGGAGGATATTTCAAAGAGGCTGTTAGCCTTCTAAAAGATATGGTGGAAGGGGGAATCAAGCCCGATATGAGTACCTATAATGCACTTTTTTTTGCTTGCGGAAAGGGGGGACTCTTTAAGGAGGCACGCGATATTTACAGGTGAGATCTCCATGTTTTGAGCTTTTAACACGCAATACATTAAAAAATTTGAGCGATTTCATTTCGAGTATTTTGAGTTATTTGAATTATTTGAATTAGATGCAGGGACGTAGATGTGTGTTCTGAAACATTTTAGCGTCAAGTTCTCTTTTTTTCAATTTATGCTGACTTTCTGCGAATGTATTCCATGTCTATTCAATATTTATAATGTAACACTTCTACTTCATTTCCTCCCACGATTATCTATTCATTTCCTCCCACGATTATCTATTCCCAGGCATATTCAGATAGTCTATTTTGATTCCATGTGACTAATGTAATCAGTCGTGTCACATCAAACGAATTCGCTCTAGAATAATTGTGGAATCTGTATATCGAATTATTGAGATGCCAAAAAAACGATAGTTATCGACAATAAATATTGATATAGCGATAACTAATGTTTTTTTGGCATATCTCAATAATTCGATATACAGGTTTCACAATTAATCGAGAGTGAATTCGTTAACTGACCGATAATTGTAGAGTTTTTAGTAGTGTTGTGTATTGGGTAAAAAGTTATCGCGATAAATTCGATATTCGATATATCGAATATCGAACGGTTAGAGGGCTCGATATATCGCTCCGGGACCAATAAAAATTATCGCGATATATTTGGTAAAAAGTGGGCGTCCGTACAGATTTAGTACGGTAAATCGTACGGTACATAGCACGGCAAATCGTATGGTGAATCTTGCGGATAATCCTCAAACCCCCCCCTCCCACCACTGATCGCGCGCCACGGGGGGGATGGGCGGCTTTTGATTTTTTTTTTGACTTTACGTCACTTCGATATATCGCTATAGAAATATATCAAATTATCTGCCGATATATCGCATAAATTTCGCGATATTGAACTTCTCGATATATTGATGCGATGTATCGACTATTGGGTACCCAAAAGTAGGTACATATCGAATATCGGCAAGATGCCTTCGATACACAACACTAGTATTTAGCTGTAATAAACAGTGACATGAAAGACATGTTGCTGAAACTTGATCAAATAACTTTTGATCGGACCTTACCATATATCTGCATGAAATCCATTTAACCTTATCATGTGACAAACCAAACTCTACAACCTTACAAAAAATTGTGTAGTAGACAGGATAGGACAGTGCTGTCAATTACTGTACTGTGCTTCAAAGTCACAACTGTGCCTTCCCCAGTTTGTATGACATCCATAAGGGGTATTGATATTGACGAAATCGTGATATCAATTCCCAAAAATCCTTGATAATCGACCCATCAATGCATTGAAACAATGTATCCAAAAGGATATTCAAGTATCGGAAACCCAATGACCACATTGAATATCAGAAAAACGTCCGTCGATATACTACACTATTAATCACTCTATGTTCTGTGTGACAAATGTAATGTATTGAAATTTCTCCAAGAACTATTTTTTTAGGTTGTATGTGATCAACGAAATCAGTCTGTGATTTTACTTTTTTTTCTTGCAATCCTTCCATTTTTTGCAGACACATGCAGATTGAAGCAGTTATTCCTTCACAAGATATGTTTGTGAGCATGATTGATGCTTATGGAAAATGCGGTCTTTATCCTGAAGCCGCGAGTGCTTTACAAAGCATTTCAGATTCGGGAGTTGCTCTTCATGTTGTAAGTTTGTTTATGTGATTTACAAGTGGCGATTTTGTCGTCTTTCTTTACGTTGAAAGTTTGTCAATGTGTTTTCTAATGGTAGTTTGGATCATATGTTTTCTTTTGTGGTTTGCTGTACCATCGGTTTATTGTTCAAGTTATTTATTTCTGAGTGTGTTTGTTAATGGTGATTTGAAATATGTTTCGTTGTCTATCTTCAGGTTGTAAGTTTGTAAATATGACTTCAATTGGTGATTTGAAGTATGGTGATTTGTAATATGTTTGTCTTTCTTATATGACTTGCTGTCCCCTTGGTTTACTGTTGGGTGGTTATTGTATCTTGGTGTTAATTATACTGTGCAGAGGTTTTTCCGTTGTGGTTTTTTCTTGCGGTGGGAACTTTTCTTGTTTAATTTGAGATATAGTTCTAATGTACGAAAAAGCATTGAAAAGCTATATGCAGTTATCCCGTATAGTAAGTCCATTATACGGGTCAATTTGGGATTGCGCAAATGCTGTGTTGTAAAACTTGTTATTGTTGATGAGTTTTTATGTTTTTGTGATCTGTAGCTCATAAAACAAATTGGAAAGAGGTGACTTATACTTTTTCTCTGAAATGATTCTGGAATCCGTCGGTTATTTGTTTAATATTTTTTTTTGTATGTTGAATTCTGTGTTTTGTTATTTTTTGTGATGATTCTGTTTTTTCAGGAGGCATATAATGCTCTTTTAGATGCATATGCAAAAGGTGGTCTCCGAATTCCTGCAGCTGCGACTTTTATGGAAATGATGGAGTCTCATAATTTGGAACCAAATGTAGACACACTAAATTCGATGATAGAAACATGTGGACGAGCCGGGCAATTTAACGAAAGCATTGGTGTGTATCAGGTAAGCTTCTGTTTTTCTCTCCTCCTTCCGATAGTAACAACTGTTGATAAGTATGAAGAATTGGTGTACTTTTCCTTTCCTCCAGTTGGGATTATACCTTTAGATATGAAAGCATTGGTGTATGTCAGATAAGATTCTTTTCTCTCCTCTTTTCGGTCAGTATCGATTGTTAATAAATATGAAGCATTGGAGTATATCACGTGCATATAAACCGTAAATATTCATGTATACATATGTAATATAAGTATATATGTGTACGTATAATATTAAAACATTACCAAAAAGAAACAAAAAGAGACAATGTCGACTGTCGGATGATGTGGGATGAAGTCGGTTAAAATACTTGTTAAAAACAGCGTTCTTATTCGATTACGTGATGTGGGATGGATGTCGATTCCAGGATTTGTTAAAGGCAGGTTATCAACCAAACCAGGCCACACAGTCGACACTGGTGGGAGTTTACTGCGCCGCCGGAATGCTCGAAGAGGCGAGAGCTCAGTTCCTCGAAATGCAAGCTGAGGGATGGCTTCCGAAAGCCTCCACATATTGTTTACTTTTGTCCCTATTTGCACGGAGAAGCAGGTAATACTTCGAAGTTTTGCGAAGGAGTTTTGAGTTTTTTGGGGTTTTTGGAGTTTTAGGGTAATTGGAGCATTGGAGATTTTATCTCTATTCGCACTGCGACGTAGGTATAATTTTAACTTGATATTTAGCATTTCTGAAGTGATGTGTAGAGTTGAAACTTTTTCAATCATAACCAGGCATTAACGTTTTTTCAGATGGGAGGATGCTGGTCGACTTTTGGAGGAAATGAGGAGCTTTCGAATGCCAGATGAGCATCAATTTCTCCGAAGTTTAGCACTCGGGGAATTTGATTCTGACCATAGTTGGCAAATGGTTGAGTATTTCATGGACGAAAAGAAGGTAAATGTCTTTTTTTTGACTTGTGTTTTTGAATTTCTTTAGATGTTTTCCTCATAATTGCGCATCTCTCAAGGACATTCACTTAAATTGAAGCAAGTTTAGCACTTGGGGTGTTTGATTCTGACCTTAGTCCGCAAATGATTCTGACCATCTTTCATAAATGGTTGAGCATTTTGTAGATGAAACTAAGGTACTTTTTTAATTTGTTTTGTTTTGGAATTGCTTTATAAATTTTCCTTGAGACCATTTTGTGAATGAAAAGAAGGTAAATTTGTCTTCTTGACTCAGTTTCGGGTCAATTCAAGCCAAATTGAAAGAAACTGAGCCAAATTTGTTTTTTGCCATTCATTTGAAAAGTTGTCTCACGCATTCTTTTGAATCGTTTCGTTTAGTTTGGTAATGGCAAACCTGGTTTAAATCATTAAACGGTGCAGTAGTTCAATGGTATCACAAGACTGAAGGTGTGACCTTACAAAAGTACAAAATTAAGCTGCAAATATAATGGAATTCCGTAAACCACTGGAAAAACGGTGTACCACAAGACACTGGGTTTTTTAGTATTGGTTTAGAGGTTTAGACAGTTTCGTTTATTTTGATCAAATGGTTGAGTTTGGTTTGGAAAATTATTTTAACAGTTTGGAAGATTTGTGAAACAGTTTGGTTCAGTTCAAACAAAAAATGTAGCTGAACAGAACTGAAAGAAATTCACTGATTGTTAAAGATCGCTTTCTTCTATCTTTTTGTCGGGCATGATCCACACTATGTTAGGTAGATTGGCTAATTTTACTTCTTTTATATGATGGGATGGTAACAGGTGGATGGCCTTGGAGACAATATGGTTCTTTGTAATGCGGTTTTGGAGGCTTTATGGCATTTGGGTTCACACCTTCGGGCATCTCGTTTTTTGGAAACTGTTCGACAAAAAGGAGTCTTTCCAAAAACAATGCAAAAATCGGACTCTATTTGGGCTATTGATTTGCATAGGTAAGTTAGCTTTTTAGACCATAATGCTTTGATAGCTCGAAACAGTAAACTATTTTTCAGATTATGGAAACTTGCTGGGAAGTGCGGTAATAGTAAAATTAGGTTTTGTTAAACCGTAATGTCCATACCATTGGCGAAAAAGTGGCATCTGGAAAGGCACCTATCTTGCAATAATTAATATGAGAGAGAGCTACTTGACAATTGATGTCTTGAGGAGATCTCTCCAACTAGTGTGGACTTACATGTATGTGGGTTACCGTCTAGGCTGGACTTTTCTTTATATATTTTTTATGCATTATTAAAAGTCCATGTGAATTTCGTGAACAGGCCGCTTGTTTGAGTGAGAATTTTGAGTTGAACAAGGTTTTTATGTGACAAATTATTCTATCTATTTTTCTTTCTATTTTTCGTCCATTTTTTTGTTTTTTCAACAGGATGTCGACAGGTGGGGCAATGGTAATGCTCAACTGTTGGCTTCAAGAGATGAGAACAGTTGCAGAACTTGACGAGCCACTTCCTCCTTTGGCCAGTATTATGACCAAGTAAGAGTCTTACTTCACCTTTTCTTCTTTTTAAGTACCTTAATCACACTATTTTTCTTAGTCACACTTCCTTCTTTGACCTGTATCGTGACCGAGGAAGACTCTTACTCCACCTTTTTCTTCTTTGAATCACTTTTTTTGGTATCCTATTTGATCTTAAGTACCTTATTGTAAGAGTCCCACCTTTTTCTTCCTTTTGTGTCTTAATCACAGTTGTTTCAGTATCTTGTTTGATCCTGTTTTAAAGTATCCTACGTGTCTGCGGTCCGTTTTTAAGAATTCTATTTCACACTTTTTTAAGAGCCTTCTGCATCCTCTTCAAAAAGTCTTATTTTACCCTTTTTGAAAATTCTTTCCAGGCCCTTTTCTGCCCACTTTAAGTATTGTTCACCCTTTTTTGAAGAGTACTATTCAATGTTTTCATTTCGCTCTTTTTATTTCCTCTTTTTTTGTCGCTTTTTTGTTTTTCTTTGACAATCCAGCGTTGGAGAGTCTGAATTCCTATCGTCTTCACTGTAGTTTTAATGTGTCCATATGTAGTATTTCAAATGACCATATATATTGTGCAAAATGTATGGATTGCAAGTACAGTATCGCTTTCATATTTATCGCATTTCACAGTATCGCTGATATCGTGATAAACGATATCAATATATCGCGATTATAGGTTGTCCCAGGTATCGTGTCGATGTATTGATTATCGAGACCTGGAAAAAAAGCACACATCGATTATCGGCTAAACCTGTTCGATTAGAAACTAAAATAAAAGTCAGTTTTTAGTACCTGGAAGGTATACTATACATAAATGAAACTAGTTCTTTTTAGTTTAGATACACAACATAAATTACTCACCACTTTACAAGATAGGAAAATACCCTAAAAAAGCAAATCGTTTGAATACGTACAAGTCAATAATCAGAAATAATATAATAATATAATCAGTAATTCTAATTCTTGTAATTGGATACAGATGGGGTGATTATCCTGACCCTAGCGACGATTTGAAGGAGAGTCCGGTACGAAAAGCGGTACATGTTGCTTTACAAAGACTCAACAGCCCATTTAAACTGGCTCCATGGAACCGCGGTCGTCTTATTTGCCAAGGATCCGATTTACGGGATTGGTTGTTGTTACCGGAAACTGGAGAAAAATTGGTTCTTTTAGATAGTTCTTTACCTATTGGGTCCACTCAAAGAAACAATGTTGTCAGATTAACAGAGAGTTCTCGAAGATCGTTTCGAGGGAGTTCCGGTGAAAAGCAACAAAGCTGGGCAGGAGCGACTTGAAAAAGTACAGGGAAAGTATTGAGAGAGTATTGGAAAAGTGTTAAAAATGTGTTAAAAAAGTATTGAATATCGAAAAAGCGTTGAAAAGGCATCGAAAGTGTTGAAAACGTATTGGGAAAAAAAAATGGAAAAAGTGTACTGTTTTTGTTTCGTGAATTTAAAGTGGAGATGAGAACGGAGGTCCATTTTTGTGGTTGTGGTGACTAGTGTTGATTATTGTGAAGGTTTTTGGTTGTCTTTTTTTTTTCGTGGTATGATTGATGTTCAATTTTTTGGAGTTAATTTGACTTACTCTAAAAGAAAGCGAAAGGAAGTGGTAGTAATAATATAATAATAATAATAGTTGTTTAACTTATTCGATTATTTTGGAGCAATACAAACAATTGACGCAATATATATTTCTATATATGTTTATATGTCAATTAATACGGAGAATCAAAAAGAAACAATAGTATGAGGAAATTAACTTTTTTGTGTGTAATTTTGAAAATGGATAAAAAGAAAATGATGGGTGGATCAAATTATACTTCAAATGTGTATTGTGAAAGGATTAGGAAACACTTTTTCTGGTTTCTCAATGGAATATTTGTATATAAACACTAAAGAATGTGAACGTGTAAAGTATGGGAAAATCGCAGCGCTCACGATCATTTTCAAAAAAAATACGAAAAAAGAAAACATTATTTTCAAAAATTTGAACTATGGATCGAATGTTCAAAGGGCTGTCTTAAAAGGTCTCGACGGCCTTTCATTCGTCCTTTTGTGTTTTGTTTTTTTCCTTTTGTGTGTGTGTTTTTTTTTTCTATTCTTTTTTTTAATTCTTTTTTCTTTTACTTTTTATTTATCTTTTGTTTTTTTCCTAATCTCTAATTAGCAGTAATAACATAATTAGGTTCCAGTTTCTGAAGGCTCCTCGACATAATATTGTCTTCATAAGACCTAAAAACTCTTTCTAGTCACTAATTTTGGTAAATTTAAAGAAAATAGTCAACATTGCTCAGAACTAAATTGGATTTAACAATGTAAAAGACAAAATTAATGTTTTAAGCCCTAAGCTGTGTATTTATGTTAATATTCTGATGGAGTAACACCTTGTGAAAAAGGTACGATGAAAAAGTTATAAGGAAAAAAAGTACGATGATAAAATTGACTTCTTTCCAGATCACAGGGAAATGTGCGAAAAGTAATGGAAATACTATATGTAGTCTCCTTGTATTATATGTATTATGCAGCAAAAATATGCGTATAATATGGGGCCTCGACATTTAGTGTTTTCACTTGTTTTTGCACAATTGAACTTTAGTGCGACATGGAGAAAAGTCAAACGACAATGAATTATGCGTCATTTTTTAGGGAGTTTACTTAGGAGGGTTTTATTAGGCTTTGTATGTTTTTTTTTTTTTTAGCTTTTTAGCTTTTTGTTTGTTTGAAATCATGTGTGACACTTGTCACTTGAATTTTTTTCCTTTGTTGTGTACTCAAACGATTCACTATCTGAGAATTTTAAAAAAGTTTACAATATTTAACACAGTATAAGATAAAACTATGTGACGATTAACTAATTGGTGAAGGGGGGAAGGGAGAGGGAGGGAAGAGGGAAGCGAGAAGAGTGAAGAGTGAAGAGGGGAGAAGGGAAAGGGGGAGAGGGAGGGAGAGGGGGAGAGGGAGAGGGAGGGAAAAGGGAAGAGAGAAGAGGGAAGAGGGGAGAAGGAGAGGGGAGAAGGGAGCGGGAGGGAAGAGGGAAGAGAGAAGAGTGAAGAGGGGAGGAGGAGAGGGGAGAGGGAGAGGGAGGGAAGAGGAAAGAGAGAAGAGTGAAAAGGGTAGAAGGAGAGGGGAGAGGGGAGAGGGAGAGGGAGGGAAGAAGGAAGAGAGAAGAGTGAAGAGGGGAGAGGGGAGAGGGAGAGGGAGGGAAGAGGGAAGAGAGAAGAGTGAAGAGGGGAGAAGGAGAAGGAGAGGGGAGAGGGAGATGGAGGGAAGAGGGAAAAGAGAAGAGTGAAGAGGGGAGAAGGAGAAGGAGAGGGGAGAGGGGAGAGGGGAGAGGGGAGAGGGAGGGAAGAGGGAAGAGAGAAGAGTGAAGAGGGGAGAAGGAGAAGGAAAGGGGAGAGGGGAGAGGGAGGGAGAGGGAAGAGGGAAGAGTGAAGAGGGAAGAAGGGAGAGGGGGAGAGGGGAGAGGGAGAGGGAGGGAAAAGGGAAGAGACAAGAGTGAAGAGGGGAGGAGGGAAAGGGGAGAGGGAGAGGGAGGGAAGAGGGACGAGAGAAGAGTGAAGAGGGGAGAAGGAGAAGGAGAGGGGAGAGGGGAGAGGGAGGGAAGAGGGAAGAGAGAAGAGTGAAGAGGGGAGAAGGAGAAGGAGAGGGGAGAGGGGAGAGGGGAGAGGGAGGGAAGAGGGAAGAGGGAAGAGTGAAGAGGGAAGAAGGGAGAGGGGGAGAGGGGAGAGGGAGAGGGAGGGAAAAGGGAAGAGACAAGAGTGAAGAGGGGAGGAGGGAAAGGGGAGAGGGAGAGGGAGGGAAGAGGGACGAGAGAAGAGTGAAGAGGGGGGGATGGAGAGGGTGAGAGGGGAGAGGGAAAGGGAGGGAAGATGGAAGAGAGAAGAGTGAAGAAGGGAGGAGGGAGAGGGAGAGGGAGGAAGAGGGAAGAGAGAAGTGTGAAGAGGGGAGGAGGGAGAGGGGGAGAGGGGAGAGGGAGAGGGAGGGAAGAGGGAAGAGAGAATAGAGAAGAGTGAAGAGGGGAGGAGAGGGGAGAGGGGAGAGAGAGAGGGAGGGAAGAGAAAAGAGTGAGAGGGGAGACCCAACCTCTCAGTAGAGACAGGGAGGGATGCCTGAATGCGGGCCGATGGCCCAGACTCGCGATCAAATGCCCCACGACCTAACAGAGTGTGGAGGACGTCCATGAGGCGATCGTCAAAAGCAGAGAGAGAGGAGACAAATGTCAAGGTGGGAGGGGAAGTACGAGTGAGGTAAGAAGGGCGGTGGGGAAAACACCTTGTTAACATAGCAAAAGCAACTTGGGGATCAGGAAGGTGAGGAAGGTCGTCCACTTGGGCTAGATCTGTCTATAAAGCATCATGAAGGAATTGGGTCACGAAAGTATCCGAACCAAAGGGGCAACCAAGCACACGAATGCCATCGGAGGGAGAATGGGTTTGAAAACCAGAAGGGGGAGTAAACGAAAGTGAATATCCTGAGGAGACCAAATAACACACTTCGACGGCTGAACTGAAAGGTAGAGTTCGGCTAAACGTTCCCTGAAAAAATCATATGCCAACACGACTTGTTCTCTTGGCCCAATAATGTGCGTATCATCTCCGACCGAAGGGAAAAGGCAAGAAGGGAAGGCGACTGCGGAGGCACGAAGGGCCCGGTAATGGGCAAGGGCTAACAAAAGTCCGTCGAGAGGGTCACCTTGGCGAGTGCCAGTAGCAAAGGAGAGAAGAATAAGATCACCATCGGCCGAGATGGAAAGGTTGCTTGTCAAAGAATAGAAAGCCCTCACAAAGGGGAATAATTGGACAATTGGAGATGGAGCCGCCATAAGCTCTGAAAAAATCACGTTCCGATCCACCGTATTATATGCATTGGAAACGTCGACTTGAAGGACCAACCAATCCGGATGTACATCCAACAAAGCCCGAATCCCGTGGACCACGGCCTCACAACCCCCTATTGTGGCCACTCCAAACTGATGAGGAGAGAAATAATCACGGAAAGCTGGTTGGAGCTGGAAACATATCGCACGAGCCACCAATCTATATATAACCTCTCCCACGGCGATAGGGCGGATCCCACCATTAGGTTTAGCGACTGCCACAAGGCGGGACGCCGTGAGAAGATTACAAATCCGAGGGGGAACATCCCCACTAGCAATAAGGGAACATACTCGAAAAAACACATCGAACCCTCGGGCACCCGATTCAGGGGGCAAAACATCGCGAAACAACTCATATACTGTGCCCGAGGGGCCCCCCGCTGAAAGGTGAGGAGAAGAGCTAAGAGCCTTAATGAAAGCCTCCCAATCCAAAGTAAAACTCTCAGAAGGCTCAAAGGTGTGGATGGAAGGGGGTAAAGGGGAAGGGGCAGGGGGGTGGAGAGCTCGAAGGACCTCAAAAGTGGAAGAAGATCCGGGGGCAGGGGTGAATGGCTGTAGGGCCCGTACTATTATAATTTCGTAAATAGGATTACTATTATTAAATAGCTATAGCAATTTTCAATCAGTTTCAAGTTTGGAAAGTGTTTTGGAAGTTGTTTTTTTTTAAACATTTTATATTGCAATTGGCCAATTTTTTTTTTTTTTTTTTGCATTACAAAGGTGATGGTATAGTTGAATTTACAAAGAAACATTGAAACTTCGAGTAACATTTTTTTTCAAATTATCCACAATTTAAAAATCGTGGAATTAAAAAAAACTCCAAAAGTAGAAATAAAATCAAGATAAAACAAGGGAAAAAATAAAATAAAAATAAAGCTCAATGTATTGAAACAAAAAAGAAAAAAAGGAAAGAAGCCATCAAACATTTGCAATTTACTTTGACACCCATCCCACTCATAACAAAAATATTGGATTATTTTATTTAGATTGTATTCAATAAATGAAACAATGAAACACCAAAATATGGAAACTTTTTAACGCGAAAATTCAAAAAATATCTAGCTATAAGGATAAACCGACTAATCTTTGAAACCACCCTTAAAAAAAAAGAAAACCTTAAGAAAAAAAAACTTAAAAAATATAATCACGAAAAGCAAACTACCAAACCAGTTTGTTTTACTTAATTCAGAAACAAACTTCAGTATAAAATTCAAATATATGTGGGCTTTAAACCAAAAGAAAACCTTATGGAAATCTTTTTCCCAAAGAAACAGGGAAACAATCGGAAAGGTACGATAGCCATTAATATGGATTAAGGCACTTCGAAATAAGGACTCCATTTTTCCACCACAATTATGTGGATCACATTGCATGCATCGCCTGCATTGGAGGTGCTGATTTTGCGTATGCCTGCCAGCCTGTGACGTGACATTGCAATCCACATTAGTGTTATTCACACAATTTGATGCTACGATTAAAATCAACATTAACATCAACATCAACAGCAACATCGACATCATCATCGACATTGACATTTACATTGACATCCACATCAACATCGACATCCACATCAACATTGACATACACATTGACATCACCATCAACATCAGCATCGACATTGAGATTGTATGATACTGACATTGACATTGACATCCACATCGACACCACATCAACATAGACATCGACATTAACATTGACATCCACATGGACATCGACATCGACATCAACGTCAACATGGACAGTGACAACGATTCTGAGTTGAAACAACAACTTTGAGTACACATTGACACCACCGAGACATGAATTACTAAACATGATGCAGACAAGTTTATAGAAATGAACAGTTAGATGGAAGAAAAAAACGCCGGCTGTTGCACACTGACATTTAGTGAACCTAAAATATTACAGAATGGAGGTTCAGAAAACAAAAAAAAAAAATATTTTGATAAGAAAACATACCACGAGCGGGGTCATATCCGCGAGATTTGAGTTCCCGAGTCTCCTGACAGATGGCACAAGAGTTACAACAGAAGTGAACACACATATCGTGACAGGGAGAGACCGGGAGAGCGTATTTTTCACGGAGTCGAGATCGCCAACCGCAAGAATAAATGCATCCACAACCAGTAGCCCATTCCAAGATAAAATAAATACAACATCCAGCATAGAAACCTGCAAGGAATAAAAAAAATCAGTAAATCAGCAGAGAAGAGAAGAAGGCAAATGGAGGAAAGTAAAGATAGTCAACGAGTTAAATAAAGACAAACAGATGGCAATGGTTCGCTTTAGTATTCAAAAAGAAAAGATGAACTTTAACGAAGACCCAAGGATGAAACAACATCTACTATATCAAAATTGACCACGTTGACAAGGACCACCGTACAAAAAAAAATCGACCACTAAACTTGATAAATACTCGCAAAATAATCCTTTATTGCCAAAGAAGAAAAAAAGAAATAGGTGTATAACTGACACTCATTGTCAACAAATTTCCAAAATAAAAAATGACCATAACAACAGAATGTTTGAACCGACAGTTAAAAATTAGCTTCTCACTGGTTGGTTATTTGAACCAACTGGCAACTATTTTTTCACAAACCAAAACCATGTGGTTGTAATTTGAACTGTATTTAATAATTCAAACAGGAAGTGCATGTAAATACAACTCAAGTATAAAGAGCAGTGCGATAAAAAACATAAAACTTCAAGCAAAGTACATTAAAATATACACAAAATGATGTGTAAAATATGTTGTTGCAGTCACTTAAACTAGGTAATTTGTACGAGAAAAATACACACAAAGAAGGCAAAAAGTGACTTCGGCATTCCCAAAATAAACTCTGAAAATTGACCTTCATTACTATAACCTGTTTTGTTCCCAGAAAAAATGTTTAGACCAAGTGCTAGAACAAAACTCAATTCCCGCAGTGTTACAAAAAAACACATCATTTTCAAGCGAACATCTCAACGATCTAGGTCATAACACCTATTGTTTAGTATCTAGGGGCCCATGTCCAATGACCAATCACAATGTCCAATGTTCAATGTCAAAATGTTAATGTCCAATGTATAAAACTTAATGTCCAAAGTCCAATGTCAAATGTCCAATGTCCAACGTCCAATGTCAAAATGATAATGCCAAATGTCCAATGTCTGATGTTAAATGTCTAAAGTCAAATGTCGAAAATGTCTAATGACAAAAATCCAATGTATTGATGTCCAATTTCAATAGTGCAATGTCAAAATGTTCATGGCCAATGTTCAATGTCAAAATATTAATTTCCCATGTTCAATGTCAAGATGTTAAATTCAAATATCCAATGTCAAAATGTCAACGTCAAAAGTCAATTGTCCAATGTCAAAAGTCCGATGTCCAAGTCAAAAGTTGATGTCAGTATTCAAATGTTAGTGACCGACGTCCAATGTCCTATTTTCATAATCCAATGCTCAAATAGCAATGTCCAATTTCAGCACAAATTTCATAGCACAAAGGACAGTCATGCAGATGTCATTATATCATGAGCTTGCAAAAAAGGACGCCCACTTGTGAATCCCTCCGATATAATCTCCACATTGCGACCGAGCTGAATGCAGGGGCACCAGAATGTCATGCAGCCTGCACACGGAGAGGGAGAGAGTGTGGGAGGGTGAGAAGGACAGAGAGGGTGAGAGGGTGAGAAGGAGAGAGAGGGTGAGGGTGAGAAGGAGAGAGAGGGAGTGAGGGTGAGAAGGAGAGAGAGGGTGAGAGGGAGAGAGAGGGTGAGAGGGTGAGAGGGAGAGAGGAGGGAGTGAGGGTGAGAAGGAGAGAGAGGGAGTGAGGGTGAGAAGGAGAGAGAGGGAGTGAGGGTGAGAAGGAGAGAGGAGTGAGGGGTGAGAAGGAGAGAGGAGGGAGTGAGGGTGAGAAGGAGAGAGAGGGAGTGAGGGTGAGAAGGAGAGAGAGGGAGAGAGGGTGAGAAGGAGAGAGAGGGAGAGAGGGTGAGAAGGAGAGAGAGGGAGTGAGGGTGAGAAGGAGAGAGAGGGAGTGAGGGTGATAAGGAGATAGGAGTGAGGGTGATAAGGAGAGAGAGGGAGAGAGGGTGAGAAGGAGAGAGAGGGAGTGAGGGTGAGAAGGAGAGAGAGGGAGTGAGGGTGAGAAGGAGAGAGAGGGGAGTGAGGGTGAGAAGGAGAGAGAGGGAGTGAGGGTGAGAAGGAGAGAGAGGGAGTGAGGGGTGAGAAGGAGAGAGAGGGAGTGAGGGTGAGAAGGAGAGAGAGGGAGTGAGGGTGAGAAGGAGAGAGAGGGAGTGAGGGTGAGAAGGAGAGAGAGGGAGAGAGGGTGAGAAGGAGAGAGGGAAGAGAGGGTGAGAAGGAGAGAAAGGGGTGAAATGGTGAGACGGAGAGGGAGAGAGAGGGTGAGAGGGAGAGAGAGGGTGAGAGGGAGAGAAAGGGTGAGAAGGAGAGACAGGGTGAGAGGGTGTGAAGGAGAGGGAGGGAGAGAGGAGACAGGGAGAGAGGGAGAAAGCCACAGAGGGGAGAGGGGAGGGAGGGAGAGGGAGAGAGGAGAGAGGAGAGATAGGGGGAGAGAGGGGGAGAGAGGGGGAGAGAGGGGGAGAGAGGGGGAGAGAGGGGGGAAGAGGGAGAGGGAAAGGGAGAGGGGGAGGGGGAGGGGGATAGAGGAGGGGGAGAGAGGGAGAGGGAGAGGTAGGGGGAGAGAGAGAGAGGGAGAGGGAGAAGGAGAGGGGGAAGTGGAGGGGGGGAGGGGGAGAGGGGGAGGGAGGGAGGGAGGGAGGGGAGGAGGAGGGAGGGGAGGGGAGGAGGGAGGGAGGGAGGGAGGAAGGGGAGGAGGGAAGGGGAGGAGGGAGGGGAGGAGGGATGGAGGGAGGGAGGGAGGGAGGGAGGGAGGGAGGGAGGGAGGGAGAGAGGGAAGGAGGGAGAAAGAGGGAGAGGGAGAGAGAGGGGGAGAGAGAGAGGGGGAGAGAGAGAGGAGAGAGAGAGGGGGAGAGAGAGAGGGGGAGAGAGGGGGGAGGGAGAGAGAGAGAGAGAGAGAGAGAGAGAGAGAGAGGAGAGAGGAGAGAGAGAGAGAAGAGAGAGAGGAGAGAGAGGGAGGAGAGAGAGAGAGAGAGGGGGAGAGAGAGAGGGGGAGAGAGAGAGAGAGAGAGAGAGAGAGAGAGAGAGAGAGGAGAGAGAGAGAGATGAGAGAGAGAGGAGAGAGAGAGAGAGGAGATGAGAGAGAGAGAGAGAGAGAGAGAGAGAGAGGAGAGAAGAGAGAGAGAGAGGGAAAAAAAAAACAAAAAAGGAAGAGTGAGATAAATGAGAGGGAAAACAATTAAGTACTTAAATGAGGAGAGAGAAAAAAAAATTGATAAAATTGATAAAAATAATTTAAAATACCCACACTAAAAAAACCAGAACAGGGAGACACTCACATATTCCACAGTCGGAGAAGCATCCACAAATTCCCGAGCTCCATTCCCCTTGTGCCGCCATGGCGTTCGACTCCACGGAAAATTCGCGAATTTAAAAAAAAAAAAAAACGTTTCGAATAATTGAAACGCTCTGAGAGCTTCGGTATTGAATGGTATCAGGACTTTTCAACTTTTATATGTCCTCTTGTATTTCCTACACGTGCGAAGCTGAAAAATAAGTGGACGGCAGTTTGTAGGTTTGAAACTGAAATACATTTCCCTGGTTCGTAATTCCTACCGATTTCCAACACGTGTCACTTGTCAGCAAGTCGTACGGGATTATGACTGTATTGTACTGTACTGTACTGTACTGTACTTTTTTTCTTGGAAGCCGGATAGGGCGTGAATCGTGTCCGACCAGAATTCGAACGAAGTGATTGTTATTGTCGTTTTGCGTTGAATTTCAAAAGTACAAATATTGTACGGTATTTTATTATGCTAACGCTAGTTTTGACGTTATTCAGTTATTGGGCAATAGCCGAAGCAATCGAACAGAAGATTACGATTCTGTCGTGGATTGTACGGTTTCTGGTACGATTTCCTCGGTGACTGTACGGCACTGACAGGACTTGCGTACGTGTGGTCTCCCTGTTACTGACAAGTATCATATATGACGAAAAATATTAAAAAAAAAAAATACACACTGTGCCCGTAGCCCCGTACGCGTATTGAAAGGTTGGCGAAGGATGCGGACATCCCAGTATTGGCGGACACGTCGATTTTGAATTTTCGTACGGTATCGACTGATGTCAGTACGGTCAAGCGAGGAATTGACAATATTTGAGTGTCATCCCTAGCTTAAAGTTCGAGAAAAATAACGTACGAACTGAAAGTTCTCACTCAACGGATAAAATTTGTACACCGGTGTGAAAAACGGCGGCCGGCAAATGTGTCTTTTTCTTCCCGATTTTTTTTTCCCAAGCGTATATCGAGATGGTTTTTCACAGATTTTTCGATAAGTAAATCGAGGCCGTCCGATTGAACTATTTGTAATCTTTTGCGACGGCCACATGTCGCCCCACAGCATTGCGACGAGTCGCGAACTCTGTCAAAAAATAAGCAATAGCCGGCAACTTTTGGTGCTACTGTAGCGGTCAACGAAAGTGTCCGTCAGCTCAAAGATATTCAAATATGGTCGGTTGACTGCTCTATGAACGCGTTGAATCTGTAAGGAAACTTTAAATTTTGTTTGTCCACATCAAAAATGACGGAATTGACGATGAGTCTGCAAGTCACTGTCATCTAGAGGTTTAGGATTTTGGCGTGGTTTTCACTTCTCGGAGGACAGCTCCGAAACGTGTGGTTTAAAGACGCTTAAAACCCTGACTCATAGTGGAGCGGTTCCAATGTTCCCGGACATTTTGTCGTCTAGCTTTCGAATCGACAAATGAAACGTTTTGTCTGCGTTGAATTCTTTTCCCCCTTTGCGATGCAGTGTAATGCAGTCGTCAGGCAGAAAGCAGTCAGAAGTTACAAAAGTCTGGCTGCATTGACTGTTGTGAAAAACATTTTAGGAAATCGGACGGCAGAGAAAGATTCCACAGATCAGATCTTGACAAATTTGTCGTACAGTCTTACCATGCTTGCCAGAGTCGCAAGGGAACTTCCTTCTTTCCATACGATCGCTAGTTCAGAATCTTTCAGTGGATTCACTTTTGAGTTGTTTACAGACGTACGATCATACACTACACCGCCAATCGTTATTAGCGTGTAAGTTTTTTTAGCGTATAAAAATAATTACCGTGGTGTACGCTATTTAAGAATTTGAAAATTTTGGAAAAAATCATACATTCTAATTGTTTGGTTATGGTAATTTGGATCTTTGAAAAAAAAAATGTCGGTCGCAAACATGCTTACACTAGTATAGGTCTCCGTACAAAATCTGGCAAATCGTAACGTACATTCACACGGTCGAAATGCGGCTGTCGGACGAATATGTGCGAGCGGGATTTTTTACGACCTGGTTTTTTTTACTTTATAAAACGCACATTCTCATGCGTCCGCGGTTACTAAAACTAATTTATTGTACTTTTTAACTTAAAAAGGTACATTTATGTACGGTTTGACACTGACCGTACACCACTCTATTTAAGAGACAACGGACTGAAAATAACCCTAAATAGAATAAAGAAAAATATAGAATGAACTACGCTAATGGAGAATAAAAAAAAAAAAAAAAAGCGGGACGGAATTAGTGTACACAACGCTAATAACGATTGGCGGTGTAGATGGCCACAGTTTCAATACGGACCATACCGATTACAAACCACAAAGAATTGCATCGCAATATCTACAGTACAGTACAGCAATCTACACTGTACTTCAACTCGTGTCAGATGCGTGGTTCACACTTGAAAAATGGGGAAAACGGTATATGGTATGAAAACGGTACTTTTTTTTGTCCGCCGTGAACTGGCACGTGACGCTAGCCTACGTCAACTAGCGTGTCGTGATACGAGCCACTTGCCCGTACGAAAAAGGAAACGCTTTGCGGGCATGATATGTACGACGCCTTCCAAAACAAATTGTACTGCCACGCAAGCGTTTGTATAGACCGCAAATAAACCCGGAGTAACTTGTAACAAGCCCAAAAAAAAAACCACGGGCGCCCGAAAAAAAAAACTTAGTTGCAGTTCAGGTTTTTAGTATAAAATAAGTATTAAGAACGTTATTGTAAAATTAGTATTGGAACAGTTATAAGTGTGTATAATTAGTATTGGTACAGTTTTTAGTCTGTTTTATTGGTATTAGTACATTTTGTCTCTATAATTTGAGTTACTAAAATTATTAGTAATGTATAATGAGTATTAGTATTATTATTAATCTGTATAATCGGTATTAAGACAATTATAACTCTAAACAATTAGTGTTTGTGTAATTAGTATAGAACAGTTATTAGTTTGTATAATTAGTCTTAACAAATTTTAGTTTTTGTAATTAGCGTGAACACAGTTATTAGTCTATATAATTAGTATTAGCGCACTTCTAATACTGCATAATTAGTATAGCGACAATTTTTAGTTATGTATAATTAGTATTAGGACAATCGTTATAAAATAATTACTTCTACAATTATTCGTCCGCATAATTAGTATTAACTCGGTTTTTGTCTCTATAATTAGTATAAATAGTATAAGTACAGTTATTAATATGTAGAATATATATTAGTACAGTAATGAGTTAGTGTAATCAGTATTTGTACAATTATTAGTCTGTATAATTAGTATTAGCACAGTTACTATTACGTATAACCAGTACTGGTATGCTTATTTGTATAAATAATTAGTATAGGGTACTGTTACTAGTCTTTATAATTGGTGCTAATACAGTTATTACTTTGTGTAATTAGTGTCAGTGCAGTTATTAGTAATGTAGAATTAGTGTTGGTACAATGGTTAGTAATATAAAATGAGCAGTTTCAAGTAATGTATACTTGGTATTTGTCCTACTATTCGTCTGTATCATTAGTACTTATTAGTCTGTATAATTAGTAATACTATAGTTATTAGTATGTACAATTCGTACCAGTACAGCTTTTAGTATGTATAAATTATGTTAGCATGGTTATTAGTATATACAATTAATATATCAACACAATTATTTGTCTCTATAATTAGTATAGCACATTATGAGTTCATGCAATTGGTATAAGTACATTTTGTATACTAAGTATTTTTGGAGTTATTAGTCTGTATAATTAGTGGTAGTACAATTATTATTTAATTAGTATAAGTGCTCATAGCTAGGATACATTAAATGTCCTAATACTAATTAAACATTACTAAATAATTATACTAACACTCACTATACAGACTAATAACTCTACGAATCCTAACTACACCGACTAATAAGTGTACCATCACTGATTATACAAACTCATAACTGGACTCATATTAAATATACAGACTAATAGTTGTACTAATACTTATTATGAATACTTATAACTATAATGATACTGACTATACTTTACTAATACAAGTATTATTACTAATTATGCATTACTAATAACTATCCTAATACTAATTCTACATTACTAATAAACGCACTAATCCTAATAATAATCCTAATTATGCAGAATACAAAGGATATTTTA
The DNA here is from genome assembly GCA_037447655.1 of Zygnema cylindricum. Classification (NCBI taxonomy): domain Eukaryota; kingdom Viridiplantae; phylum Streptophyta; class Zygnematophyceae; order Zygnematales; family Zygnemataceae; genus Zygnema; species Zygnema cylindricum. Next base: position 235,137 of record JBBHKE010002397.1, on the reverse strand, counting down.
ATACTTAATATATAAGTTAAGCACTTTATTACTACTAGATATGCAGGTTAAGCACTATATTAATACCAAATATAAAAACGTAACAATTGTTTTAATAAATAATCATACAGACCGCTAATTGTACTTATACTACATATTCATACTAATTATTCGTGTATTATCTGTATTAGTCTAGCTATTAGTACGTATAGTTAGTATTAGTAAAGTTATTAGTATGTGAGTACACTTATGAGTTTGTATCATTAGTTTTGGGTACAATTATTATTTATAAATTTAGTATTAGTACAGTTATAATTTTGTATAATAAGTGTTAGTACAAGTTTTAGTATGTATATTTAGTGTTTTATAGTTAGTAATTTGTATAACCAGTATTGGTTCAATTATTAATCTGTATAATTACACCGTCGATCGTGGTTTAGCGTGTTGAACACTCATTCGACGCCCTAAGTTTTGAGGGTTTTACTTAAAATAGGTTAAATGATACAAATTTTTATTGTACGCTAATTTCGAGAAGAACAATTAGTGTACACCATTTTAATTTATGTATTTTTTTATTAGTGTGGAATATGGAAGGTGTCGGTGCGTATAAAAATGTACTTTTTCATTATACAAGTACGGATATTTTAATAAAAATATTTGCTATCACGCGGAAAATTGCCCTGTGAATTAAAGTAAAAACGCGTTTGCCAAAAATATACCCAAATGGGAGTTAATCCTAAATAGGATACAATCACGATTCGGTGTACGATTTAAAAGATTGCGTACTTGTACCTGTTTTAGTGTACATTTATTTGTCGGCGTATTGCCTACACCCTAAAAAACCGAAATTAGAGTTAGGAATTAATTAGAGTGAAAGTATGCGACAGTGTACGAATTTTCAGAGTTTATGCTTTTACCTATTTTACTGTGAATATCCTCTCGACAAATCAGCTGTACCCATATTGGCGTTCGTTGAAAAATTAGTGCTTTTTTTTTCGAAAATTTTCTAAGTCAAAACTAGTGTACATGACACTAAGTTATTCTACACTCTAATAATTTCTACACGCTAAATACGATCGACGGTGTAGTGGTTAGTACAGTTATTAATAGTGTTTTAATTAGTATTAACACGGTTATTAGTATTAGAAGTTTAGAACATTTATTAGTTTGTATTATTATTTTTTTTCCATCGGTATTTTTTTTTTTTTTTTACATTACATGTTCTCTTACCTGATTGGTCGTCTAGTTTGTTCATAAGTTTGCGAGGTAAAAAATATCTTGTACGGTTTACGTCCGTGCGCTTCGTTTCGTAATTCTTCAAAAACGAAAAAGTGCATTCCGAACATGATGTCCGATGGCGGACGGCAGTTGCTGTTCGGTATTCGCAGCTGTCAAGTTTTGACGCTTAAAACTGCATTTTTTTCCCGCCGCTACGCTCCAAAACGGTCGAAACCGACCGTCCCAACCGTCACCGCCGCGTTTTTTGTCATTTTAGGAAATTTGGCGTACGGATCCCAAAATTTATGACATCGTTTTCCCATTTTTCCAAGTGTGAACCACGCAAGAGTAATGGAAGGATGGGATTAACACCGGTTATATTTTCAGTTTCTGAGAATAGATATCCCAGCCGCGTGTCAGAACGACAAACGAGATTGGCATCCTCCAATAATATCCCAGCTTCTTTGGTCTGAACAGAATCGTATCTCAAATCCGACGGCGTACCTGGCGCCAGACCACCAGAACTGAAACCTGAAACAGGCTCGGCCATAATCGCGAAATACGGTAAAGTAATCAAAACAATGAAACATAATGGCATATTCCAATTTAGGGCTAAGGGCCTATCGAGCCACATTGCGGCTCAAAAAACAAGTTTTCTGCAGAATGACCCGATTGATGGGCCTATCGCATGAAGCGCGTCATAGTTAATAAAGCAGTCATTTATTTGCCTCGTTGTCAATACAAACAAAAAAAACTGAACTACAGGAAGATCAGGAACATGCGACAACATTTTTTCGGCACTTTTTGCGGCGAGAGAAAGGCTACTCAAATCTTTTAGGGTTACAGTGCAGGACACCGTGAATCGTTGTTACTTGTTAGCCTTATGTACTCTATATCGGCACCGCAAAATTTTGACATTGATACCTTAAATGTAATAAATTACACTATTTAAGGAGGTGGACCATAATCTGCCACGTCTCCTGGCACTAAATTAGAATGAATGACGCTAATTTTTTCTTTACACTAATAATTTCTATACGCTAATAGCGATTCAAGGTGTACTGTACTGCAGTTTTGTTTTGTAGTGCATCGGATCGAATTTGATCCGATTTTTTGAGATCAATATGAATCGTGTATCGTATCGAGACGACTTATCAGCCGTATCGAGATGCTATATCGCTCGAGGTCGCAAAAGTGAAAATTTTATATAACCGAAACCGACCGTGTTATGTCACGCTCCAAAATTGTTAACCGTTAACCGACCGTCGTTTACGAAAATAAAAGTAAACCGAAACTCGATTTGTCGCGACTAACCGTACCCCATTGTAACCGAAAAAGTACAAAATTACAAAGCTCGTTGTTTTTAGCGGTAAGCATTCATTACACAACGAATCGTAATACTCGTAATTTGACAAACTTACAATTTTATATCATTATGACGTTTGCACTACGCGATTTGTGAAAACGTGGTTACATCATAACGGCATGTATTAAATAATTTTTCGTACTTTTTTCGTTAATACGGTACAATTTTGCGCGGTCAGACACCGACCGTAAGCCACACTATTTAAAACAGTACTATATTACACCGCCAATAATTGTGATTTGTCGCGTTCCCTACGATTTGCGAAATGAATAGTCTTACTACCGTGTCATATTTGCGACGCTAATCATGATGTCAAGTACTTCCACAATACAAAATAAAACAAAGTACAATAATGTTGGATTGTATGGACAGTACAAAATTTTCATTTTTTTGCTTGACCGACAGTAACCGACTTTTTTTTTTCCTGGTGAATCAACCGACCGGGACCGCCCGACCCCCAAAATTTGGCAACCGAATCCGTTCCGGATCCGGCTAGGGCGGTCGGTCAACGGTCGACACGGCCAGTCAACGGTCGGTCACGGTTTCGGTTGACCATTTGCGACCTCTGATATCGCTCATCAGATGCGACACTTGGTCACGGGTGACCCGCGATACAGGATGATTTTCTACATGGCAAAGGTCGCAAACGGTCAACCGAAACCGTGACCGACCGTTAACCGACGACCCACGTTGGATCTGGAACGGATTCGGTTGCCATAGTGCACCCATAGCTATAACTTTTGAAATATAACTCCAAATCGCTTGATTATTTCGCAAACGTCTACCAAATTTAGTAATCTATAATCATAACTCCTAAATACCCTTTTATAAACAAGTTCGATCCGCTATTACTGTTATAGAACGCGTCCGATTTAATTCATTTTTTGTAAAATTTTCACTTAAAAAGGTACATTTATGTACGGTCTGACATCGACCGTACACCACACTATTTACATATTAATGTACTTTCGTTCTGTACGCTAATTTGTACGGAATCTCAATTAACGTCAAGGAAAAATTAAAATCACGTATACTATTTTTGGGAAAAAATCAAAATTTTAAGAACCCAAATTAGTGACCTTGACACTAATAACGATGCGCGGTGTAGTACACCGTCGATCGTATTTAGCGTGTTGAACACTAATTCGGCGCCCCTAAATTTTGAGGGTTTTACCTAAAATAGGGTAAATGATACTAATTTTTCCTATATGTTAATTAAGAGAAAAACAATTAGTCTACACCATTTTAGTTTATGTATTGTTTTATTAGTGTGGAGTACGGAACGTGTCGGTGCGCATAAAAATGTACTTATTAATTATACAAGCACAGATAAATATGATACAACCACGATTCGTGTACAATTTAAAAGATTTCATAATTGTACCTGTTTTAGTGTACATTTATTTGTCGCGTAACCGAAATTAGAGTTAGGAATTAATTAGAGTGAAAGTATTCGACAGTGTACGAATTGTCAGAATTTGTACTTTTACCTATATTACTGTGAATATCCTCTCGACAAATCAGCTGTACCCATATTGGCATTCGTTGAAAAATTAGTGTATAACTTTTTTTTCGAAATTTTTTTAAGTCAAAATTAGTTTACATGACACTAAATTATTCAACACACTAATAATTTCTGCACGCTAAATACAATCAACGGTGTACTGTACTGTACTGTACAGTACACCATGTATTTGTTACTTTGTTAGTGTTAATCTTTATTTTGCCACATAAAAACCTTTGTAATTTTTTTATTTTTTTTTAGCTGGAATGTTTATCTGAATTTCTGAAAGGTACCGATTGAATAATGCAATTCTCACCGTCCGATTTTCGAAACGGAACGAGTGTGCACGTAAAAAAGATGTTGCTGGCAACAAAAAACAATAACACTAATAACGTGCACATAGTGTAGTGTAGTCACCGCAAATCGTCATTGCTTGAGAGCTTGCGAAATATTAGCAAAAAGTGAAAAGCACTTTTTATCAAAATAAAGTTACACTAAATTATGTTTTACCACGTGGCTTATGATCGACCGCTAATCTAAGTAACGCTTTCAATCACAATTGGTGTTGTAATGGCAAAAAAACACTAAAGGTGACGTTCCATTAGACGAAAAGTGGCGTTCGTTACAAGACGCCATACGTTTTCGTACAGTGCCGTACAGATCCGTACCAATTTTTTTTTTTTGTCAGACGAAACATCGTTACTGGAAAGCTGTCGGGAAGCTCCATGATGTAGACCTAATTACTGACCGTTGGATGTTTCACATTTTGAGATCCGCAAAGCAATCGAGCACATCATCCAGTGGGCCCTAACTCTCCTCGTCGAGGAGAGTTGGGGGCCACTAGATGATTGCCATTGGTACACGTGAAAAAGAAAAAAAAATATCTACGTTGTACAAGAGATCACAAGCCTGGACGTCGTACATGCCATGTGCCTCCAACCACGTTGAATGCAACTCAGGTGAGAATATCCTCGAAAGCTCCCTCTGACATCCACCGACATTCAAAGTTTGTCGCGACCTTCAAGGTTTGTCGCGTCTTTTTGCCATTTTGTTTCGAAATTTTGATTTCCAATTTCAAAATTAAAATCTAGCCAAAAACTTTATGTACGAATCATTAACTACCTCCGGTGGTACAGAAATTTTGTACAGATATTTCGTTTGTAGATTTTTTTCAAGATTTTTACAATATGGACTCTATCTTAAGTGGCGCCTATCATAATTGAGTAAAATTTGTTACTAGGCCGACACAATGGAGCGGACTTCCAGTAAACGCTGCCAATAGACTTGTCCGTACATTTACTGGGACCGCCTAATGGAACGTCACCCTTAGGGTGGACTTCCATACTTGTCCGTTGGGACCGCCTAATGGAACGTCACCCTTAGGGTGGACTTCCATACTTGTCCGTACATTTACTGGGACCGCCTAATGGAACGTCACCCTTAGGGTGGACTTCCATTAGGCGTCCCAGTAACTGTACGGAAAATTTTTACTGAAGGGCGTGCCTTCCAATAGGTCGCGTCTCTAACCCTGCGTGGCTCATTCTGGTTGGTAACACGTAGGTTAACATTTGATGCTTAAAATCTTGAAAGAATCTTCGAATGCAATGTCAGAATGTAATATCTGTACGAGCGGAGGTAGTAGCAGTACCAGCGGAGATAATTAGTGTACTAGCGGAGGTAATTAATGACTCGTACGGAGGGCATCAAATGAACTACCCAAAATTTCAAAACGCAACGACAAAAAGCCGGCGGCAAACTTTGATGGTGGGAGCGTGACGGGATAATTTCGGCGGGTTCGCACCCACCCTGGCGGAAAGCACATGGCCTTTGCGACTTGTTCGCACATACGCGCTCGCTCATCGTGGATTTCTTTAAACTTTTCCACGCGGCCTATTTTTACACGTTCTGTATTCGAGAACTATCCTCCCTGTGCACGGTCTTATCAAACTGTAGGTAGGTGACGTGGCGTCACGGACAAAAAGTGTAGTTGAATCCGACGGTCCTAGTTTACTCCTACAACGTTGGACAATTTTCTGTAATGTTGTTTTTGTTGAGAAAAAATAGTTTCTGTACGAACTTGTACGAAACGGTACGGCCGTCAGTAAAAAACCCCACTTTTTCGCTAATGGAAGTTCACCCTAATGCGTCCAAAAATAGCGCGGAAAACATGAGGTCAAGCAGATTAGCCTTATCGGATCTTTGACTTTCAAGATTATGCTGCCGATTGGACGGCAGAAACGTCTCCGAGAGTCAAAGGGTCTAAAGTTCATTCCAAAACCGGAAATGGTCGTCGAAGTCACACTTCCACGAACCAATCGGTGCGATGTTAAGGTATAAAAGGTACGAATCGTACACTTCCGCATGGGTCTCGCGGTTTGGCGCGCAGCAGTTCACTTTCGGACTCTAACCGCTGCCAGTTGGCATGTTCCGAGGGAGAGAGTACAAATCTTAAAGAAGTAACACTCACCGCAAAGAAAGACAAGAGATGAGAGGCAGAGGGGGGGGAGAGCGGCAGGGTGAAGAGAGAGGGATGTGTAAAATGAAGCTCTTTGTTACTGCGATGTTCAAGATTATCACAAGGTGAGGATTACCTTTAAATAAAAGATAAAGATCATCAGATATTCATGTCTAATCAACTATTTTCTTATGTAATTTTATGATGATTGTACTTGAATTAGTACAGAAATGTAGGAGTTACACATAAAAAATGTAATGGCGAAAGCGTGTTAGAAATTTTTGTACATGAAAATGTGAAGTAATAACTTTTTTCAATTTTATGATCTGGATATCACGAATTTATTTACAAAGAATTTTTCCTGTATCACATTGCAACAACGTTCGCAATATAGGAATAAAGATTGTTAAGAGGAATTTCTCGAAGGGGTTTTGTTTATGATTATCTTGAAAGCGGTGTACTGTTAACCAATAGAGCCAGCTGATTTTTACAATTGGTTAAATTTTTTTACAGTACAGTTTCAAGAAATAAAGAAGATGAATACAAAAGGTAGCTGATGCGATCGAAAAAACACAATTTTTAGCTTAAAATACATGTCCTGGAGTTGCTATGTATCCCATTAGGTTTCATGCCAAATATGGTGTAGAACCTCTAATTATAAATCGAATCCTGTAACCCTAATCCGTTAAATGACAGAATTCTAATTTCCTTGTCGTAAAGTACAATTTTGAGCTGGTTTTGGGAAAATTTCAGCTATTTATACCGAGGACTATTCCTTCGTACTCGGTAAGGGGTGTAAGTTTGACCCTCGATACGCGATAATTTATTGATTTCCATATCGAGCTCGATTTTCGATACACGGCCGTTGTCAACAGTATTACTGTTCCAAATTTTCAATACTATTGGACATCGGAGTATCAGAAGTTTGATGAAGTTTCGCAAGATTTTACGAATTTTACTGATTAAAAAGCTGGCACATTTATCCACGTGTCAAACATATATTTGCTACTATTGTACAAATGTTCCCAAAATTATTCTTTTCCGCCTCTTTTCCTGTTCACAAGATAATACGGTGGTGTGGTGTTACTCACTTTCAAAGTTGACAATATGTGCCGTACACGACTTACAATTCTTTTGGTACTAAAACGGCACGTCGCGCGATTTGTACCGAATTTGGAACTTAGGGTCGTCGTCCATCAGGCGTTTCCAGTAATTGTACGGACCAGCGTACTGCAGTATTAGGTCTTGCCCGGTCTTAGTTTTAAGTGCTTTCGTAGTTAAGTTTTAGTGTTTGTTTTTGTTTCTTATGTTTTCTTTGTTTTTTTTCTCTTACTGTTGGTTAGCTTTTACATTATTTGTAAGTACTTTAGGTTTTATAGTTCTAGCCTTTAATGGTAGTGAACAATTTTCCTTTTCAATCAAGTTTTGAACTTTGATGGTTTAACCATCGCGTTTTTCATAACAACATCTTTCTTTCTTTCTTGCCCGGAAGGCACCTATCGCCTACGTGCTTTATTGCGATTGGAACCACGTAGGTTCTAAGGCCGGATTATTAAAAGTTTTGAAAAGCACAAAATCTGAACGGCGTATCTGTACGGACGTATGTAATTTAATATTTGTAAAAACGTATTAAATTTTAACGTTTTTCCTTGCGTACTTTATCACTAAACGATTATGTTTTAGACATAGTTGTTCAAACCGTTTAGTGCGAACGATTCAATCGCAACAAATAATACGTAACGAACGCATTGAGCGATTTGAAAAAATAGTAAAAATAGTTAATGAATTTAGGTTCGTACAATTTCGTACATGATTTTACGTTCGTACACATTTCAAATTTACCGCGCGCAAATAGTGTGACGCTGCAACGTCTCTTTTCGAAATTGTCCGTACATGAACGATAAAATTACGGAACATTATCCGTGAAATTCCTGTTCAGTTTACCGGACAGAAAGTACTAATTCGTGCAGCGTATCTTTTCGTCAAATTCCGTACATTTCTCGTATAAAACAGTACAGTTATCGTAAATTAACGTAGAGTTTTCGTAAATTGTCCGTTCAGTTTACCGGACAGAAAGTACTTCGCTATATTTTGCTATTTTTTCAACAGTCACAAATTACAAGTTTTAATGGGAAAAAAAGAAAAATTGCACGATTTGAACAACAGCGATTTTAGACGCAAAGTTCCTTTCCGTGAAGGAAAAAAAGGGTCAGAGGATATCCTCCGGCAAAGTTTTTTTCGTCACTTTCGGTGGATTTGAATCCACCCTGTACGAAGGCACATGGCCTCTGCCAATTGTTAAGTTGTCATCGCTCATCCGTCGAGTATTATATTTTTTGTTTCCAAGTGTGCCAATAGACACGTCCGTCTAGAGTCCCCCTGTAAAACAACAACAGTTTGAGGACACTGTCCACACACTGGATAAAAGGAGAGTTTGCTTCAAAAACTCAAAATCGGACGGTCGAAATTGTCGCTCAAAAATTTGGAGAATCTTGTCGAATCTACAGTAAACATATTTTATAAAAAAAGTAAAAATTATCAGTACGGCCTAGTAAGAAAAGGTACGTTTTTTATAAAACAACCTCATTATTTGCCTGATAGAGTCCCACCTTTAAGGCCGATTTCACACGCCGGAAAAACATAACGTCTTCACGCGTGCGAATTCATCGCACGCGTGAATTCAGCTGACGCCATACTGCCATCTTCGGCTGGCAAAAAGCTGGTACATTCTTTTCTATATTTTGGGACAAAATTTGCCTCCCCGCCAATCGTATCCTTAGATATATTTATGATCCAATGCGAATTAAATCCTTCCGACAGTCCAACCGTTATCGCAGTCCAACCGTTGTGGACCTTAGGGTGACGTTCCATTAGACGAAAAGTGGGGTTCGTTACTGGACGCCGTTCGTTTTCGTATAGTGTCGTACATAGCCGTACCAAACAATTTTTTTTGTCAGACGAAACATCGTTACTGGAAAGCTGTCGGGAAGCTCCAATGATGTAGGCGTAATTCTTGACCGTTGGATGTTTCACATTTTGAGATCCGCGAAGCAATCGAGAATTAAGCGTAACCTAGTATTTATATAGATTCCTATGCTAACCGCCCCTCCGTTTAAAACAGGGTTTTATATCTTTTCTTACATGGTCGAAAAACGG
>JBBHKE010002397.1:185395-219075 GCA_037447655.1 Zygnema cylindricum | reverse complement strand
AGGGAGAGAGAGAGAGAGAGAGAGAGAGAGAGAGAGAGAGAGAGAGAGAGAGAGAGAGAGAGAGAGAGAGAGAGCATGTGTGAAAAGAAGCTCTTTTTTACTGCGATGTTAAAGATTATCACAAGGTGAGGAGTACCTTTAAATAAATAGATAAAGATCATCAGATAGTCAAGTCCAATCAATTATTTTCTTATGTAAATTATGAAGATTGTACATGAATCAGTACAGATAATTATTTTTCCATGAAAATGTAACAAGAAATCATGTTAGAAATTCTGTTCGTAAAAGTGTGAAGTAATATTTTTTTTCAATATTCTGATCTGGATATCACTAATTTATTTGACAAAGATTTTTTTCTGTATCACATTGCAACCATGTTAGCAATATAGGAATAAGGACTGTTGAGAGGATTTTCTCGAAGATGATTATCTGGAAAGCGGTGTACTATTAACGAATAGAGCTAGCTGATTTTGACAATCTGTTAAATTTTTTGACAGTACAGTTTCAGGAAATAAAGAAGATGACTACAAAAGGTAGTTGATGCAATCGAAAAAGCACATATTTTAGCTTAAAATAAATTTCCTGGAGTTGCTATGTATCCCATTAGATTTTATGCCAAATATGGTGTAGAACCTCTAATTTTAAATGGAAACCTCTAATCCTAGTCTGTTAAATGACAGAATGATGTTTCAAAATCTCCTTGTCGAAAAATACAATTTCGAGCTGGTTTTGGGAATATATTAACGATTTACATCGAGGACTATTCCTTCATACTCGATACGGGGCGTTAGATTAGCCCTCGATACGCGATATTTCAATAATTTCCATATCGAACGGATTTATTCGATACACGGCCACTGTCAACTAGAGATTACAGGACAGTAATTACTAGTGTTGTGTATCGGTAAAAAATTTATCGCGATAACACCGATACCGATAGTTATCGGTTATCGAACGGTCAGAGGTCCCGATATATCGGTCCGAGACTAACAAATTCCATAACGGCGATAACTTAAAAAAATTATAGTATGCATACAATAGTACTTTATAATATACTGTATTATATTATTGACTTTGTATAGCGTGGTATGCCACGTGTAAGAATTTGTTCCATACGCTGTTTAACTGAAATTTATTACGGATAGCGCGGCACATAAACGTTGACAAATTTAAAATAATAGTTTTTAGTTCTAAAATTATAGTACCGAAACGAAAAAAATTCTTTCGAAAACCAGACGAACAAAGCAGACGAACAAATCTGTCAGACTGCCGCCATTAACTGCCATTTATAAAAAAATAACAGTCAAAAGGACATTCTGGAAGGGGTACCCAAGTAAAACCCCCTTATATTATAAATAATGAAGGAAATATCGTGATTTTTTACCGAAATCAGGGGGGAAGGGGGTCCGCGGCGCGTCCAGGGAATAACACGTACAGTCCGTACATTTATATGTACGGTCCGTACGGATATCGCTGATAGTTATCAATATCGGTGTCATCGCCGATAATAACCGATAAATATCGGGTATTTGTCGGCGATAACACCGATATCGATATATCGTGCCAATATATCGATTATCGGCAACCCGAAAAAAGGCCCATATCGGTTATCGGCAAATCCTTACCGACACACAACACTAGTAATTACTATTGATTACAAGATTACAGGACATTGATTACTACAGTACAGTAATTACTATTGATTACAGGATTACAGGACATTGATTACAGTAATTACTATTGATTACAAGATTACTAGACATTGATTACTACAGTACAGCAATTACTACTGATTACAGGATTACAGGACATTGATAGTACAGCACAGTAATGACTATTGATTATAGGATTGCTGGACACTGATTACTACAGTACAGTAATTACTATTGATTACAGGATTACAAGACATTGATTACTACAGGATTACTACAATGATTACGAAAAAAGGAAATGCACCTTACTTTCTGTAAGGAAGGCGGGGATGTAGTATGAAAGGAGAACCAAAATCCCACCTGAAGGGGGATTTGGAGGGTTACAAACATCTAAAAGTTTTGCCTTTCAAATTGCGAATTTCTTTTCAATCCTTTTGAAAGAAAACAGATCAGATATTTTACTTTGAAATAAGAACAGGAATAAGAACACACATTACATGACAGTGTGGTTCAGAAAACCTTGACACAAATTTAAAAATATATTTTAATGTATTTATTTATTTGCTGATTATGCCACAGTAAATTCCATTTTTTACCTTGACCTTAATTTCAGAAAACATCCCAAAAGGAAGAGATTACAGTAGGCAGAATAAGGAATATGATAAATCACACAGACTATAGTTAAACTACAGCGATTACTGAGTGATTTTATAGAATCATATTGTAAACACCAATATTGGGTTGTTTTATTCAACTTTATATTCGTTTCTATTGATTAACCAAACACTATATCCCGAAAACCTCTAAAAGCCCTATTTTTTTTGTTTTTCATTGCAGCTTTTATATAATTTCTCAAATCTGTACGGGAAAAGCTCAACAACATTTACAGCCAATAAATACTGCCCAGACCCAATGGATAAACCGAGTTTTGATTTCTGAGAAACTTGGACAACCTGCTCCTCCTCCTCTTCCTTTTCCTCAATCTTCTCTTCCTCCTCCCAAACCTCCTTCTTCTTCCCCGCCGTCTCCTCCTTCTCCTCGTCTTTCTCCTCCACCTTCTCCTCCTCCCCCATCTTCACCTCCTTCGTCTTCCCCACCATCACCTCCTCGACGTCCTCCTCCTCCTCGTCGTCCTCTCCCCCCTCCTCGTCCTCCTCCTCGTCCTCCTCCTCGTCCTCCTCCTCCTCGTCCCCCTCGTCCTCCTCCTCTTCGTCCTCCTCCTCTTCGTCTTCCTCCTCCTCCACCTCCATCATCTCCTCCTCCTCAACCTTCTCCTCCCCCTCCTTTTCCCCCACCACCTCTTCCTCCTCCTCGTCCTTCTCCTCCACCTTCTCCTCCTCCTCCCCGATCACCCACTCCGTTCCCCACACAATCACCTCCTCAAACTTCTCCTTCACCTCCTCCTCCTCCTCCTCCTCCTGCTTCTCCTCCTTCTCCTCCTTCTCCTTTTCCACCTTCTCCCCTTCTTCCATCCACTTCTCCTCCTACACTTCTAGATCCATCGCCATCTCCTCGTCTCCCGCCACCAATTTTTCCTCCACCAAATTCTCCTCCTCCTCCTAGTCCTCCTCCATCTTCTCCCCCTCCTCAACCTCTTCCTCTTCCTACTCCTCCCCCATCTCCCCCTCCTCCGTCTCCCCCACCGTCACCTTCTCGATCTCCTTCTCCTCCTCCTCCTCCTCCTCAACCAATTTCTCCATCCCCTCCTCCACCACCATTTCCTCCTAACTCTCCACCGATTTCTCCTCCTCCACCTTCTCCTCCCCCTCCATTTCCAACCCAATCTCCTTCCCCTCTATCTCCACCTCTTTCTCCACCTCCTCCTCTTCCACCTTCTCCTTCTCCTTTTCCCCTCCCATCTCCACCTCCACCACTTCCTCCAGTGTCTTCCCCTCTCCCTCCTCAACCATTCACTTCCCCTATCCTTTTTCCTCCTCTTCTTCCACCCATATCACTAGATATCTCTCCTCCCAATTCTCCCACATTGTCATCTCCTCCGCCTTTCTATCCCCCACCTTCCTCTCCTCCGCCTTCACTCCTTCCTCCTCTGCCTCCCGTTATCTCTCCTCCACCTCTTTCTTCTCCCCCTCCCTCTCCCTCGCCTCCCACTTCTTCTCGGTCTTTCGGCCCCTCCTGTCTCGGGCTGGGAGTGTGCTGCTCTTCCTCCTCCCCCTTACTGCAACGTGGCACTCCCGCCATGTCTTCCTCCTGGTGGTCGCGCCTCATGGCCCACGGAGCCACGGTAATATCTTTCTCGCTCTCTCTCCCTCTTTCTCCCTCTCTCTCTCTCTCTCTTTCTTTCTCACTCTCTTCCACCTTCTCTTTCTCTCTTTCACAGTCTTTGTTTTCTTCTCTCTTCTCCCTATCCCTATCTCTCTCTCTGTCGCTGTTTCTCTCACGCTTGTTTCTTCTCTTCCTGTTTTTTCTCCATCTTCTCTCTCCTCCACTCCTCTCACCCTCTCCTTCTCCCTCTCTCTTGAAATAGCTCAGCATGTCCCACTTTTGTTCTTTTCCATTTTCTTTCTTTTTTTCTTACATTTTACTTGTCATCCTTAGCTAACTTTTGTCTCTCCCTCTCCCTCTCCCTCTCTCACCACTCTCCCTCTCCTTCTCCCTATCCCTCTCCCCTCTCCCCTCTCCCCTCTTCCTTCTCCCGTTTTCCTTCTTCCATCTCTCTCTCTCTGCATTCTAGATTCAAATTCGACAACCCTATTGGAAAACTTGGTGGACACCTTTTGACGGAGTCAATTGGACAGGAATTGTGAACTCGTCGTCCAATCAACAACCTCCTCCTTCCGTCTTTTTAACGGTTTTAAGGGTTAATGAAAAAGAGGTTAGATACAAATTATCATTTTTTTGTTGGGTGAATCTAAATATCAGCGACACCTTAAAACCCGAAATCGCCAAAACCTCCAATAACCCCAAAACCGTTGTTTGTTTGTTATTTCTCACGAGAATCAGATCAAATGTTTATGAGGCAAAACAAGTAAGCACAAAAAAATTCTGAACACGAGATTGCATACATCTCTCTTCAACCCTTCCCAACTGATTCCCACTCCTTCACTCTCTCCCCCCCCCCTCCCTCTCTCTCTCTCTTTCACTATCTCTCTCTCTCTCTCTCTGGTGCACAAGCACATTCGTAATCGAGAGGAAAACTGTTTTTTACTAGAATTGTTGCATTTTCGGTTTGAACATTGTATGAGTTTAAAGTTTTTAAAAAATTGTAAAATGTTCCACGAGTACATAAAACTACTGTTTCCATTATAACAAGAGTGAAAGACGACGCTTCATCGAATCGTTTTTTAACCTTTCTAAAAAACGGCTGTTCCTTTAAAAACTTAAAGTCCACGTGGGAATTTTTTGCAATAGTAATGTAAAAAATTTATCTAAATGAGACCATTAGATGACGCTACATATATACAAAACATTTGAAGCTAAAACTTAAACCTTTTCAAATTAGCATGAAAACTCTTCCTCCAACACCATAGACTTAACAATTGTTTGACTTGTATGCAGTTTCAACTTCGTACGGTAAATGGAACATTCCTATATTTGACTAAAAATGCATCATTAAAGGACCCTCCTTTTCTTTCATGTACCACCAATGCAAGTATTTCTACCACACGATTTACAGTTGAAAATGATACCAATCAAGGAGCTGTTGTTTATATAAAATCGAGTAATGGAATGTATGTAAGCGGCGACGGAAAGAGTTTGTGGACATGGACAACATCACGGGGTACATGGGAAAAACACGAAATTTTAGAAGTTGCGCAAATTCCTTTGATTCGAGGACCGAACATTGGTTCGTGGTTAATTACGGAACCATGGATGGTTCCCAATCTCTATTCGACAATGCAACAATGGAATGATGGTACTAGGGTGAGTTGCAACACACAACATTTGCAAAACTATATGGATTGATTGATTAACAAATAATCAAGTGAAACTAAATGAGTATTCCTTTTGTGATGCCAACTTCGTCATTCTTCTGTGATGTTTGTCATACTCTCTAGTTCGTCTGTTTCTAATAAAAAATAACGTTTTTCAATAAGTCTACTTGACAGCTCATGAACATGATTTTGGTTTACACTACTTATTGGCGAATTCTACTCACTGGTTTGTTTTTCAATGTGAATAAGCCGAATTTATTTTGTAAGGATATATAGACGTGTTCTTTGTGTGAGAAGTGTGCCAAAATCGGTGTGAATTGACATAGTAAACCTATTTGATACCTAGTAATGCAAACACACACCGTGGCAAACGGTGTGATAAATGGATATGTGATTTAATGTTATTAAAATGGAATTAAACAAAAGTATTTCTTTACTTGGTTTGCTATTTCAGGTACAATTCCAGTCAGTGAATTCCTCTATGTGGATAAACCTCAACTCAGCAAATCAACAGGTGAGAGAGATAATTATTATAAATAGTCTTAGCTTTTAATGTTTGATGATTATGAGTGGACAATAGATTCTCCTTTCCTATACTACCCTTTCCTCCTCCTTTCCCTTTGGAATTTTGGCTTATTCATGATTACTAGATTTCTGATAGTTAATCATAGTGAGCCATGATTAAAAACCACCGCTCATATTGAAGAAACCACTCAAGCATTCAATGAATAGCTTAGAATTAGTTTAGTCAAGAAGAATGTATTTAATAAAACTAAAGCATTGCAAGAAGGGCACTCACTCGTCATGCCACTAGCAAGTAATGTAGTTATATCCTAACGACCACATTGTTCCACTTGATAACACAAGTGTTATTGCAATGAATCATGCGATGTTTTTTGTGCTCTTGACTATGCTTCGGAATGGTTCACGAGTCTGCAAAAATTAACTTCTGCTAATAGCTTGCCACTATTTAAAGATACGGTAAATAGCGTTATGTGACACCCTGTCAACTAGGCTACCAATAGGACGATGAAAAATGCTACGTAGAATGTGTGACTGAATGCTGACACAAATCATATCTGAACGTACATGTGTATGTTAGAAAGGTCCCATGATGTTTCGTCACATCAATGAATCAACGGCCTAAATTTGTGGAAATACAAATGTCGTACTTTCACATCCTTTCTCCTCCCACTCTCACTCTTACGCCACACCCCTCTCCCTCTCTCCTCCCTCCCCCCCTAATGAATTGCCACGAGGTTGCCGTTCAATATCAGGGTAGAATGTGGTCCATCCACACTCGAAATGCACTCAAAAAGAATGAGTATGAACCCAGAAGACCCAGTATGGGCTGGTGGTGCAGTGGCTAGCGCATTCACAGCTTAAGTGAAAGGTCCCAGGTTCAATTTTCCCAAGTGTGGGACATGCCGAATCCCGGATTTTCCAGAATATTAACACGGCCTTCCTCCCTCCCTGGCTCCCACCCTCTCTCCCTTACTCCCTCTCTACCTACCTACCTAGCTCCCTCCCTCCCTTTCTCTCTCTATCTATACCTCCCTCTCTCTCTCTTTCTCTCTCTCCTCCCCTCCTCTTTTCTCTCACTCCCTCTTTCTCTCCTTGTCTCTCCCTCCCCTCAACTCCACTCACGGAGTCCTTTTTTTTTGTCCTTAATTTCAGATTCTTTGTAATAGGACCGGTGGAGAGACATTTCATATTCTTCGCACAAATTCGCGAGGGGGTCTTTACCAGGTAGGTCTTGAGATTTTTTGAGGTCTTTTAAGGTTATTTAGAGTTATCGAGGGTTTTTCAGGGTTTTTTAGGGTCATTTAGAGTTTTTTAGGTAACTTTACACAGTAGATACAGAGATCAACATCTTGTGAACAACCTTAAGTCGTTATTTTTCTTGTAAATATTGTAGTTTTGAACTCTCGTTTTCCATTTAGTTTCTTGGGAAATGTTTAATTTAGGATTGAGATTATAACCTCAAGAAAGGACAATGAGATAGTAGACACAATAACAATAAAAAATATTTACACGTGGATAACAAAACCTTGTTTCGTTTCATTTTCTCGTTCTAAATTTCTAGTTTAAGGCTTCCAATTTCAAACTTTGGAGTATTCTTGGTGAGGATGGAACTGTCATAATTGCCAATGCTTCGACCAATGGAAGCGCGGTAAATTTATTTTCTCCCGCCCTGTCCCTCTCCCTCTCCCTCCCCCTCTCCCGCTTCCCCTCCCCCTCCCCCTCACCCTCTCCCTCTCCCTCTCCCTGTCTCTCTCCATCTCCCTGCCCCTTTCCCTCTCCCTCTCCATATCCCTCTGCCTCTCCGTCTCCCTCTCCCTCTCCCTCTCCCTCTCCTTTTCCTCTCCCTCTCACTCCCCCTTTCCCTCTCCCTCACCCTCTCCTTCTCCCTCTTCCTCTCCCTCTCCCTCTCCCTCTCCCTATCCCGCTTGCCTTCCCCCTCCCCCTCTCCCTCCCCCTCTCCCTCCCTCTCTCCCTCCTCCTCCTCCTCCTTTTCCTCAATCTTCTCTTCCTCCTCCCAAACCTCCTTCTCCTGCTTCTCCACAGTCTCCTCCTTCTCCTCGTCTTTCTCCTCCACCTTCTCCTCCTCCCCCATCTTCACCTCCTTCGTCTTCTCCACCATCACCTCCTCGACGTCCTCCTCCTCCTCCTCCTCCTCCTCCTCCTCCTCCTCCTCGTGCTCTCCCCCCTCCTCCTCGTCCTCCTCCTCCTCGTCCTTTTCTTCCTCGTCCTCCTCCTCCTAGTCCTTTTCCTCCTCCTCCTCCTCCTCCTCCTCCACTTCGTCCTCCTCCTCTTCGTCCTCCTCATCCTCCTCCTCCTCTTCCACTTCGTCCTCCTCCTCTTCGTCCTCCTCCTCCTCCTCCTCCTCCTCCTCCTCCTCCTTTTCCTCAATCTTCTCTTCCTCCTCCCAAACCTCCTTCTCCTGCTTCTCCACAGTCTCCTCCTTCTCCTCGTCTTTCTCCTCCACCTTCTCCTCCTCCCCCATCTTCACCTCCTTCGTCTTCCCCACCATCACCTCCTCGATGTCCTCCTCCTCTCCCTCCTCCTCTTCCTCCTCCTCCTCGTCCTCTCCCCCCTCCTCCTCGTCCTCCTCCTCCTCCTCTTCCTCCTCCTCCTCGTCCTCTCCCCCCTCCTCCTCGTCCTCCTCCTCCTCGTCCTTTTCCTCCTCGTCCTCCTCCTCCTCCTCCACTTCGTCCTCCTCCTCCTCTTTGTCCTCCTCCTCCTCCTCCTCCTCCTCCTCCTCTTCCTCCTCCTCCTCCACTTCCATCATCTCCTCCTCAATCTTCTCCTCCTCCTCCTTTTCCCCCACCACATTTTCCTCCTCCCCAATCATGCTCTCCAGCCCCCACACAATCACCTTCTCAAACTTCTCCTTCACTTCCTCCTCCTCCTTCTCCTCCTCCTCCTCCACCTCCTCCTCCTCCTCCTCCTCCTCCTCCTCCTCCTCCTCCTCCTTTTCCACCTTCTCCCCTTCTTCCATCCATTTCTCCTCCTACACTTCTAGATCCATCGCCACCTCCTCCTCTCCCGCCACCAATTTCTCCTCCACCAAATTTTCCTCCTCCTCCATCTTCTCCCCCTCCTCAACCTCCTCCTCTTCCTACTCCTCCCCCATCTCCCCCTCCTCCGTCTCCCCCACCGACACCTTCTCGATCTCCTTCTCCTCCCCCGTCCCCTCCACCTCCTTCACCTCTAGCTCCACTGCCACCTCCTCCATGTTGGATCTTAAGCAAAAGAGTTTCACTTAAAATAATTCACAATACATAAATCATTACACAGCGGAAGCTCATAAAAGACAAGAGGAATATTCAGCCAAAAAGATTTATAATTGTTCTTGGCCAAAGCCTCTTTACATCATGTCTCTTCTCTCTTCTCTCTCTTCTCTATCCTCTTTAAATAATCTCTTACTCCAATATCAAATCCTCTATGATTCAATAATGTAAGATAGATTAATACAATTCGATTAATTCGATACTCTGCACATGTTTACTGCTGCCTATATATACTCGCTACTCTACACTAAGAGACAACAAGAAAAGACAAGCAAAACTTAGCGTAGCGACGAAGTCTGTCCCTAGCTGACTGTGCACTCTTCAAATGAAAGTTCCACGAAGGAATGCGCACATGCTTCTTCCTTCGAAACAACAAACTACAAACGTTGAATTAACACGTGTCGCTTCACGAACACACCTGCACGCAAATTGAAACACCTGCGCACGAAACAAACAAGTGACGCGAAACGAAATAGTATGTTTCGTTCGCGGACATCAAAAGTACCGTCGCGAAACGACGTCGTACTTTTGTATGATGACGCGACAGTTCGCGTCAAACAAATTCAAGTTGGAATGACGCTTCGCGAAATGTCGCGAAAACGACAATATTCCAACAATCCCCCTCTTATTGTCGGATTCGCCAAACTCTTCAAAATAATCCATGTTTTGGTCGCCCCCTCTCAAACACATCATGTGTAGCAGCCTTTGTCAACAAATCAGCCGCCTCCTCTTTTGTTGGTACGTACGAAAATTCAATCTCGTTCGCCGTAACCAAATCTCTTTACAAAATACCATTCGATCCTAATGTGTTTCGTCCTCTTGTGAAACACTGGATTTTTCGCCATAGCCATTGAACTCATGCTGTCAGAATAAATTGTCATTCAACAAATAGGAATGCCTAACTCACGTTTTTGGAATCCCTTACAAACAATATTACTCTTGTACTAAATTATCTCACCCGAAGCTCCAGTTTTGGTCTTAAAGACCCACTTTGCATCAATCGCCTTTTTCCCCTCCGGTAATTTTTCTTCCTCAAAAGTTTGATTATCAACCACTGACTTAAATTCTTTCTCCCACGCCGGTTTCCACTTACTCTCCCAATCAACCGACCTCCTGGCCTTGACATAAGATTGAGGGTCGCCGGTCATATTCTCCGTAAGTGATTGCTACAAAAGAAACTCCGTCTCCTTAGCATCGGAAAGAAAATAATGCGAATTTGATGCATTTTCCCCTTTTCGATCGTAAGTGAGTTTCTCCGGTTTCTTCCCCTTTGTAATCCGAGAGCTCCTCCTAATAACTTGCTCCTCCTCCTTTTCCTCTTTCTCTTCCTCGGATTCAATTTCAATTTCCTTCTCACTCGATTTAGAACTCAATTTAGAACTTTGAGATTTCCGAATGTTCGAAGGCACTCGGGAATCCAAAGATCCATTACTCTTACTTTCAAATTCAATTTCAACCGATTTCTTCAAATTCTTTTTCTTAGTTTTCTCATTCTGTTCCACATCGGATTCCGAATCCCCAATGAACGGAAAATTCTCAATTTCACTCTCCTCATAAAAATCCAAATTTTCTTTAAATTTCCCAACGGAATTCATGGCGGATTTGAGATCCTCATGAAAATCCACATTCCGAGATTCCTCCACGGTGTGACGAGCCGGATCATATACTCGGTATAAACTCCCTTTTGCACTATATTCAATAAAAATTCCCGGCCAACCCTTGGTGCAAATTTCCCCTTCCTCTTAATTGATTCCACATAAACCGTAGCATGACATCCCCAAATTCTCAAATGATGAACCGTGGTCTTTCTACCACTCCATAACTCCTGCGGTGTTTTACTTCCGGAAACCGAAGTGAGTCTTCGGTTACAAATGTAATTTGCCGTAAGAATCGCATCTCCCCACAAAAACATCTCTCGTCCGGAGCTATGAACCATCGCACGGACCATTTCTTGTAAGGTACGATTCTTCCTCTCGGCCACTCCATTTGACTCCGGAGAATAAAACGCCGTGAATTGGTGCCTTATCCCCCACTCCTTACAATACCCCTCAAAAACAACAAACTCCCCTCCATTATCCGAACGAATGGACTTAAGCTTCTTATCAATTTGCCTTTCGGCCATTACATGCCATTCCTTAAATTTTTCAAATGCATCCGATTTTTTTTTCAATAAATACACCCATGACTTCCGGGAGAAGTCATCATCAATCACCAAAGTATACTTGTTACCTCCAATTGTCTCGGGTTTAATATGTCCACAAAGATCGATGTGAACAACCTCCAAAGGACTTTGAGCACGATGCTTGATGTATTTATTCGGATGAGATTTCCGAACTTGACGTCCTTTGCTACATCCTCCACATCCATTCACCTTCTCACCGGATGCGAGGTCCAAACCTCTCACCGAAGAATGACGAATCATCTTCTTCAAACTTACCTCGGATGTGTGACACATGCGATGATGCCATAAGGTAAGATCACCTTTCAACTCTGAAATTTGGTGTGAAATTCCCTCGGTGGGAACTTAGGATTTCGGCCTCCTCCATAAGAGCCGACTATGATTCGCATCCGTTACAACTCCTTCTCCAATTACATTCCCCTTCTCATTCCAAATCTCAATAGATTGATCACCTCTCGCAAGTAAACTTCCACCACTCTTTTGGATTTGTGGAACGCTTAACAAATTGACCGATCCGTCCGGAATGTAAAGAGTATTTTGAAGACGATACTGCGTCGATTTCTCTTTCCCATCAATATCCCATGAAAGAAGATCAAGCCGAACCGTGCCAACCGTATCAACCGAAATGATATGGCCGCTTGCTACCGCAATAAACTTTGGAACCGTAAGTTCCCTCATGTCATCAAACAAGGTAGCATCCGTGCAAACATGGTGAGATGCCCCCGTATCAATAATCCACTCTTTCTCTAAATTTCCTTCACTACTCACCGAATCAAGTGTTAGGTTGAGAACCGGAAAAACATCACCGGTTTCATTACCATAGTCAAAGTAATTTGCATTACCATAACCTCGACCGCCACCACGGCCTCCTCCTCGACCACCTCCGGAATCTCGACTCTTCGAATAACATTGAGAAATCGTATGCCCCCACTTACCACAAAAATGACATTGCTTGTCTTTATCCGGACAAGAGGATGACAAGTGTCCGGGCCGGTTACACCGGTAGCATGCCACATTGGAAAGATCCGAAGGGATCTTCGGTGGACGACCTTGCTCCTTCTTGTTACCTCGGCCGCCACCACCTCTCGGGCCGCCTCCTCTACCACCTCCTCTACCACCGGCATAGTTAAGATCCGGGGTTTCGGGAGTAGTAGAGTTTAGAACTCCTCCTCCTCCACTTGAAGAAGCTGATGGAGTTCCCTCCGACATTTTGATAAAATTAACGGTGAATCCGAAAGTATTATCCGCCTTCACTCGTAAGATAGCCTTAAGATGCGAAAGCTTGTCCGGCAAAGCGTTAAGAAAAACGCTTAATTTATCCGCATCCAAAATAACTCGACCATTGTTGAGTAATTGCTCGAGTATAATATTGAAGCGCTTCACGGCATCATCCATCATTTCATTTGATTTGATTTTAAAATTCATAAAGTCCGTATAAACATATTGACCCTTGTTCTCAACGCCTTTCTCATATTGCTCCTCAAGTGCTTGCCAACACTCATGGGCCGTGCCGTGAGCAAGGAAATGATCAAGCACGGAAGAAGTGCAATTCTTCATCAAACCGGTCGTTGCCGCAATATCCTTCAACCTCCATTGAGCACGTGCCTTACTCTCCGTTGGCATCTTCTCCTCTCCATTGACAATTCTCCAAAGCCTCTTGAGAATAAGTTGATTTGAAATAAATTTCTTCCAAACCGCATAATTGGTGCCATTAAAAGCCACGGATTTCCCCGACATATTATAATCATCTTCATTATCCAATGCTTCTTCAAAATCTGAATCTTCCTCTATCTTTGCTTTACCTTTCCGAATTCTCTCTTTTATCTCACTCTCATTAGCTCCTCCACTGAATGGATCGGCAGCCTGAAATGAAGCAAATTCTCTTTTCTCACTAGATTGAGTTTAAAATCGTGAATATACATATCTCATTAATGTATCAAACATCTCCTCAAATTTTCTCTCCGTATTCCGAGTCTCCTCAAATTGAGAACACAAAAAACTGAACTCTTTTGCTCTCTCCGAAGTCGACATGGGGGAAGGAGTATTTCTGTTCTTCTTCCTCCCCATGCGCTCCCTCTCTATCTCCGAAGCACTAGCTTTGATACCAATTGTAGGATCTTAAGCAAAAGAGTTTCACTTAAAATAATTCACAATACATATATCATTACACAGCGAAAGCTCATAAAAGACAAGAGGAATATTCAGCCAAAAAGATTTATAAGTGTTCTTGGCCGAAGCCTCTTTACATCATGTCTCTTCTCTCTTCTCTCTCTTCTCTATCCTCTTTAAATAATCTCTTACTCCAATATCAAATCCTCTATGATTCAATAATGTAAGATCGATTAATACAATTCGATTAATTCGATACTCTACACATGTTTACTGCTGCCTATATATACTCGCTACTCTGCACTAAGAGACAACAAGAAAAGACAAGCAAAACTTAGCGTAGCGACGAAGTCTGTCCCTAGCTGACTGTGCACTCTTCAAATGAAAGTTCCACGAAGGAAGGCGCACACGCTTCTTCTTTCGAAACAACAAACTCCAAACGTTGACTTAACACGTGTCGCTTCACGAACACACCTGCACGCAAATTGAAACACCTGCGCACGAAACAAACAAGTGACGCGAAACGAAATAGTATGTTTCGTTCTCGGACATCAAAAGTACCGTCGCGAAACGACGTCGTACTTTTGTATGATGACGCGACAGTTCGCGTCAAACAAATTCAAGTTGGAATGACGCTTCGCAAAATGTCGCGAAAACGACAATATCCCAACACTCCACTCCCTCCAACGATCCCTCCTTATCCTCTATCCTATCCATATTACTCTCTCCCATACTACTATTACCCTTCTCCACCATATCCGTCTCCGCCTCCTGCTCCACCTCCCTCGCCACCCCCCATCTCCTTCTCCTCCCTCTATCCCATATTTTCCTCCTCTTCCTTCTACGCCTCAATCTCCACTAAACTTTCCTCCTCCTTCTCTCCCATCTCCTCCTCCTCCTCCTCAACCATCTTCTCCGTCCCCTCCTTCTCCACTACCATTTCCTCCTAATTCTCCACTGATTTTTCCTCCACCTTCTCCTCCCCCTCCATTTCCACCGCAATCTCCTTCCCCTCCATCTCCACCTCCTCTTCCTCCACCTCCTCCTCCTCTTCCACCTTCTCCTTCTCGTTTTCTCCTCCCATCTCCACCTCCACCGCTTCTTCCAGTGTCTTCCCCTCTCCCTCCTCATCCATTCACTTCCCCTATCCTTTTTCCTCCTCCTCTTCCACCCATATCACTAGCTATCCCTCCTCCCAATTCTCCCACATTGGCATCTCCTCCGCCTTTCTATCCCCCAGCTTCCTCTCCTCCGCCTTCACTCCTTCCTCCTCCGCCTCCCGTTATCTCTCCTTCACCTCTTTCTTCTCCCCCTCCCTCTCCCTCGCCTCCCACTTCCTCCCAGTCTTTCGGCCCCTCCTGTCTCGGGCTGGGAGTGTGCTGCTCCTCCTCCCCCTTACTGCCACGTGGCACTCCCTCCATGTCTTCTTCCTGGTGGTCGCGCCTCATGGCCCACGGGGCCACGGTAATATCTTTCTCGCTCTCTCTCTCTCTCCCTCTCTCCCTCTCTCTTTCTCTCTCACTGTCTTCTACCTCTCTCTCTCTCTCTTTCAGTCTTTGTTTTCTCCTCTCCTCCCTAGTCTTTGTTTTCTCCTCTCCTCCCTATCCTTATCTCTCTCTCTATCGCTGTCTCTCTCTCGCTTGTTTCTTCCCTTCCTATTTTTTTCTCCAACTTCTTCTCTCTCCTCCACTCCCCTCACCCTTGCCTTCTCCCTCTTTCTTGAAATAGCTCAACATGTCCCACTTTTGTTCTTTTCCATTTTCTTTCTTTTTTTTTTTACATTTTTCTTGTCATGTCTAGCTAACTTTTGTCTCTCCTTCTCCCACCACTCTCCCTCTCCCTCTCCCTCTCCCTAACCCTCTACCCTCTCCCCCTCTCCCTTCTCCTGTTTTCCTTCTTCCATCTCTCTCTCTCTGCATTCTAGATTCAAATTCGACAACCCTATTGGAAAACTTGGTGGACACCTTTTGACGGAGTCAATTGGACAGGAAATGTGAACTCGTCGTCCAAACAACAACCTCCTCCTTCCGTCTTTTTAACGGTTTTAAGGGTTAATGAAAAAGAGGTTAGATACAAACTATCATTTTTTTGTTGTGTGAATCTAAATAACAGCGACACATAAAACCCGAAATCGCCAAAACCTCCAATAACCCCAAATAAGTCGTTGTTTGTTTGTTATTTCTCTCGAGAATCAGATCAAATGTTTATGAGGCAAAACAAGTAAGTACAAAAAAATTCTGAACACGAGATTGCATCCATCTCTATTCAACCCTTCCCAACTGATTCCCACTCTCCTTCACTCTCTCCCTCCCCCTCCCTCTTTCTCTCTCTCTTGTGCTATCTCTCTTTCTCTGGTGCACAAGCACATTCGTAATCGAGAGTAAAACTGTGTTTTACTAGAATTGTTGCATTTTCGGTTTGGACATTGTATGAGTTTAGATATCTTAAAAAAAGGTTAAATGTTCCACGAGTACATAAAACTACACCGCGCATCGTTTTTAGTGTCAAGGTTTAAATAGTGTAGAAGTAAGTTTACCGTAATTGATGCTAATTAAGAATTTGATTTTTTTTTTTAAAAAGGTGCATTCTAATTTCGGCGTTAATGCTAATTTGGAACAGCAAAAATGGAAAATTTTCTGTACGATTATACACATTATTATATGTATCCGTACAAAATATTAGAAATCGTACTTCGTCGTGAAATTTAAATATCCGTACATGTAAGACTAATTTACGTGTCAGACCAATCCCGTTTTTTGAGCGCACGTTCCTATGCGTGCGCGTCTGATTTAATTCACTTTTTGTAAAATTTTCACTTGAAAAGGTACATTTATGTACAGTCTAACATCGACCGTACACCACACTATTTATATTTTATTGTACTTTCGGGCTTTACGCTATTTTGTTCGGTACCTTAATTAACGTCAAGGAAAATTAAAATCATGTATCCTATTTGGGGAAAAAAATCAAAATTTTAAGAACCCAAATTAGAGTTGTTGACACTAATAACGATTCGCGGTGTACTGTTTCCATTATAACAAGAGTGAAAGAAGACGCTTCATCGACTCATTTTTTAACCTTTCTAATAAACGGCTGTTCCTTTAAAAACTTAATGTCCACCTGGGAATTTCGCAACAGTAATGTAAGACCTACATATATACAAAAATTTTGAAGCTAAAACTTACACCTTTTCAAATTAGTATGAAAACTCTTCCTCCAACGTCATGGACTTACGAATATTTGACATGTATGCAGTTTCAACTTCGTACGGTAAATGGAACATTCTTATATTTGACTAAAAATCCATCATCAAAGGACCCTCATTTTCTTTCATGTACCACCAATGCAAGTATTTCTACCACACGATTTATAGTTGAAAATAATACCAATCAAGGAGCTGTTGTTTATATAAAATCGAGTAATGGAATGTATCTAAGTGGCGACAGAAAGGGTTTGTGGACATGGACAACATCACGGGGTACGTGGGAACAACACGAAATTTTGGAAGTTACACAAATTCCTTCAATTCGAGGACCGAATATCGGCTCGTGGTTAAATACGGAAACCATGGATGGTTCCAAATCTCTATTCGACCATGCAACAATGGAATGATGGGACTAGGGTGAGTTGCAATAAACTTTAAATGCAAAATTATATGAATTGCCTGATTAAAAAATAAGCAAGTGAACTAAATGATTATTTTTTTTGTGATGCCAAATCAGTCATTCTTTCGTAATGTTTGTCATACACTCTAGTTCGTATGTTTCTAACAAAAAATGATGTTTCACAATAAATGCACTTGACAACTCATGGACATTACTTTGGTTTACACTACTTATTGGCGAATTCTACCCCCTGGTTTATTTTTCAATGTGAATAAGCCAAATTTGTTTCGTAAAAAGCATGAGAATTGTCCTTTGTGTGAGAATTGTGCCAAAATTACTGTGAATTGACATAGTAGACCTATTTGATACCTAGTAATGCAAACCCACACCACAGCAAACGGTGTGATAAATGGGTATGTGATTTAATATTATTAAAATGGAATTAATCAAAGGTATTTCTTTACTTGGTTTGCTGTTTCGAGTACAATTCCAGTCATTGAATTCTTCTTTGTGGATAAACCTCAACTCAGCAAATCAACAGGTGAGAGATAATCATTTTAAATAGTATTAGCTTTTAATGTTTTATGCTTGTGAGTGGACAATAGATTCTCCTTTATTATACTACTTCCCATTCCTCCTCCTTTTCTTTTGGACTTTGGGCTTATTTATGATTACTAGGTTTATGATAGTTAATCATAGTGAGCCTCTATTAAAAACCACCACTCATATCGAAGAAATCACTTAAGCATTCAATGAATAGCTTAGAAGTAGTTTAGTCAATGTAAGAAGAATGTATTAATGAAACTAAAGCATTACAAGAAGGTTACTCACTTCTCATGTTACTAGCAAAAAAAGATAGTTATATAATAGCAACATCGTTGTTTCATTTGATTAGACTATAGATTATAATGTAATACAAGTGTTCTTACAATGAATCTTACAAATTTCTCTCCTCCTGGCTATGCTTTGGAATGCTTCATGAGTCTGCAAAAAAAAACTTCAGCTACTAGCTTGACACTATTTAAAGATACGCTAAACAACGTTATGTGACATCCTGCCAACTACATGACCAATAGGACGATGACAAATGCTACGTAACATGTGTGACTAATGTTAAAGGACATTTCGTGTCGGTTCAGTCCGTACGCGTCATTACATATGCCGGTCCGATCTTGGTCTTGACCGTACGAATTATTACGTGCGTCGGTCAAGTCTTTTCATGTGTCGGTCAAGTCTTGCCGCCCTACGTACAAGTCTTTTGGGCGACGATCTCTTTTTGTTCTACATATGTTCATTATTTGTATTAATTCTCTTTTGTACTTTACTTGTTGCTTCCTACTCTTTGTCGTTTGAGTCTACGTCGTTACTTTAGGTCTTAATTACTTTTGTACATTGCCGCCTTAAAGTCAATCCGTAACAATCAAGCTTACGTTAGAATCTAGTCTACATACATTAGAATCTAGTAACGTACAATCTTGATTAGGATCCTTTTTGTTACAGCGCACCAAAGAGCGCTTAGACTCCACAATAATTAGCACTGTGTATTTTGTATATAAGTGAATTTTCTCACTCAATGAAATCATCCCCAAATACAAATCAATTTCTCTCCAATGTATTGATCTTTCTCTTGTGTACAATTTCATGGCTTCCACCAATCCACCTCCAATAACTAAATGCTGACACAAATCAAATCCGAACGCCCATGTGTACGTTAGAAATGTCGCATGATGTTTTGTCGCATCAAATGAATCAGCGGCCTAAAACTGTTGAAATACAAACGTCGTACTTTCACATCCTTCGCCTCCCTCTCTCTCTCTCGCACCACACCTCTCTCCTCTCCTCCCTCCACCCTATTGCGATGGCACGAGGTTGTCGTTCAATATCGGGGTAGAATGTGCTCCGTCCACACTCGAAATGCACTCAAAAAAAACGAGTACGGACCCACTAGACCCAGTATGGGTTGGTAGCACAGTGGTTTGCGCATTCACAGCTTACGTGAAAGGTCCCAGGTTCAACTTTCCTAAGTGTGGGACATGCCGAATCCTGGTTTTTGCGGACTTTTAGCACCCTCTTCGTCCATCCCTCGCTCCCACCCTCCCTGCCTACCTACCTACCTCCCTCTCTTTCTCTCTCTCTCTTTCTATCTCGTTGTATCTTTGCCCTCCCCGCCTCTTTTCTCTTTCCCTCTCTCTTCCTCTCTCTCCCTCCCCTCAACTCCACTCACAGACTTCCTTTTTTTTTGTTCTTCATTTCAGATTCTTTGTAATAGGACCGGTGGAGAGAAAATTCATATCCTTCGCACAAATTCGCGAGGGGGCCTTTACCAGGTAGATATTGAGGTTTTTTAGGGTTTTTTAGGGTTTTTCAGGGTTTTTGAGGGTTTTCAAGGGTCATTATCAGGTAGATATTGAGATCAACATTTCAAGAACAACATTAAACTAGCCCTTATTTTTCTTGTGAATATCTTAGTTTTGAACTCTTGCTTTCCATTTACTTCCAATTATAATTGAGATTATAACCTCAAGAAAGGACAAAGAGATAGAACACGACATAAGCCTGAAAAAAAAATGATTCACACGTGGACATGAAAACCTTATTTCGTTTTTTTCTTTTCGAACTTTCTAGTTTAAGGCTTCAAATTTCAAACTTTGAAGTATTTTTGGTGAGGACGAAACTGTCATAAGCGCCAATGCTTCAACCAATGGGAGCGCGGTAAATTCATCCTCTCTTTCTCTCCCTTTCCCTCTCCCTCTCCCTCTCCCTCTCTCTCTCCCTCTCCCTCTCCCTCTCCCTCTCCCTCTCACTCTCCCTCTCCCTCTCCCTCTCCCTCTCTCTCCCTCTCCCTCTCCCTCTCCCTCTCCCTCTACCTCTCCCTCTCCCTATCTGTCTCTCTTTCTCTCGCTATCTCTCTCCCTCTCTCCTAGGCTAACTAAACACTAAAAGCAAACTAAATTCTTCAAGATGAATTAAAATGACCAAATTATGATTTAACCTTTGCGATTTTCTTTTTTCATTTAAATAATTTTGTGGCCTATGGGAAAATGGATGTAGGGCTGGGAAAACTTCAACTTAATTTTCCGCCCCAATTTTAACATTGTTTTAATTCAAGCCCCAAATGGAAAATATCTACAAATTTGGCCAAATGGAAATCTAACGGCCGATGTTGATCCGACCAGTTTGAACATATCAGATATTGCCACTTGGAATAGTACTTCTGCTTTCAACATAGTGAAGGTACGAAATAGCATTATCGCTAAAGCTGGGAGGAAATTAAATTACAACATAATGTAGCATGGGAATTTACGATTAGGCTAAAATATGTTCATTAGCCAACGAGTTAACATTGGAGAAGAAAACATACAACAAAATGAAACATGGGTTCCTACTTCTAGGGGAAAATATGTTCATTATGGTAAAAGAGTTCAAGTGGGACAACAGTAATACAACATACTGTACCATGGAATGTACCAGGGGTATTGTGACCAAAACGTTAAGTTATGAGAATTAAGGATACAAATGTAATGTAACATGTTTTTTTTCTTTTCTAGGGAAAAAACGTTGATAAATGACAAAAAGTTATTGTGAGGGCAGAAAACAATTCAGTATAGTGTAACATGTATTCTCGGAAGGGGATAACATTGTTTTCAAACATGTAAGTAATGGAAGTTCATAGCCTGGTAGTAGATACCACAAAATCCTTCAATGGGAAGAATTTAATCATCACACCAAAAATCAATTTTGCAGGGAAAAGAAACTAGGGGCGAATGGCAGTTATCGAACGAACCAGATGCAAATAAAACAATTACAGATCATCAAAATACTTTTATTAATGAAACCGACTGGATATTATTGGCCGCCGATGGAGTAAATGCCGTCCGAATTCCTATTGGTTGGTGGATTATGATGGAGCCAAATAGAGAGTTTCCCTTTTTACCCCAATATTCAAAATATCTCGATTGGGCTTTTCAAATGGGTATAAAATATAATATTCGAGTCTGGGTTGGTATTCACGGAGCCTCGGGATCGCAAAGTGGGGCCGCAAATACCGGATGTCGAACTGGAACAGCTGAATTTGGAACTCTTGAAAATATTGCAAAATCATTAGATTTGGTGAGATGGCTTTGTACCCGTTACGTTAAGTACTCCAATTTTCTTGGGATCGATCTCGTAAACGAGCCCCTCTATTGGGATATCTCTCAAAGTGTTATCAACAAATACTATTCCGATGCTTATGATATAGTGAGGTTATATTCACAATGTCTGTTTATTTCCATGGAGGCAAGAATGGGGAGCAATGACCAGACAGATTTGCCAAATTTTTTGTTCGATAGAGTCCACACTAATACTATTATGGAGGTATATCAATATGATGTTTTCGATGGCAATGCCTATGGCTTATCAGCGGAGCAAGAAATTGCATACGTCCAAAAAGAGCGACTAAATCACATTTTGAATCTACAAAAGGTAAACACAACATTTCCTCTTATTTTCTATATCGTATACTCTTGTTTTTCAAAGGATACTGCACATACATCTTACAATCCCTGCTCTAATAATGGTTATGGTGTTAAGATTCCTAGAATCGGGGGATAGAATGGACTATCCCAATAAAGGGATTGATGAGCTGACCAGGATTTGAACCTGGGACCTTTCACTTAAGCTGCGAACGCACTACCACTGTGCCACCAGCTCAGATGTTATGCTGGTGGGTCCAATTTTATATACCTTTTATTGTGTATATTTACCAAAATTCCGGATATCGAGCGCACGTTTCACGTACGTCAACATATGGAGTGGAAACACAGTAGACAAGATAAACAATAGTACGCCCAGTATGTACAAGTGAATCACCCTACTAGCAGCTTATACCCAAAAAACATTCGCCCTTAATATTGCACGGTTTTCGTGGCGACCACAAATTATCAGATTCCCTACGATACTATTGGATTATTCACCTTCGCCGTCCCATTCCGCCTCAAAAAAAATATTTTAATTTGTAACATTGAATTTGTCCTTGGAATCAAGTTTTGTTGAAAAAAAATAGGACGATGGTAAAGAAGCAATAAAAAGGCAAATCCTAAGTGTAGAATGCCACACAAGATAAAACAACAAAACACCGAGACCGTCTTTTAGAAAGACCTAAATTAAAACCTAAAAAGACCAGTAAGAACTACCAAACTAACTTGTACATAACTAAAACTCCTTAAAAGAAAAAAAAAAAAAACGACTTTATTAAAAAGCGCGATGGTAAACCATCTGAGTCCATGGGAACAAAAATAAACAACAATGCTAAAACTGAAAAACTTCTGTCGGAGGGAAGCAAACGAAAAGGATAAACAACGCAAAAGCAACAAACGCACACGAAAAAAGGAATGGGCCGGGTCAAGTTACATATAAGTTGTAAATTTTATCAACGGCTTGCGATTTGATTTGCTGAGTTGTCATTTTCAACGGCGCAGCTTCCTGGACGGAAGATTATGGTTGGCGAGTTTTCCTATGCGATGAGTGCGACGCCAGGACCGACGGCGGACGAGCAGCGGCGATGGTTATTGGCTCAAATTTAGACAGTGGCCAACGCGTCACATAGCTGGATTTTTTGGTCGCTCAAGTTACAAAGAGGAGGTGCGTTTGAGAACTTTATGGTTTAGGGCTTCGGAGAGCCTTTCACAGAACTGACAGGAAGAGAATGCAGATATTAGAGTGGATTAGCCCATGGTCGCGTAACTTTAAGATTGTGAAGACAAATCCACAAATTGGAAATGTATGCAAAGACATGATTTTTTTTTAGCTATATTTTGACATTTAAATTGCTTTTATTGATAGAAAAATATGTGAAAATGTATAGAAATGGGGAATTTCAGCTTTGTATATTGATTACCATTCAGTGTATTTGGTATGGTGAGAAAGGTATCTGTATGAAAAGACCTTATGTGGACTTTGTTTTGCACTTTGCGTTTGTTTTAAGACTCCACAGATACAAATGACACCTAAACTTTTTGTGGTCAATACTAATTAAGGTGGATGGTGATTTGTCGTTTCTGCAGGATACGATCATTGGAGTTGGTACAAAAGTAGAGCCAACGGTTGGTTACCAAAAAATCTCGAAACCGGAACTTGGTATTAAGTTCACATCTTAACTTTCCCACAACTTTTCTCTCAAATCTTGTTTTTCTTCACATACATTCTTTCGATCTTTTTTTCTTTTTTCCTTTTATTCTTTGGTCTTTTCTTCTTTTATTTTTCCATTCTTTCATTCTTTTATTTTTTATTCGTTTATTTTATTATTTTTCTATTCCTTCATTCTTTGTTTGTAGCAACTATTTTTCTGTGTGCAGAAATTTTGTGTTTTTTAGCAAATTCTTTCAATCTCACCAAGAAATTTTCCCTCACAAATCATTTTTATTCTTTGAATCGGATGGAAAGTTTCCAACTCCAATTTCTCTTCAAAATCTTTTCATTTTAGCGCCAATTTGAACATTCGATTGTTCAGAATTTCAAATTTACGCCCGTTTTTCAGATTTTTTTTTATGCAAGGAAACTAAGACCATTCGATTTAATGAGGTTTCTTGTCATAGACATCCTTAAGTATCTGATGGTCTTTAGGAAAGTACATCCAAATGTATTATTTTTTTACCGGAAAGAAAAAAGAAAACATAAAATTTTCATTTGCTCTTGCTGTTCTCTAAATGTCGATTTTGGAATTTTCTCATTCTTCTTCCTCTTTAGGCGTGTCCCATATGCTTTAAAATTGGTACAAATGGTGACTAATCATATTTTCTAGTATCAGTCTTTCCTTCTCGAAAATTCTCAAGATTCTTTAAGAAATCTTCTGTTTTTTTAACTTATTTGTTAGTTTCTTACTCGAACATCTCTACTTCTTGAAACATCTTAAATAGGTTAAAGTATTCTTTTTCTAAGATTATCATTGATAAGCCAACAACTTTTCCTTTCCACAGTACATGAAAATTCTCAAAGACGTCTTTTATTGGTTTACTCTCATCATTTTAGATGACCAACGACATTGCTTAATGGAGACTATACATGGTGAATAAATAAAAAAAGGTAACTAGAGCGAACATCACACACTCATTACAGAAACTCAATCGTATTAAAGAATAATCTAACAAAAGCAGGCGTACATACTCAATTGAACCTTGTGACATAAGTCACTTAAAAACTTCTCGACCAATCCTAGCTCACCAAACACCTAAGCAACCGACAAAAGCTAATTAACAAAAAAATGACGCCTATTAAAGGACAAATACAAAAAAGAAAGCCATCACTAAACTAAGACTAATGAAGCGTACACAATCCGTTCATCCAATGCTTAAAATGGGAATAGAAACTATTTACCAATGTACCAAAAACTACCGTTAATATAATAGATATGATAAAATAAAAGAAATGATCATATAGTAGATTTTAATTTATAATAAAAGATATGATAATATAATAGGATATTGTAGTAGATATGATTTATCATACTAGATATGACAATATAATAGATATGATAATAAAATAGATATCATAATACTTTTTTTCCTTTTAAATTTCAACCACGTGTGTTGAAACTGGAGGGGAGGGGAGGGGAGGGGGGGGAAGGGGAGGGGAGAGGAGGGGGGAAGGGAAGGAGGGAAGAGGGGAGGGAATGGGGGGAGTGTTGTTTTGTAGTAACTGGAATACCACCAGTCGCTACAGAATTTCCTTTTGTTAAATCACCAGGAAGTTCACCAAGAGTACCACACGGAATGGTCAACTTTGACTCACTAACACTCTCTCACTAATAGCCACTTATGACCGCAACAAGGCTCACTTAGAGCATATACTTTGCTTAACACTCTGACAGAATTTCATGTACAAAATCTGCGCAGATACTTCACAACATGAATACAAAGGAAGCCATAAAGTCACGTTTCTGACTTAGTGAACTTGTTTCAAAATAAACAAATTGTTTCAAAATTTACGTAAGGCCTATGTTCCATTAGAAAGTCTCAGTAAACGTAAATATAAGTTTACTCAAGGCTTTCGTTCCATTGTGTGACCCCTTTGTTCCATTGTGTCGGGTCGGTAACCAACTTTTTATTTGCATGGCACATCTTGGTTGGTTCCACTTAAGAAACTATTACGATTCTGCAAATCTATATTCAGTATAAAGATATTGATCGCATATTAATTATATTATGCGTGAGAAAACCCAAATAAGAGTTATGAATCAATAAGAGTAAAAGGACGCGACAGTGTACGATTTGTCGAATTTTGTACTCGTACCTATTTTAGTGTAAAGATCCTAATCGCAGATCCGTTTTAGGCGAAATGTACCCAAATTAAAGTTATGGATAAATTAGAGTTAAAGGTTTCTTTCAAAATCGTGAAAAATCCAAATTAGAGTTAATAACGCTAATTAATTTTTTCACTAATAATTTCTCAACCTAACATCGAATCACAGAGTAGCTGCCATATAGTCAGCTTTAATGGTTGACGGAGCTATGACCTTTTTAATTTTGCTGCTCTAACAGCATGTTTTTTTCCGAATCTACAACACAAACCCAGTTGTTGATTTTTTGTTTGGGATGTCACCATAACTTCTGTCGCTCCAGGTGTTGATTGTTACTTTTGCTCCACCCACGTTTAGATATAAGTTTTTGGTCCTAGCTAAATATCTTAGACCTCTTTTAGCAACCTTCCCGTCTCCTTCTTTGGGTTATTTTGGTAAGTACTCCAACAATATGTAGACAAGGACAAATCATAAAATAAATTAAATTACCAACTACTTGTCGAGAAACATATCACTCAAATTTTCATTTTCTGAGGCTATCTCTTCTTATCAGAACCCTAAAAGAAGTTTCTATTCCGTTTGACTCCTATCAATTTCCCATAGGTGTTGCATTACCTTTTGTATCAGCAATTTCAATTTTTTCTAACAAGATTTCTATGGCTTCTTTTTGTGTTATGCTGATTATTTTCATCTGTTTCTGTCTCTCTCTCTCCACCTGTAATCCAATAATATATTTTGCCTACCATAGCCTTCAACACAAACCTTCTCATCAAGAACACCTACACTTTGTTAAGTTCGGTCAAAGATTTTCTCAATATGAGCACATCGTCTACATGAACTACAATATAAACCACCCAATCATCTCTTTCCATAATAAAGGAAAGGGAGGGAGGGAGGGGGGGGGAGGGAAGGAGGGAGGGAGGAGGGAGGAGGGAGGGGAGGGAGGGACGGACGGAGGGACGGAGGGAGGGAGGTGCAATTCTGTGTCCTCTATTAGACTACAGAATTCAGGAAGCCTCTAGATAGCTTTTAACTAACCCACTTCAAGCCACAACCACTGCTGCCCAAGAGAGCAAACTGACACTCTGACTGCACCCCTGTGCAGCTAGGACTCCTTTGAGTCCTTAGCAAAAAGAATCACTGAAAACAGCCATTCAACCGATAAGTTATGAGGTGGCAAAGATGCCAATTTATAAAAAACTCCCAAAGGAGAGGTGACTGTCTAAAAATATGCTAAGTCCTACTTCACTCTCACAACCCCTATCTACTACACTACGTCCCAATCACATAACTGTAAAGTACAGACAGGGACTACGACCGATGTCTTTTCTGTACGACTTGTGTACGACAAGGTGTGTCAACCTTTCACTAATCCGTACGCTCCTCGGAATTCCTACAACCAAATGTTATCCCTCCACGTGGCGCCAAGTCATGCCACGTCCATAAACGCCAAAGTGACCATTCCAAAATCTTGGGAGCGATGTATGTCGTAGGATTAAATCTGACATTGAATTTTAGCCGTCGAAACAAATGTCCGATTCATTTGTTTCGTGCGAACTAACATCCGCACTAAACTTTAACTAGTTCTATGTTCCTTCCTTCATATTTTAGCTAATCGGATTCAAGACCGTACATAAGTTTAAATAGATATCATAGATGTCTTTTCTGTACGACTTGTGTACGATAAGGTGTGTCAACCTTTCACTAGTCCGTATGCTCTTCGGAATTCCTACAACCAAATGTTATCCCTCCACGTGGCGCCAGGTCATGCCATGTCCATAAACGCCAAAGTGACCATTTCGAAATCCTGGGAGCGATGTATGCCGTAGGATTAAATCTGACATTGAATTTTAGCCGTCGAAACAAATGTCCGATTCATTTGTTTCGTGCGAACTAACGTCCACACTGAACTTTAACTAGTTCTATGTTCCTTCCTTCATATTTTAGCTAATCGGATTCAAGACCGTACA
Source organism: Zygnema cylindricum (assembly GCA_037447655.1). Taxonomy (NCBI): domain Eukaryota; kingdom Viridiplantae; phylum Streptophyta; class Zygnematophyceae; order Zygnematales; family Zygnemataceae; genus Zygnema; species Zygnema cylindricum. Next base: position 191,598 of record JBBHKE010002397.1, on the reverse strand, counting down.
TAAGTTTAAATAGATATCAAACCCTATGTATCCTAACAGACTTCTACCACAGACTGGTTAGAGCTAACGGCTACGCCGTGCTGTGCCGGTCGGAGGTTCGAGTCCTGCCGGACTCAACCTTTTGTTGAGAGTGACTTAAGTCACTCTTTAGTCCTGCCTATGGAGCTGAGGCAGCCATGGCTCTATCACTATCTCTCTCCTTGAGTGACTACAAAAAGTATGGGGGCAAGAGAGAAAGGTTGGAGGCAGGCTGCCTACACTTTTTTTATCATTTTCCGCTAATCTATTTAGACTTAGAAAATACCCAAAACTAGTTATTTCAACACTCCCCTTATTTTCTAGTCTAATTTAACTATTCTTTTAATCCACATTTTTCCCTACAATATTTTAACTTGGAAGAGGGCACAGATTTGGTCATCATGTCAGCCACGATTTCTTCATCGGATTTATATACAAGATTTACAATTTTATTTTCAGCCTCATCCCTCACGAAGCTCAATCTTATGTCCGTATGCTTAGCCTTGAAATGATGTTTTGGATTGGCTACAATAGCAATGGCAGCCTTAATCTCACAGAAAACTCCATACACTCCCTCCTTCATATACCCCAATTCTTGCAACAAGGACTTGACCCATCTTTATCTAGACCGATCTTTATCTAGACTGAATACTTGGCTGCTGAAAACCTTTAAGTGAGATATGTCTGGTTTTCGGCCTGTCCATCTCTCATAAGGTGTTTGATCTTTTATAGTTGAAGTAAGAACTCTATTTTTGAGGTAATTAGCACAGTTCATTGCTTCTGCCCAAAACCTTTTTCCTATCTTCTTATCTGACAACATGCTTCTAGCACTATCACTTAGTGTTCTATTTAACCTTTCAGCTACCCCATTCTGTTCCGGGTTTTCTGGAATTGTCTTTTGGTGTTGGACCCCATCTTCCCTCAGAAAATCCTCAAACTGGTTAGAATTATACTCTCCACCATTGTCACTCCTTACTCTCTTGATTGGAGTTTCATGGAGTTTTTCGCTCCATGCTTTATATTGTCTAAAACAATCCTCAGCTTCGGACTTGTTTTTCCAAAAATACACCCGAGAATACCGAGACCAATCATCAGTGATAGTCATCATAAATCTCATCCCACCCGGTGAGGGCACTTTAGCCGGTCCCCAAATATATGTGTGTACTAGATCTATAATTTTATCTCCCTTATAGGTGGCTGTTTTGGGAAAGGGTAATCTGTGTGGTTTACCTTGAGCACATCCACTACAATCACTTATGTTATCACTCTCACTGAACTGAATCCCTTCCACCACTCCCATCTTTTTCATCTCTCTTAACTTATCTAGATTCACATGCCCAAGCCTCTTATGCCACATCATAATATCATGAACACCAACCTAATAAAGTTTCTTTGTTTCATTACTTAAAATCAGCCTAAACATCCCATGGCTACCTTTTCTGCAATGAAATAGACATCCTCCTCAAAACTAGCAGTAAAGACTCCTTCCCTAGTGCTAGTAAAAAAACCCTTATCATCTAATACAGATGTAGAGATGAGGTTTTTGTTCAGCTCCGGGATAAACAATACATCGAAGAATGTTACTATGGATGTCTTTCCTTCTACTAACACTTTCAGATCTACCGATCCTACAAGAGTAGTGGTGACTATCCTCCCATCCCCGTACTCTATCTCTACGGTGGGAGTCTTTCTTATCTTAGTGAACAGGTGCCTATCTTTACACATGTGCATGGAGGTGTTGATATTTGAGTACTTTCTAGGTCTTTTTTAGGATAGGAAAATAGCAGAGGCAGTCCTGCCTCTAACTTCTTCTCCAAGCCCCCACACTAGTTGTAGTCACTGGAGGCTGAAAAGAGAGCTAGAGCCATGGCTGCCTAAGCTGGCTAGAGAGACAGGGAGTAGAATGTGACTAGTAAGGAAAGTTTAATTTTTGGGGGTAATGGGTTTGACATCACTAAAGGGAGTGATGACATTTATAAAGGTGCGCCTGTAAAAGGGTTAGCATCTGGGTGTGTATTGCAGATTGGAGATGGGGTTGGCTGTTTGAATTGCAAGAGGGATATTGGATTTAGTGTGGATGGAAAAGAGATGAGGTGGATAAAATCTTGGCTTGGATTTATGAAAAGTGGGATGCTAAATAAAATGTGTGGTGTAATTATTATTCCGGTTTATCAAATGCTCTATTTTAAATACGAGAATATTTTCTTAAAGTTATATGAAAAGAAAAGGAAAAGGAAAAAGAAAAAGGGTGGAGAGGGTGTGTTTGTTTGCTTGTTTGTTTTGGCTGTGTGGGAGTCGAAAAAGAAAATAGACTAAAAAATAAGGGGAGTGCTGATATTTGAGTACTTTCTAGGTTTATTTTAGGATAGGAAAATAGCAGAGGCAGTCTGCATCAAACTTCTTCTCCAGGCCCCCACACTTGTTGTAATCACTGGAGGCTGAAGAGGGAGCTAGAGCCATGGCTAGCTAAGGCACCTGAATCTATAATCCAGCCTGCTTCACCTTTCAATCCACCGTAAGCACATTTCTGCCTTCGTGGAATTTCGACCTCGTTTTTCGCCTCCAACTCCTCATCCAAAAGGAGCTCATCATCCTCGTCTTCGGATTTCGCCTCATGTACCTGTGTCACAAGGGCCTTTTTCTTTCCTCTCGGGGTACCACCAGTCTGCACCTCCTTTAACCAAAGCTCGGATAGCTTAGTGCACTCCGCCATATAGTGCCCCGGTTTCTTACAAAAATGACATAAACCTTTGGGAGACCTTGGTCCGAATTAGTCGGCCTGATTTTTCTGCTCCCTTCCCCCATAATTTCCGACCAGTTTCCGGGAATCCTTGTTCCTCCAATCGGTCGAGGTTGCCAAGGCTTGGCCACTCTTTCCTCCTCTTCGGATCTCAATCGTATTCTCCCGAACAAGAATCATCCCTACCACTGAGTTCCATATCCACCTTGAGTCCGGCAAGTCCTGCACACAGTTAACTATGTTCTCGAACTCATCGGGTAACTTCATCAGTAAACAATTAACCTTTTCTTTTTCACTAAAATCTTTTCCCTCACTCTCTAGCTCCATGAAAAGTGTAGCAAGCTCATTGCAAAAATCGAACATTTTCCCCCCTTTGTATACATATTCCTTAACTTTCTGATCAGCCAACTGTTGTTGCTGAATCGTACCACTTCAGTACATCTCTATGAGAGCCATCCACAGATCGGATGCCCTTCCTACCTGCAAATGAGCACATGCAAGTCCTTGAGTAAGATGGCGTAGGATGAAGTGCTTTACCGTCATATTGTTGAAATCCCAGGTTTGAGTATCATTCTCCTCGTTCCTCGGAATAGGTGACATGAATGCTGAACCGGTTGCTATTGGTGTGGTCGTCTCCTTCTCCGCTCCTTTGTCCACCACCTCTACTTCCTTTATCTCCTCCGTTGAAGATGGACCTGCTTTCTTTGTGAATCTGCTTCCTTAAAACCCTAGAGGAATTCCAAGACTTGATGGACGCCCCAATCGTCCACTCACTATCCCCCAAAACCTTTTTTCGCATAGAGCTCCTATCATCATACTTTCTCAGTATATGAAGCCAGTTCCATTAAATATTGGTACCCTAGAGGGTGGGCCCATAACCTGAAACTCTGAGACCTCCATAAGTCCTCAGAGTGGACAGCTTCCAAGAAGCCTCTAGGATAACCCTGACCCCTTTGTGTTTCAGCAAGAACAACAACCACCATGGCAGACAAAAACGCTGACCAACTTCACCCCTGTGAAGGCAAGACTCCCTTGAGTCGATGGCAAAAAGAATCTTTGAATTTGCTCCCCTGAGCAATAAGTTATGGAGGGTCAAAGTTGACCTTTTGTAGAGAAACTCTCTGGGAGAGAGGGTCCTATCTACCAATTTTTCTAAGTCCTATCTCTCTCACAAACTCTATCTACTGGTGTACGACACCAATCATATTAAACTGTCGTACATAAAATTACAGCCGCCGGTGTACTTTATGTATGGAAATTGTACGACATCGCCTAAAAGTCGGCACATGTCATATCCGGATTCAATGTTGTAATCCCCGGAGATTCTGCGATCCAGCGCAATTTTGCCACGTGTCATCCGATGTGGCGATGACCATAAACCGCCGAGAATCTCTTCCGCGATCGCGGCTTTCTTCCCGGTCGTCCGTTTAAATGCAGATTTCAATTAAAGCCGCCATAAATACATGCTCGGTATTTGTTTCGTAAAAGAAACAAAATGCGCGGTACTTGTTTCTTGTACATATCGTAATCCGTACGTTTACATCACGGGTTCTATGTAAACGTAAATATCCGCAGTTAAATGAATTTTTCGACGTCGTAACATATAAATACAAATCAAACCTAATAGTATATATCAGAACTTCTAGACTTAACGGCTAAGGCTACCGGCTACCGGCGCTTTGACAGTCGGCAGGTGTCAGGATCAAATCTCGTCAACGAAATATAGCTTTTAGTAAATAAACCTTCCTATCTGTAAATAGAGTAATCTATTTTCGTATACCTCTGGATAGCCTAGGTAGCCATGGCTCTAGCTTCCTCTCCAACTTCTCAGTGACTGCAACAAGTGTGGGAGTTTGAGAGAGAAGTTAGAAGCAGACTTCCTCGGCTTCTTTCTATATTCCAATTTAGACCTAGAAAATAATGAAATAACTATTGATTTCTACACTCACAGGTGCATCCTTATAACTGGCATCACTCCAAGTAGTGATATCAGTGTGCTCCCATCCCGAATGCAAACATAACTCTCTGGTTCCTACCAAGTATCTCATGACTCTCTTGGCTGCCTCCCAACCTCTCTTCCTAGTATTGTTAAAACTCCTATTGATGACTCCTACTGCTGCCGCTATGATGACTCCTACTGCTGTCGCTATTTCCGGCCTTGTACAGTTCATGAAGTAGATCAAACTTCCTACGACCTGTCTATAAAGAAATAGACTTCATAACCTTTTTCCCTCTATCTCTCTCCATTTGGATTCCCAAAATATACATTGCATCCCCTAAATCCTTCATATCAAATTTGCTTCTAAGATCTTTCTTTAACTTATTGATCTTTTTCAAAGACTTACTTAACACCAACAGATCATCAACATAAATTGCAATAAAAATCACACCATTCTCATCTTCAAACATATAGATTGCAATAAAAATCACACCATTCTCGTCTTCAAACATATAGATAGAATGGTCAGAGCTAATCCAAATATATCCTAGACCGGTGAGAAACTCATCTAGTTTCTTATTCCACTGTGGGGGAGCCTGCTTCAGTCTATTTAAGGACTTTATGAGCCTGCAGACTTTGCTCTCTTCTCCTTTCTCCACGAACTCCTCTGGTTGCCTCATGAAAATTTCATCCTCTAACTCACCATTAAAAAAGGCAATCTTAATATCCATCTGATGTATTTTCATGTCTTCCGCTGCTGCCAGACTGAGGAGAATCCTTACTGATGGAAACCGAACAACTGGAGCAAAAGTCTCCTCATAGTCAATCCCCTCCTTTTGGGTGAACCCCTTTGCTACCAATCGAGCCTTATATCTCTCAATGGTATTATCTAGGTTCAGTTTTAGTTTAAAAACACATTTACACCCAATAGGTTTTCTGTCTGGAGGGCAATCCGCTAATTCCCAAGTATTTGCTTCCATGATAGAAACCATTTCATCATTTATGGCTCTAATCCATCTTTCATTTTCTAGACTATTCACTGCCTTTGAGTAAGACTGAGGCTCATCTGGGTGAGATAGCTTAGTTACCTTATGAGCGCTTGTTTTTCCTGTATCCGTTTGGTGCTCTTTCTTCCTCCCTCAAACTCCGAAGCTGGAATAGATGGAAGTCTTGGATTTCTTCTCACTGTCTCATCGGCTCCCTTGTACATGGAAGCTGGTTCTTGTCCCGCTTCTTCTATCTCCTCGGAGTCCATAATAGTATGTGAGGTTTACGGTGAGTCTCATGTATCTTGGATCTCCCATGAATGTGCAATCACGGTTTCACTCATATCCCTTTCGGGAACGACCGAGTTCTCCTCACTTTTTGACTCAAATCTTATTCTTATCTTCTTTGTATATTTGAAGGGGTCAAATGACTTCCCTTCATCCATGACAACTAAGTGTTTGACCAGAATGATATCTTTCTTTGCTAAGTCATAGACTCTATATCCCTTAACATCCTCAT
>JBBHKE010002397.1:5890-185385 GCA_037447655.1 Zygnema cylindricum | reverse complement strand
TTTACTAAGATTATATCTTCCCTTTTTAGATCATAAACTCTATATCGTTTAACATCCTCATCATATCCTAATAAGTATCCCGGTTTTCCTTTATGATCTAGCTTCAAATTGGATCGATCTGTATCTAGACTGAAAACTTGACTACCGAAAACCTTTAAGTGAGATATGTCTGGTTTCCAGCCTGTCCATCTCTCATTAGGTGTTTGATCTTTTATAGCTGAAGTAAGAACTCTATTCTTGAGGTAATTAGCACAGTTCATTGTTTCTGCCCAAAACCTTTTTCCTATCTTTTTATATGACAACATACTTCTAACACTATCACTTAGTGTTCTATTTAACCTTTCAGCCACCCCATTCTGTTCCGGGTTTTTTGGAACTGTCTTTTGGTGTTGGACTCCATCTTCCCTCAAAAAATCCTCAAACTCGTAAGAAGTATAGTCCCCACCATTGTCACTCCTTACTCTCTTGATTAGAGTTTCATGGAGTTTTTCACTCCACGCTTAATATTTTCTAAAGCAATCCTGAGCATTTGACTTATTTTTCAAAAAATACACTTGGGAATATCGAGACCAATCATCAGTGATAGTCATCATAAATCTCTTCTCCCCCGGTGTGGGCACTTTAGCCTGTCCCCAAATATCTGTGTACTAGATCTAGAATTTTTTCTCCCTTATAGGTGGCTGTTTTAGGAAAGGGTAATCTGTGTGTTTTACCTTGAGCACATCCATTACAATCACTTAAATTATAACTCTCACTGAACTTCATTCCTTCCACCACTCCCATCTTTTTCATCTTTCTTAACTTATCAAGATTCACATGCCCAAGCCTCTTATGCCACATAATATCGTGAACTTCAGCATAATAAAGTTTCTTTGTTTCATTACTTAAATCAGCCTAAACATCCCATGGCTACCTTTCTCAGCAATGAAATAGACATCCTCCTCAAAACTAGCAGTAAAGACTCCTTCCCAAGTGCTAGTAAAAAAACCCTTGACATCTAATACGAATGTAGAGATGAGGATTTTGTTCAACTCCGGAATAAAAAATACATCGGAGAATGTTACTATGGATGTCTTTCCTTCTACTAACACTTTCAGATCTACTGATCCTACAGGAGTAGTGGTGACTATCCTCCCATCCCCGTACTCTATCTCTACGGTGGGAATCTTTCTTATCTTAGTGAACACGTGCATATCCTTAAACATGTGCATGGGGGCACCTGAGTCTATAATCCAACCTGCTTCACCTTTCAATCCACCGTAAGCACATTTATGCCTTCGTGGAATTTCCACCTCGTTTTTCGCCTCCAACTCCTCATCCAAAAGGAGCTCATCGTCCTCGTCCTCGGATTCCGCCTCATTAACCTGTGTCACAAGGGTCTTTTTGTTTCCTCTCCGGTACCACCGGTCTGCCCCTCCTTTAACTGAAGCTCGGTTAGCTTAGTGCGGTCTCCCATATAGTTCCCCGGTTTATTACAAAATTGACATAAACCTTTGGGAGCCCTTGGTCCAAACTCGTCGTCCTGATTTTTTTGCTCTCTTCCCCCATAGTTTCCGACTGGTTTTCGAGAACCCTTGTTCCTGCAATCGGTCGAAGTTGCCAAGGCTTGGCCACTCTTTCCTCCCCTTCAGATCTCAATCGTATTCTCGCGAACGAGAATCATCCCTACCACTGAGTTCCATATCCACCTTGAGTCCGGCAAGTCCTGCGCACGGTTGACTATGTTCTCGAACTCATCGGGTAACTTCATCAGTAAAGAGTTAACCTTTTCTTTTTCACTTATATCTTTTCCCGCACTCTCTAGCTCCATGAAGAGTGTAGCAAGCTCAATGCAAAAATCCAAAATTTCTCCCCCTTTGTATAGATATTCCTTAACTTTTTGATCGACCAACTGTTGTTGTTGAATCGTACCACTTCGGTACATCTTTATGAGAGCCATCCACACATCGGATGCCCTTTCTACTTGCAAATAAGGACATGCAAGTCCTTGAGTAAGATGGCGTAGGGTGAAGTGCTTTGCCGCCATATTGTTGAAATCCCAGGTTTGAGTATCATTCTCATCGTTCCTCGGAATAGGTGACATGAATGTCAAACCAGTTGCTATTAGTGTGGTCGTCTCCTTCTCCGCTCCTTTGTCCACCACCTCTTTTTCCTTTATCTCCACCGTTGAAGAGGGACCTGCTTTCTTTGTGAATCTGCTTCGTTCAAACCCTATAGGAACTCTAAGACTTGATGGACTCCCTAATCGTCCACTTACTATCCCCCAAAACCTTTTTTCGCATATAGCTCCTATCATCATACTTTCCCAGTATATGAAGCCAGTTCTATCAAAGATTGGTACCCTAGAGGGTGGGCCCATATCCTGAAACTGTGAGACCTCCATAAGTCCTCAAAGTGGACAGCTTCCAAGGAGCCTCTAGGATAACCCTGACCCCTTTGTGTTTCAGCAAGAACAACTGCCACCGTGGCAGACAAAATCTCTGACCAACTTCACCCTTGTGAAGGGAAGACTCCCGTGAGTCGATAGCAAAAAGAATCTCTGAATTTTCTCCCTTGAGCAGTAAGTTATGGAGGGTCAAAGTTGACCTTTTGTATGGAAGCTCTCTGGGAGAGAGGGTCTTATCTACCAATTTTTCTAAGTCCTATCTCTCTCACAAACTCTATCTACTGGTGTACGACACCAATCATTATAAACAGTCGTACATAAAAGTACAGCCGCACGTGTACTTTATGTACGGAATTTGTACTACATGGCTAAAAGTCGACACATGTTAAATTCAGATTCTGTGCCGTAATCCCCGAAGATTCCGCGATCCAACGCAATTTCGCCACGTGTCATCCGATGTGGCAATGACCATAAACCGCCGAGAATCTCTTTCGCGGTCTCGGCTTTCTTCCCGGTCGTCCGATTAAATGCAGATTTCAATCGGAGCCGTCATAAATACATGCGCGGTATTTGTTTTGTAAAAGAAACAAAATGCGCGGTACTTGTTTCTTATATATACCGTAATCCGTACGTTTACATAACGTGTTCTATATAAACGTAAACATCCGTAGTTAAATGAATTTTCCGACGTCGTAACATATAAATACAAATCAAACCTAATAGTATGTATCGGAACTTCTAGATTTAACAGCTAAGGCTACCGGCTACAGGCGCTTTGACGGTCAGCAGGTGCCAGGATCAAACCCTGTCACCTACATATACCTTTTAGTAAATAAACCTTCCTATGTGTAAATAGAATAATCTATTTCCCGTAAACCTCTGGATAGCTTAGGTAGCCATGGCTCTAGCTTCCTCTCCAACTTCTAAGTGACTGCAACAACTGTGGGAGTTTGAGAGAGAAGTGTTGGAGTTTGAGAGAGAAGTTAGAGGCAGACTTCCTCGGCTTCTTTCTTTATTCCAATTGAGACCTAGAAAACAATGAAATGACCATTTATTTCTACACGTGTCACCTGTTGTGGTTATGACCGCAAACCGCAAAATCGACCAATCCGCGATGCAAGCTTCTTTCTCCGTCGTTAGATTGATGTCGACCTTAATTTATATCCGTTAAGATACAAGTAGTACATTTCCGGTGTATTTCTATTTTAACTGTGTCTGTGTGATTGTGGTACATTTGTCAGTAAATCGAATTTCTCTATTTCGTCATGTTTAAGTAGTTATCGTACCCTATATACTTTAGCAATGGTCTTAGACTACAGGGTAAGACTAACGGCTATTTTGACAGATGGTAGGTACCAGGATCAAATCCAGGGCCATTCAATCCTTTTGGTAAGTTTACAAATGATCTGCCTTTTCACTCTAGAAGGAGCATATGCATCCATGGCTTTAGCTTCCTCTCCAGCCTTCAGTGACTACGACAAGTATGGGGGCTAGAGAGAGAGAGAAGCTAGAAGCAAGCTGCCTCTGCTTTTTCCTGCTCCTGTTAAAATCATTTAAATTACCTAGAAAAAACCTTTAATTTCAACACTCCCCCTATTTTCTGGTCACTTTTAATTTTAAATCCACATCTCTCTCTACAAAAAATTAATTTAGGAGAAGGTACAGGCTTAGTCATTATGTCCGCCACCATCTCACTGTCTGGTTAGTATTCTAGACTTATTGTTTTGTTCTCCACCTTTTCTCCAACAAAGCTAAGTCTGATGTCCATGTGTTTTGCTTTAAAATTATGTTTGGGATTTGCAGCAATTGCAATTGCTGCTTGATTATCACAGAATATTTTCTGAATTCCACTCTTAAGATGCCCCAATTCACCAAGCAAGGATTTGACCCACATCAATTCCTTCATAGCAAAGCAAGATGCCATATACTCTGCCTCCATGGTAGACTGAGCAATGACATTTTGTTGATTACTGCTACAGAAACAAGCACCATTCCCCACATACAACACATATCTAGATGTACATCTTCTCATCGGAGCATCCCCATACATGGCATCACTCGAAGTGGTGATGTCAGTGTTTTCCCCACTTAGATGCAGCCATAGATCCCTAGTTCCTATGAGATATCTGAGGACCCTTTTTGCAGCTTCCCGATCTCTTTTGATAGGAGCATTCAGACTCCTACTTAGCACTCCTACAGCTGCTGCCAAATCCGGTCTGGTACAATTTATAAAATATATCAGACTGCCCACTACCTGTCTGTATGGAATAGTCTGCATAAACTTCTTTTCTTCAAGACCTAGTTCATCATCTAGAATTAGGATGTCTCCTTCCTCACTCCCCTCACTTCCCTTCTTTAGATTCATGGGAGTCGTGCAACTGTTGGCTTTGTTCATCTGAAATTTTTCCAGCATGTTTCCAATTGCATCTTTCTGAGTTTGTCTAATTATCTTTTTTTTCTATCTCTCTCTACTTGTTTTCCCATAATATATCTAGCCTCTCCCATATCCTTCATTTTGAACCTTCCCTTTAGATCTGTTTTTAGTTTGTTAATTTTCTTTAATGACTTACTTAGAACAAGAAGATCATCAACGTAAATTGCAATAAAGATGACACCTTCCTCATCTTCAAAAACATAAATTGAATGGTCTGAGCTGATGCGCAAGTATCCCAAACTGGTAAGGAACTCATCAAGTTTCTTGTTCCACTGTCTAGGCCCCTGTTTCAAACCATAGAGGGATTTGATCAGCCGATATACCTTACTTTCCTCTCCTTGTTCCACGAATCCTTCCGGCTGTCGCATAAAGATCTTCTCCTCTAGTTCTCCATGTAGGAATGTTGTCTTTATGTCCATCTGGTATACTTCCATTTCTTCTTTAGCTGCCAGACTGAGAAGTATTCGGACCGAGAGAAATCTGACTATCGGAGTGAAGGTTTCTTCGTAGTCTATTCCCTCTTTCTAAGTAAAACCTTTTGCCACTAACCGAGCCTTATACCGCTCAATTGTATTGTCAGGATTCAGTTTTTGTTTGAAGACCCACTTACATCTAATTGGTTTTCTATCGGGTGGACAGTCCACCAGCTCCCATGTATCAACCGCCATGATTGAAGCCATTTCTTCATTGATGGTGGTCTTCAACCGGTTCCTTTCCGGAGAGTTCATTGGATTGATTTTTCAAGTCTTCCCCTCCATGACTTCCAAGAGGTTTCCGTGAATCTTTGTTTCTCCAACTTGCTCCAACCGCCAAGGCTTGTCCATTTTTAACTCCCCTCCGGATTTCGATTGTATTCTCTCGGACGAGAATCATACCAACTACTGAATTCCATACCACCTGGAGTCCGGTAGATCCTGTACCCGGTTCACAATGTTCTCATACTCATCGGGTAGTTTCATGAGTAAGCAGTGAACCTTTGCCTTCTCGGTTTCTACTTTTTCGGCACACTCTAACTCCATGAAGAGTATAGCCAGCTCTCCTTTGTGAAATTATCCATTGATCCTTTGATCTGCTAGCTTCTGTTCCTAAATAGTACCGCTACGGTACATCTCTATAAGAGCATCCCACAGATCGAATAACCTGTCCACCTGCAAATGAGGACCTGCAAGTCCTTGTGTGAGATGACGGATGACAAAATGCTTCGCCGCCATGTTGTTGTAGTCCCAAGTATCGATGTCATTCTCCTCATTCCTCGGAATAGGAGACATGAAAGCAGATCCGGTTGCTATAGGTGTGGTTTTCTCTTTTTCTTTTCATTTTTCCATCACGATGCTTTCTCCGTCCTTTGAGTCCTCTAATGACGGTGGATCTAGTTTCCTACCAAATCTGCTTCCTGCAAACCCTGGAGAGATAGCAAGACCGGATGGGAGCTTCACTCGCCCACTCACTATTCCCCAAAATCTTGTCTCACATAGGGCTCCTATCATCATACTTTCCCAGTAGATGAACCTAGTCCCATTGAATATGGGTACCCTAGAGGGTGGGCCCATAACCTGTAACTCTGAGACCTCCATTAGTACTCAAAGCAGGCTGCTTACTAGAAGCCTCTAGGATGACCTCAACCCCTTTGTCTTTGTACAAGTATAGCTAACACCTAGACAGTATACAGACTGACCAAAGTACACTCCTTGGAAGAGCTGAATCCCCTGAGTCCGCCACAAAAAGAATCCTTGAATTTGCTCCTCGAGCAGTTAATTATCAATGGTCAAAGATGACCATTTTATACAAAAGCTCTCGGAGAGAGAGGCGGCTACCTCTAATTTTCTAAGTCTTAAACCCCTCTCTAAACCCTTTCCTACTGATGTACGGAGCCAATCAATTGAGTGTACAGTACAGAAAGGTACTTGGTCCGAAGAACTTTTTGTACAGCCATTGTACGACATGGCTAGAAAGACGACGCCAGCTATATCCGGGTACGCCATAGTATGTCGTGGAGATGTAGTTATCTAATGTCATGTTGCCACTTGTCACCCGTTGTGGTTATGACCGCAAACCGCCAAATCGACTTGTCCGCGATACCCGTTTCTTTCTCCGTCGTTAGATTGATGTCGGCCTTAATTTATAGCCTTTAGAATACAACTAGTACATTTTCGGTGTAGTTCTATTTTAACTGTGTCTATGTGATTGTGGTTGTTTGTCAGTAAATCGAACTTCTCTATTTCGTCATGTTTAAGTAGATATCGTACCCTAGGAAACTGTGAGACCTCCATAAGTCCTCAGAGTGGACAGCTCCCAAGAAGACTCTAGGATAACCGTGACGCCTTTGTGTTTCAGCAAAAATAACTGCCACCCTGGAAAACAATAACTCTGACAACCTTCACTTCGTAAAGGCAAGGCTCTCGTGAGTCGATTGCAAAAAGAATCTCTGAATTTGCTCCCCTGAGCAGTAAGTTATGGAGGGTCAAAGTTGACCTTTTGTACAGAAGCTCTCTGGGAGAGAGGGTCCTATCTCCTAATTTTTCTAAGTCCTATCTCTCTCACACACTCTATCTAATGATGTACGAAGCCAATCAGATTACAGTTCCGTACACAAAATTATAGTTGCCGGTGTACTTTCTGTACGGACACTGTACGACATGGCCTAAATGTCGACACGTGGTATGTCGGATTCGCTCCCTTAATCCTTGGAGATGCTGCGATCCAATGTCATTCCGCCACGTGTCATCCGATATGGCGATGACCACAAAACCGCCGAAATCTTCTTCCGCGATCTCGGCGGTAATTTTGGCCGTCCGATTAAATTCACATTTAATCGTAGCCGTAATAAATACATGCGCGGTATTTGTTTCACTAAATAAATAAATGCGCGGTATTGGTTTCTTATCTGTGCCGTAATCCGTACTTTTACATTACTAGATCTATGTCACCCGTAAACAGTTTCAATTAAATGAACTATCCTACGTATAAATATGTAATTAAATATCAAACTATATATTACGTAACACTAATGAAAGACTTAACGGCTAAGGTTACCGGCTACCGGCTGCCTGCCCTCCGGTAGGTACCAGGATCAAATCCTGTAACCGGCACATACCTTTTAGTAAATAAACCCCTAACTAATATATATTTCCAATAAACCTCTGGATAGCCTAGGTAGCCATGGCTCTAGCTCCCTCTCCAATTTCTTAGTGACTACGGCAAGTTTGAGAGTTGGAGAGATAAGTTAGACTGCCTCGACTTCTTTCTATATTTCTATTTAGACCTAGAAAATACTTTAAATGGACCATTAATTTCTACACCCTATATACTTCAGCACTGGTCTTTGACTTGAGGGTAAGACTAACGGCTACTTTGACGGATGGTAGGTATCAGGATCAAATCTCGGGTTTGTCAATCCTTTTGGTAAGTTTACCAAGGATCTGCCTTCTGACTTTAAAAGGAGCTTAGGCAGCCATGGCTCTAGCTTCCTCTCCAGCCTTCAGTGACTACGACAAGTATGGGGGCTAGAGAGAGAGAGAAGCTAGAAGCACGCTGCCTTTGCTTGTTCCTGCTCCTATTTAAATCATTTGAATAACCTAGAAAATACCTTTAATGTCAACAATTTCAAAGATGTATAAACCTTAACGCAGAGGCTAATTAACACCAGACTAACGAAGAGGAACAATTCATGCATGTACGCGAATGTGAACCGTGTAAAATATGTTTTGATCTGACGGTCAGCATTGTAGCCGCCAAGCGAAGTGAGCTTTTGGCGGCATTCAGAGATAGCGTCACGCGGTGCCACGTGGTGTTGGAATTCAAGTATTTTCTAGGTCTAGAGATTGCAAAATAAAAAGCAAAATAGTAGATATTGACAGCCTGCCTCTAACTCCTCCTCAAGTCCCCACACTTGTCGCAGTCACTGAAGACTGGAGAAGGAGTTAGCCATGGCTGCCTGTGCTGTCTAGAAGGAGACAGACAGTTGTTTTATAGGGGGTTTTTTCTCTAAAAGGTAGTTTTGACAGGGCCAGGATTTGATCCTGGTACCTGCCACTTGTCTCAACCACAACAGCCGGTAGTCTTAACCACATAGTCTAAATTACATTAGGTATTACGGGGTATGATGTTTATTTAAACAGTTACAATAATACTAATTCATTTAACTAGAACTATATGCATAGAGCATAGAAACAGTTATGTAAAGTACGACGTACGGTACAACTACGAAATAAATACCGCGCAGTTTGTTTGACGCCGGAAAGAATACCGCGCAGGTATTTATGACGGCCACGATTGAAACCCAAAATTGATCGGACGGCCGCGAAGGATGCCGAGATCGCGGCGTACGATTTTGGCGGTTTGCGATCACCGCCACATTGCGTGACACGTGGTAACACTACGTTGGATTGCGGCAACTCCGGAGATTACGGGAACAAATCCGGATATGACACGTGTCGACTTTTTGGCCATGTCGTACAATGGCCGTACAGAAAGTACACCGGCACCTGTACTTTTCTGTACGACACAGTAATTTGATTGGTGCCGTACTTCAGTAGATAGAGTTTTAGAGAGGGAATAGGACTTAGATAAATTTTGGATAGGCACTGCCTCTCCCAGAGAGCACCCTGTATAAATGGCAAACTTTGGGAAGCCATAACTATCAATTTACTTGACCATTTTCAGTGATTCTTTTTGCTGCGGACTCAGGGGAGTCTAGGCTACACAGGGGTGTAGTCGGTCAGAGTTTTTGTCTGCCAGGGTGGCTGTATTTCTAAGGGAAAGTCAAAGTGGGTGAATGTGTCCAAATCTCATATTCTAACTTTGCATTCTGTGGTGGAACTGAGCACACAGAAGGTCTTCTCTTCACAGGGGTGAAGGTATATTGGGGTTCTGACTGTCAAGGGGTCAGTCACTTGGGTTTATATTAACTTGGAGTCGGCACTATCTAGATTAGCTTCTTTTGGATCTGCATACTCTGAGGGCCAATGGAGGTCTCAGAGTTTCAGGTTATGGGCCCACCATCTAGGGTGCCTATGTTCGATGGAACAGACTTCACTTATTGGGAGTTTACAATGGCGGGATTGCTTTTTGAGAAGCACTTATGGGGAATCGTTTCGGGACAAGTGAGATGTCCACCACCTGGCTTTGGAGGAGCTTACTATGGAGATTCATCTGAGGCTGCCCAGAATATCATCCGGAGCTCAGATGCAACGGAAGGTGAAGGGAAGAATCTTTCCGTGGATGGGGAAATAGGGGAGAAGGAAAAAGGGACACCTATGGTGAGGGGAGCTAGGCTCTCAGCTATGGTACCACATGTAGGGATTAAAACTGAGGAAAATGACAGAAAAATATGGGAATACAAAAACACTATAGCAAAACATCTCATACTTAGATATGTGTGTAAGTCGATAGCTATCACTCTTTTAAGTCTAACCAAGTCTTCAGAGATATGGGAAGTACTAATTCAGATTTATAAGAGTGAGACTATTTAGAGGCAGCAATTAGTAAAACAGGAAATAGATGCCTATGTTTATAAAGGCGGTAGCATGATAGAGTTTTGCAATGATATTGCTGCGTTATATGTTGAGCTAGCTAGTGCGGGATGTGTAGAATCTGAGGAGGGTAAGATTAATACACTACTTATGAAACTCCCAAGTGAGTACGAAAGCATTATTTATCGTATGCAGGCAAGGGATGGCTCCTCATGGACTTCGAGCTTTACCATGGGGATAATTCTTGTGAGGGAAAGCACTTTGGAGCTTCGAAGGGGAAAGGACAGGGTCAATGCATTTTCAGCTGGTGGTGATTGGCGGAAGTGTGATGAGAGGAACGGTGGTGACGAGCGGAAGCGTGATGAGAGGAAGAAAGACAAAGGTAAACCTTATCGGAACTTTGGTGGAAAAAGAGGGAGAAGAAAAGACACGGGATCTTTGAAAAAAGGGGTTTGCTTCTTTTGTAGGGAACCTGGTCATTATATGGAAGAATGCCCTTGTTTGGAAAAACTTAGAAGTTGGAATGTGGATGAGGAGGAAGAAGGGGAAGAGGAGAAAGAGGATGAAGAAAAATTGGAGCTTCTTCACATCGGTAGAATGGGGAAGAGAGAAAAGTACACAGAAATTGGACGAAGGCAACAGTGTGCTTTTGGAGGTATAAGGGAAGTAAAGAGAGAGGAGATACTTGAAGAAGTTCAAAATATTGAGGATAGTTTCATAGATATTTTGGAAACAGAAAACTGGTCGGCAAGGGAGACTTCAACGGATTCCGAGGAAAGGGGAGAATTAATTCTAGAGGGGGTTTTAAAGGATAGGGGAGAAGAGAAATGTTTATTGGGAATAGAAAGTAATAGTGGAAAGAATTCCATGGGAGAGAGTGAGGGAAGTTCAGAAAATGGGGTAACTATCATAGATAAAAATATGAGTACGAAAGATGTAGATCTTATAAGGAACTTAGTGGGGACTAGTGTTTGTTGGGAATATTTGGGGGTGGATGGATTTGACGTCACTACTTGGTGTGATGTCTCTTGTGAAGATGTGCCTGTAAAAGGGTTATCATCCGAGTATGTGTTGAAGGTTGGGGATGGGGCTGGTTGTTTGAATTTCAAGAGGGAAAGTGGATTTAGTGTGGATGGAAAAGGGAAGAGGTGGATAAAATCTTCGCTCGGATTTAAGAAAAATGGGATGTTAAATAAAATGTGTGATACAATTATCATTTCAGTTCATTTAATGCACTGTGTTAAAAACTTAAGTTTTATGAAAGGAAAAGGAAAAAGGAAAAAGAAAAGGAAAAAGGGGAGCGGATGTTTGTTTACTTATTTGTGGAAGTTAAAAGGAAGAAAGACTAGAAAATAAGGGGAGTGTTGGAATTCAAGTATTTTCTAGGTCTAGAGATTGCAAAATAAAAAGCAAAATAGTAGATATTGACAGCCTGCCTCTAACTCCTCCTCAAGTCCCCACACTTGTCGCAGTCACTGAAGACTGGAGAAGGAGTTAGCCATGGCTGCCTGTGCTGTCTAGAAGGAGACAGACAGTTGTTTTATAGGGGGTTTTTTCTCTAAAAGGTAGTTTTGACAGGGCCAGGATTTGATCCTGGTACCTGCCACTTGTCTCAACCACAACAGCCGGTAGTCTTAACCACATAGTCTAAATTACATTAGGTATTACGGGGTATGATGTTTATTTAAACAGTTACAATAATACTAATTCATTTAACTAGAACTATATGCATAGAGCATAGAAACAGTTATGTAAATTACGACGTACGGTACAACTACGAAATAAATACCGCGCAGTTTGTTTGACGCCGGAAAGAATACCGCGCAGGTATTTATGACGGCCACGATTGAAACCCAAAATTGATCGGACGGCCGCGAAGGATGCCGAGATCGCGGCGTACGATTTTGGCGGTTTGCGATCACCGCCACATTGCGTGACACGTGGTAACACTACGTTGGATTGCGGCAACTCCGGAGATTACGGGAACAAATCCGGATATGACACGTGTCGACTTTTTGGCCATGTCGTACAATGGCCGTACAGAAAGTACACCGGCACCTGTACTTTTCTGTACGACACAGTAATTTGATTGGTGTCGTACTTCAGTAGATAGAGTTTTAGAGAGGGAATAGGACTTAGATAAATTTTGGATAGGCACTGCCTCTCCCAGAGAGCACCCTGTATAAATGGCAAACTTTGGGAAGCCATAACTATCAATTTACTTGACCATTTTCAGTGATTCTTTTTGCTGCGGACTCAGGGGAGTCTAGGCTACACAGGGGTGTAGTCGGTCAGAGTTTTTGTCTGCCAGGGTGGCTGTATTTCTAAGGGAAAGTCAAAGTGGGTGAATGTGTCCAAATCTCATATTCTAACTTTGCATTCTGTGGTGGAACTGAGCACACAGAAGGTCTTCTCTTCACAGGGGTGAAGGTATATTGGGGTTCTGACTGTCAAGGGGTCAGTCACTTGGGTTTATATTAACTTGGAGTCGGCACTATCTAGATTAGCTTCTTTTGGATCTGCATACTCTGAGGGCCAATGGAGGTCTCAGAGTTTCACGTGGCGCCACATTATTTGATACCAAAGAAGATGGGAGGAGGAACCATGGCTCCCGATTTGATAGGTGTCACCTTGTAGACCATATAGTTCAATATCCGCACAATAAGTACATCGCCCATTGTACCTTCTTGTATCATAAAGTGTTCCTATTGGACTAGGGTTTAGTAGTAGGTAGTCGTGAGTAGGCAGACCGAGACTTAGTAATATTTAGGTACCTCTCTCTTAGAGAGCTTGTAAAAATAAAAGTCATCTTTGACCAGCCATAACTTAATGCTCGGGTGAGCAAATTCAGTGATTCTTTTTGCTGCGCACTCAAAGGAGTCTAAGCTACACAGGGGTGTAGTCAGTCAGAGTATTTGCGTGCCAGGGTGGCACTTATTCAGTGGGAAAGTCAAAGTGGGGAATATTTTCCAAAACACATATTCAAGCTTTGCATTCTATGGTGGAACAGAGTACACAGAAGGTCTTCTCTTCACAGGGGTGAAGGTGTATTGGGGTTCTGATTGTCAAGGGATCATTCATTTGGGTTTATATCAACTTGGATTCGGCACTATCTAGATTGGCTTCTTTTGGATTTGCGAATTCTGTGGAAAATGGAACCCATAGAATTTCAGTCTACGGGAGGGATTACGGCATAAGTGAGCATGGCCATTTTTCAGGGAAGCATCCGCATTTGGGAAACTTTGCAAGTCTCTTTTGGAAAACTTTGTGGACCATCGGCACTTTCTTTAGACTCATCACGCACGCTCGACAGTTCTCAAGGTTGTGAGCATGCTAGGCACACTCACATTTATCCAGGATTTTTGGACCCCTTTTTACCGCGTACAATCACCGGTGTACAGATATTGGGGTGTAACGGACCGGATCGGACTCCTCTATTTTCCACACGGAGCGCGACGCAATTTGGTTCACGCCTAACAGAGGCTAGTCAACCAAGATATTTCGCTACCAAGATGGCAGTTTCACCACCTAAAAGCAGTTTCCAACATCCCCAGTGGAGGGTACATTGTGGATTTGCACGTAAACTTTGTGATTGCCATCTAGATAACATTGTGGATTTGCACGTAAACTTTGTGATTGCCATCTAGAAAATGCTTTTAGACGTCAGTAATACTTTAGTTTAAGTCCAATAGACTTTCGGTTCATTACTTACCCTAGGTCAAAGTGTTGTTTTTCGAAAGCTTTAAGTCTTAGTAAATTAGTGTGACCGTAGAAAGGAAGTAATTTGTAGCGTAAGTTTCACAATGACATGCGTCATCACTTGAGTGCAATACAGGACAACGCAACTGCGACGAAAACGGAACAGCACAGTTGCTATGCAGACGGAACAGCGCAGCTACGACGCAGACACACCAGCGCAACTGGGATTATTTTGGATATGATCCGAACAGACAACGAGGCTGCGGTTATTTTGGATATGATACATACAGACAAAGTAGCTGCGATTATCTTGGATATGATTTGGTACGGGACAACCCAGTGGCGGGTGATATGAATGTGATTCGGTACAGGACAACGTAGTTACGATTGATATGAATCAAGGTAACAGATGAGATTCATAAGAGTATCACAAGTGACTTAGCCGACAAGTATTTGTACAATCACTTAGTATAGATTTTGAGTAATATTGATTGTATAATGGTAGATTGGATTGGCGCGATGAGGAACATGTAGATCTCATTAGTTGGGTCGATTTTGGACTTACCTCTCAGGTACACTTGCATCGGCGGTACAACACCGAGAGTATAAGACTTAGGACTTAGAGCATTTTATGTATCCAGAGTAGTAAAACTGCAAACAGTTTTTGGGAAACTTCTGAGTATACTGTCTTGAGCATTGTTCAGTCAATTAAACTAAAACTTTGGGAGTTGTCAGTGTTTATGTTGCTCTATATTGTGATAGAGTTTTGTGAAGTTTTGATACTTGTATAAGATTTGGTGAGCACTTGAAAACATCTGTTTGGTTTTTGAAAGCTTTTGAGAGTGTATCATGTCAACTTCTTCTACTGCTACTGCTCGTCCACCTGCACCGGTGGTTGTACAACAACACAAAGTCAAGATTTTTAGGGCCACTTAAACACTTTTGATAGGCTATTGGTTCCGATTTGAACTATCTGCCCACAGATCTAGCCGGAGTCTGAAGTATAACTTTTTGCCTTGAATGTGGTGCGACCTAATTTGTCCTATGTCAGTTCGATAGTATTTGCTCTTCGCTCATTGGCTCTTTGCATTGCGTTGAACTTTTCGACTTGAACCAAACAAACTCTGTTTTATAAGGCACTTGGGGCCGAAAGAGACATGTTGATGTTTTTAGTACTGTCTCGAGAGAGAAACCCTAGAAATTTCCAAGCAAACTGTTGGAGAACTTTTGTCTTATCTGTTGTGACTCTCCGAAGTTTGGTTGGGTAATTGGCATAATCCTTCTCTTTCGAAGTTTGAGCCTTTTTTTGGTTGGACCTGAGAAGAGTCTGGTTAGAACTATGGATGGCGAGGGGTGAAAGAGAATCTTACGGGTTTTCGGTGCCTTTGAGGGAGAGAGTTCGTCTCTACTTTGTGTCATCGTTTTTCACCGGGGTAGGTTGAGCTTGCTTCACCATTATTCATCATTCTATCTTTATTTATCTTTTATAGTGCAAGGTGATATTGTTAAATCTGAAAAGACATATTCTTTTTGTTGAAATCACTAGATTAAGGGGAGATATTTTCTAGGTCTTAATTGATTAGAATAGCTAAAAGAAAAAGCGTAGGCAGCCTGTCTCCACCTTCTCTCTCTAGCCCCCATACTTGTTGTAGTCACTTAAGGAGAGAGACGGCGGTGGAGCCATGGCTGCCTCAGCCTTGTAGGCAGGACTAAAGAGTAACCTAAGTCACTCACAACAAAAAGGTTGAGTCCGGCAGGACTCGAACCTCCGACCGGCAGAGCGAGGCGTAGCCGTCAGCTCTTACCGGTCTGTCATAGTAGTCCGTTAGGATACATAAGGTTTGATACCTATTTAAACATTAGCTAGATCATTAGTTCAACTGACCAAATAAAAATTGAGAATATAGACACTAGTTGAGTTTTAGTACGCACAAACAAATGTACCGGACATTTGTTATTTTGAACGGCTAGCATTAAAAGCCGGTTTGGATCCGACAGCGCGCATCATCGCCAAGATCCCGAAATGGTCGCCTTGGCGATTTTCATACGTGACATGACCTGTCGACACGTGGCAAGATATCATTGGGAAGCGAGAATCCCGAGGAGAGCTAGGACAAGTCTGGAGGAGACAGACGTCCACTCAATGGCCTTGTCATACAAAGGCCGTAAAGAAAGTACATTGGCCCTAGTACCTTTTTGTACTGTACACTCTTCTGATTGGTTCGTACATTAGTAGATAGGGGTTATGAGAGGGGTTTAGGACTTAGAGGATTGAAGAGGTAGCCGCCTCTCTCCCAATAAGTTTGTATAAATATTGGCAACTTTGCCATTTGATAATTAATCGTATGGTTGTGTTTTTTGAGTGATTCTTTTTGCTATGGACTCAGAGGAGTCCAGACTGTACAAGGGTGTAGTCACATTGTCTATTTGTGTGCTTGGGTAGCAGCTGTTCTAGTTGAAATTGGGTTAGTGAAAAAATACCTAGAGGCTTTTTGAATTATGCAGTCCAAAATAGGGGACACAAAATTGCAAGATATGGGCCTACCCTCTAGGGTGCCCATATTCAACAGATATAGGTTCGTTTACTAGGAAGCCATGATGAAAGGGACATTGTGTGAAAAACGATATTGGGGTACTCTTAGTGTACAAGTGAAAAGTCCATCTCAGGGAACTCCACCAGGGTTTCGAGAAGTGAGGTTTTTTGCTTTTGCATCTGCTCTAACGGAAGAGACAAATGATGGGGACAGCAGTGTGTCCGAAAAGGGGAAAGGAAGGTAGATACCTCTCACTCGTATTGCCATCGCACCCGAGCGGTGGCCGTAAAGACTGCGGAAAATGATATTCAAATGTGGGAGTATACCAAAATGACTGCTAGGCATTTCATTATGAGGCACCTCACTCAAGCTTTGGTGACCTCTCATCTTCACCTCTTCAAGGCCGAGGAGTTGTGGATGACTTTAGTGGAGATTTATAGAGCTGGTACCATTCAAGAGCTCCAGCTGGTTGAGCAAAGGTTGACGAGTTATACTTACAAAGGAGGGAATATGTTAGACTACTGTATTGATCTCTCTTGTCTGTACATGGAGATGCAAAGTGCCGGGTGGACAAGCACAATGAAGATGAAAGTTAACACCCTCATCATGAAGTTGCTGACGAGTATGAAAACATAATGTACCGAGTGCAAGAAATGGATAATAGTTCTTGGAAGTGGCACACCCTGGTCCGCATGATACTCGTGCATGAGAACACCATCGAGATCCGCAGAGGAGGAAAGAGCGTTCAAGCTCTAGCTGCCAGAACAGGCCGGTGGAGGAAGGATCCGAAGAAGCCGTACAACAGCTTCAAAGGGGATCAATATGGGGAACCCATGCCTCCAAAGGGTCTTTGCCATTTCTACAAAATATCGGGACACTTCATAGCTGATTTCATCAAGCTGTCGGAGCTGAGGCTCCAAGAAAACCGTGGAGGGGGTTCTTCCGGAGGGAAGAAGAAGGCACTTGTGTCACACGAGTAAAAAGAGAGACCGAGGAGGACGAGTCTTCTGAAGAGGAGGATAGGGAGCTTCTCTTTGACGAGAATTTGGAGGAGAAGGAGATTCCTCCGAAACAAAAGTGTGCTCTTGATGCCATTCGGGAAGCTCTAGAGGAAGGATGGATTATGGATTCAGGTCCAGCCATGCATATTGTCGTGCTAGACACCTCTTCACAAAGCTAAGAAAGATCCCTACTGTAGAAATAGAGTATAGGGAGGGGAGAGTAGTTACAACAGATCTAGTGGGCTCGGTAGATCTGAAAGTTATTGTGGAGGGTAAGACTTCTATACTCACCTTCTCAGATGTGCTCTACAATCCTCAGCTGAGTAAATAGCTTGTGTCTATTTCTGTATTAGATGACAAGGATTTAGATACCTTCACTAGAAATTGGGTCTTTACAAATAAGTAGAGAGATGAAGTCTACTTTACAGCAGATAAGGGTAGCCAAGGAATGTTTAGACTTAACCTGAGTAATGAAAAAAAGAGTGCTTACTATGGTGGTGTCCTGGGCTTGATGATCTGGCATAAGCGGTTGGGGCATGTGCATTTTGATAGGCTGAGGGAAATGAAGAAGATGGGTGTAGTCGAAGGCATTCAGTTTGGGGGTATTGAAATGATGGATGATTGTAGTGGCTGTGCCCAAGGTAAGGCTCACAGACTCCACTTTCCCAATACTGCAACGTATAGAGGTGATAAAGTACTAGATCTGGTCACACAGATATCTGGGGACAAGCAAGAGTACCTTCCGTTGGGGGGAAGAAGTATATGCTGACAATTATTGATGATTGGTCTAGGTATTCCAGAGTCTTCTTCCTAAAAACAAAGTCTGAAAACCCAAAGTACTTCAAGCAATACCAAGCTTCGATTGATAAGCTGCACAGAACCCCCATTAAGCGAATAAATACTGATAATGGGGGAGAGTACACCTCTAACCAGTTTGAGGAATACTTCAGAGATGAGGAATTTCAACATCAAAAAACTATACCGAATAATCCAGAACAAAATGGGGTAGCTGAAAGGTTGAACCAGACTTTAGGAGATAGTGTTTGTAGTATGTTGGCGAATAAAAAAATAGGAAGATGAATTTGGGCAGAAGCCATGAACTCTACTGATTACATTAAAAATAGAGTCCTCCCTACAGCCGTTAAAGGAATGATACCTTGTGAGAGATGGGTTGGAAGGAAATCGGATATTTCTCACTTGAAAGTATTCAGTAGTCAAGTTAACAGTCTTGACACAGATAAAAATAACTGGAAACTAGATGCTAAAGGGAAACCGGGTTACTTTGTGGGATATGATGAGGATGTCAATGGATATAGAGTCTATGACTTAGCTAAACAAGATATCATTCTGGTAAAGTATCTAGTTGTCATGGATGAAGAAAAGTCATTTCACCCTTTAAATACACTAAAAAAATCAGAATTAGTTTTGAGTCCGAGAGTGGGGAAGACATAGATCTTCTCAGAAGGGACACAAGTGAAAACATGATTAAATTTTCAGGGGAGATCCAAGATGGGGGAGATATACCGGAATCTTCTCACATTTCTACACACTCTGAGGAGAGAGAGGAAGAGGAGCCAAAACCGGCTTCCATGGATAGGGGAGCCGATGAGATGGTAAAGGAGAACCTGAGACTTCCTTCCATTCCCGCTTCGAACTTTGAGGGAGGACAGAGGAGCAACAAAAGTCTACAAAAAAAACAGGCTACTCACAAGGTAACAAAGCTATCTCAACCAGATGAGCCTCAGTCATACTCAGAGAGAATAGACATTCCGGAGAAAAACCGATGGGTCAGAGCCATATATGATGAGATGGCCTCCATCATGGAAGCTAATTTTGGGAGTTGGTGGATTGTCCTCCACACAAGAAACCTACCGGGTGCAAATGGGTATTTAAATTGAAACTGAACCCAAATAATACCATTGAGAGATATAAGGCTCGGTTAGTAGCAAAGGGGTTCACCCAAAAAGAGGGGATAGATTATGAGGAGACTTTTGCTCCTGTGGTTCGGTTCCCATCTGTAAAGATTCTCCTTAGTTTAGCAGCTGCGGAAGACATGGAAATTGTAGAAATTAATGGTTTTTAAGTATTTTCTAGGTCTAAATAGAAACAAAGAAGCCGAGGCAGTCTACCTCTAACTTCTCTCTCCAACTCTCAAACTTGTCGCAGTCACTGAGAAATTGGAGAGGAAGCTAGAGCCATGGCTACCTAGGCTATCCTCAAGTTTACGGGAAATTTATATTAGTCTAGGGATTAATTACTAAAAAGTATGTGCCGGCGGCAGGATTTGATCCTGGTACCTGCCGGCCGACAGTTGGTAGATAGCCGGTAGCCTTAGCCGTTAAGTCTAGAAGTACTGATACATAGTATATATTACGATAATGATTTATACATGAACACGTAGAATAAATCATTTAACTATAACAGTTAACGGAATACATAGATATGGTAGTGTAAAAGTACGAATTGCGGTACGGAAAAGAAATCAATACCGCACATTGATTTCGTAAGCGATACAAATACCGCGCATGTATTTATTACGGCTACGATCAAATGCGAGTTTAATCGGACGGCGGGAATTAGCGCCGAGATTGCGGAAGCCGAATTTGGCGGTTTTTGGACATTGCCACATCGGATGACACGTGGCGATGCTACATTGGAGGGCGGCATCTCCGAGGATTAAAGGAGCGAATCCAGACATTCCACGTGTGGACATTTAGGCCATGTCGTACACTGTCCGTACATAAAGTACACCGGCAGCTGTACTTTTGCGTACGGAACAGTAATCTGATTGGTCCGTACATCAGTAGATAGAGTCTGTGAGAGAGACAGGACTTAGAAAAAATTAGAAGATAGGACCCTCTCTCCCAGAGAGCTTCTGTACAAAAGGTCAACTTTGACCCTCCATAACTTACTGCTCAGGGGAGCAAATTCAGAGATTCTTTTTGCTATCGACTCAGGGGAGTCTTGCCTTCACAGGGGTGTAGGAGGTCAGGGTTTTGTCTGCCAGGGTGGCAGTTATTTTTTGCTGAAACACAAAGGGGTCAGGATTATCCTAGAGGCTTCTTGGAAGCTGTCTACTCTGAGGACTTATGGAGGTCTCAGAGTTTCAGAAATACACCAGATGGATATCAAGTCCGCTTTCCTCAACGGTGAACTAGAGGAAAAAATCTTCATGCAACAACCAAAAGGATTTATAGAGGAAGTAGAAGAGAGCAAAGTTTGCAGGCTCGTAAATTCCTTATATGGATTGAAGCAGGCTCCGAGATAATGGAACAAGAAACTTGATGAGTTTCTCACCGGTCTGGGATATATTCGGATCAGTTTTGACCATTCTATTTATATGTTTGAGGATGAGAATGGTGTATACTTTATTACAATTTATGTGGATGATTTGATGGTGTTAAGTCTATGGAAAATATCAATAAGTTAAAGAAAGATTTTAGAAGCACATTTGACATGAAGTACTTAGGGGAGGCTAAATATATTTTGGGGATTCAAACGGAAAGAGATAGAGGGAAGAGAATAATCAAACTTGATCAGAAGGAAGCTATCAGAAATATGCTTGAGAAATTTCAGATGGAAAAGGCAAAAAGTTTTACCACTCTTGTGAACTTAAAGAAAATTAGTGATGAAAGTGTAGAAGGATGAGTAATAATACTAGATGATCAGATGAGTCCGGAAGAGTGACAGTTTATGAAATCTATTCCATATAGACTGGTTGTAGGAAGCTTAATTTAATTTACTATGAATTGTACTAGACCAGACATAGCAAGAGCAGTAGGAGTCCTCAGTAGGAGTCTTAATGATCCTAGGAAGAGAGACTAGGAGGCAGCCAAGAGAGTCATGAGATACTTGGTGGGAACTAGGGATTTATGTTTGCATTTGGGAGGGGAGCACACTGACATCACTACTTGGAGTGATGCCAGTTATGGGGATGTACTGTTGTCCATAGCCTTTTCTAGCCATGGATTCACCCTAGGAAGCACCACAGACTACCCTAAAAACAGCGTACTTTGGATACACACAGAATTCAACAAAATTAACAAAACAAGCTGAAACTACATTTACAGATATTATCTAGGATATAAAATGACCTCAAAAAGTTTCAGACAAAAATAATAAATAGATTGATCACATCATCTAGTCAAAGTTGCAGAAAAATAGTTTGCCATAACTTTGATCAGACAGACTAACTTCACAATTAAGTAAAACACAGACCAAGCACACAATATACCTGAAAATCTGTGACAATATTAAAAATATAAATAGGAACACACATGCAGAATTTCAGATAATTCCGCTTGCATATCTGAGAGTAATCCTCAGATAAAATTACCAAAAATAACCATGAACAGTTTTTGGTCCAAAAAGTTCCTATGTCCTAAAATGACGAAGTCCTACAAATATATACAAGAGCTTACTGCTGAATGTACGGAGGCATATCAGCCGTACGCTATTATCTACCAGCTACCTCTATTAATGCCGGCATACCCGAATACTTCAAGGTATGTCAAAGTGAGTAAATCTACACTAATAATTAATTCACAAAAAGACATCTCAATGTTCAACCAAATATTTACATCGACGCTTCCGTAAAATCCGCGTACTGAGTATCAACTTGATTAGTCACTTGAGGACGAAACCACGTCATGAACCGACATCACATACGTACGGTCCACTTGATACCAAATTATCAAAATACAATTCTTTGGAAATATCGGCGGACGCCGTCCGCCCACGAAATGTACCACGTACCACTTGCCGAAATTAAACCGTACCGAACTTCCGTCCTTTGCAATAAATACGCCTCCCGCAAATAAAGTACACTTGTCCAAATAAGACGCTTCGTACTGGCGGCGTACATATTCAACATTTCGTAAATTTCACATCGGATCCCTTCGCGATGCGCCGTCCATTTGTAAACGTATTCCGAGCCATTCAATTAATCCCTTTAATTCCAATCGTACAATTACTCCCCAATCCACAAATCCATTCGAACCTCCATTTGTACCACCACAATATTTCCGGTAATAATCTACGCACGAACCGTCGCGTGCTCACAAAATGTGGTGTAAGTACGAAACTAACATTTCAAAAACAACATGTACCAATGAGAAGATGCACTTTTGGGTATATATTATATGTGGGGGGAGGTGCTTGTTGTTGGAGTAGCAAGCAACAAAAGGTGGTTGCTCAGTCCACTATGGATGTTGAGTATATGGCCTCTTGTTTTGCTGTGAAAGAGCTGATGTGGGTCAAGTCTTTATTGCAAGAATTAGTGTTTATGAAAAAGGGAGTGCATGAAGTGTTTTGTGAAAATCAGGCTGCAATTGCAATTGCAGCCAATCTAAAACATCATTTTAAGGCTTAGTATATGGATATAAGATTGAGTTTTGTGAGGGAAAAGGTTGAAAACAAAATTGTGAATCTTGTGTATAGAGGTGATGGGGAAATGGTGGTTGATATGATGACACAGCCTATGCCCTCCCCCAAGTTAAAATACTACAAAGAAAAATGTGGGTTAAAGAGAAACTAAAATTAGACTAGAAAATAAGGGGAGTGTTGAAATCACTAGATTAAGAGGAGATATTTTCTAGGTCTTAATTGATTAGAATAGCTAAAAGAAAAAGCATAGGCAGCATGTCTCCACCTTCTCTCTTTAGCCCCCATACTTGTTTTAGTCACTAAAGGAGAGAGAGGGCGGTGAAGCCATGGCGGCCTCAGCCCCATAGGTAGGACTAAAGAGTGACCTAAGTCACTCTCAACAAAAAGGTTGAGTCGGCAGGACTCGAACCTCCGACTGGCCGTGCGAAATGTAGTGGTCAGCTCTTAGCGGTATGTCGTAGTAGCCCGTTAGGATACATAGGGTTTGATAGCTATTTAAACATTAGCTAGATCATTAATTCGATTAACGGTATAACGAATTGAGAACATAGAAACTAGTTGAGTTTTAGTACGCACGAAAAAAATGTAACGGACATTTGTTGTTTTGAACGGCTAGCATTAAAAGCCGGTTTGGATCCGGCGGCCTACATCATCGCCGAGATCCTAAAATGGCCACCTTGGCGGTTTTTGATTGTGACATGACCCGTCGAAACGTGGCAAGATACAATTGGGAAGCGCAAATCCAGGGGAACACTAGGACAAGTTTAAAGGAGACAGACGTCCACTCAATGGCCTTGTCGTACACAAGCCGTACAGAAAATACATCGGCCCTAGTACCTTTTTGTACTGTACAGTCTTCTGATTGGTTCGTACATCAGTAGATAGGGGTGTGAGAGGGGTTTAGGACTTAGAGGATTGAGGAGGTAGCCGCCTCTCTCCCAACAACCTTGTATAAATATTGGTAGCTTTGCCATTTGATAATTAATCACTTTGTTGGGCGTTTTCATTGATTCTTTTTGTTGTGGACTCAGGGAAGTCCAGACTTCACAAGAGTGTAGTCAGATTTTCTATTTGTCGGCTTTGGTAGCAGCTGTTCTAGTTGAAAGTGGGTTAGTGAAAAACTACCTAGAGGCTTCCTGAGTTATGCATTTCAAAATGGGGGACACAGAATTGCACTTTTGTATAAATATTTCTGCGTGGAAGATCATTTGTGCACTTATTGGTGGTTCTTTTGGCTTCACCGGAAACCGCACTGGGGTGGGCTGCTTTTATCTCTAGGATAAGAGAGAGGTTACCGGGTAGCCATTGGCAAAATTTTGGCAGACTAACATAAATTGGGATATCAACCCACCCCCCTCCTTTGTCTCCACCTCGTGGGAACAAGGGGTAGTAAGGGGGGGTATCTTTTTTTTTCTTCACTTGCCCCGCATTTCATTCATCCAGCATGTCCCCTCCTTTCCTAAGTTGTGCATCTATGTCTACGGGAGGGATTACAGCACAAGTGAGCATGGCCATTTTTGAGGGAAGTATCTGCATTTGGGAAACTTTGCAGGTCTCTTTTGGACAACTTTGTGGACCATCAGTCCTTTCTCTAAACTCATCAAGCACGCTAGACAGGTTACCATTACCAAAGGAAGCCACTTATAAAGAAGAGCAAGTTTTAGACTTGGTACACACTGATATTTGGGGACCGGCCAGAGTGACCTCACCCGGGGGTAAGTGGTTTATGATGACAATCACCAACGATTGGTCTCAATATTCTAGAGTGTATTTTTTGAAAAATAAATCAGAGGGCGCAAAAATTTTTAAGGAAGATAAAGCGTGGAGTGAGAAACTCAATAAAACTTCTATTAAGAGAGAAAGGAGTGATAATGAAGGAGAATATACCTCTAATCAATTTTAGGATATTTTGAGAGAAGATGGAGGGCAACTTCAAAAGACAGCGATTTAAAACCTTGAGCAGAATGATGTGCAACTTTCAGACCTCCATTGGTCCTCAGAGTAGGCAACTCTCACAAAGCCCCAAGGATAAGCATGAGTACACCCTTTGAGTACATTGTTTGTACCGTTTGTACACCGTTTTTATTGTACACCGTACTACACTAAACTATATCTATGTCCTAAGAATCTATTCGCGCCGTTAAATGAATTCATCTACGTGTAACTCTTTGAATAATTATCAAACCCTATATACCTCCGCATTAATCCTAGACTAAAAGATAAAGCTTACAGCTATTCGCATCTTTGACGGACGGCAAGTACCAGGATCAAATCCTGGGTGTGTCAAGTTCCCTTTTGGTAAACCAACCAAACTACTACCTGTCTCTCTCTCTCGCCAACATAGAGAGCCATGGCTCTAGCTCCCTCTCCAACCTTCAGTGACTACGACAGGTGTGGGAGTTGAAGAGAGGAGTTTGAGGGAGACTACCTCTGCTTCTTTTTTGCACTTTACCTTTACAAGTTTAAACCTAGAAAATACTAGAAAAACCTTAAATTTCTACATGGTGTAGCAGAGAGGTTAAATAGAACACTATTTGATAAAGCTAAGAATATGTTGTTGGATAAGTAGATAAGAAAGAAAATCTGGGCAATAGCTATGAACTGTGTTATTTTTCTCAAGAATAGAGTTTTTACTTAGACGATAATAGGCCAAACTCCTTATGAGAGATGGACCGGCCAAAAACCAGATGTAACACACTTAAAGTGTTCAGTCTAGACACAAATTAGTCAAATTCGAAGTTAAATCCGAAAAGAAAACCAAGATATCAGCTAGGATATGATAAAGATGTAAAAGGATATAGAGAATATGATCTTAAGAGAAAAGATATAATCCTAGTGAAGCATCTAGTGGTTATGGATGAAGGGAAATTTATAGATCCCTTTAAGCATACAAAGACAGTCAAAATCAGATTTGTGTCAGAAAAATTCTGATGACTTTGAGCTTCCTAACTATCCAGGTTTTCGAGAAGATGATGATCTTGCACATTCAAATCAGATCAAGAATGACTCACCCATGGAACCCTTAGTGCCAACTCCAACCAAAGAGGAATACGAGCTGGAAATAGACCTGAAATCAATGGATAAAAGAGAAATTGAAACTTTTCCGAAGAATCCATGACAGCCATCCATTCGGGCAATAGATTTTGAGGGAGGAAGAAGAAGCAGCAAAAGACTGCAAGAGAGACAAGATAACAACAAGGTAACCAAACTGTCGCACCCCGATGAACATCAAACTTATGGTGAGGCGATGATCTGTCTTGAGAGGAATAGGTGGAAAACAACCATTAATGAGGAGATGGCTTCAATTATGGCGGACGATACATGGGAATAGCTGGATTGTCCTCCTAACAAAAAACCAATCAGGTGTAGGTGGGTATCTAAATTGAAACTCAACCCGGATAACACCATTGAGCGCTACAACGCTAGGTTAGTGGCGAAAGGATTTACCCAGAAAGAGGGAATTGACTACGACAAGACATTTGCCCCTGTCATCAGGCTTCCCTCCGTCCGGATACTTATCAATGGCGACAGCAAAAGACATGGAAGTACATCAAATGGACATCAAGACGACCTTCCTACATGGAGAGTTAGAGGAGGAGATTTTTATGCGACAGCCCGAAGGATTTGTGGAGCAAGGGGAGGAGAGCAAGGAATGTCGATTGATCAAATCTTTGTATGGGCTAAAACTGGCGCCCCGGCAATGGAATGAGAAACTCGATGAGTTTCTTACAAGTTCGGGATGTATTCAGATCAGCTCAAATCACTCTATTTATTTGTTTGAAGATGAGGAAGCAATTATTTTCATTGCAATTTATGTTGATGATTTGTTTGTTTTAAGTAAATCTAAGGATAAAATAAATAAGTTGAAAACCGATCTAAAAGGTAGATTTGAGATGAAGGATACGAAAAAGTAAGGTATATTTTGAGAATTCAGGTAGAGAGAGACAGAGATATAAAGATAATAAGATTAACTCACTAGAAGGCCATTGGAAACATGTTAGAAAGATTCTGAATAAGCAAGGCTAATAGTTGTACCACTCCAATGGAACTAAAGAAGGGAAGTGAGGGGAGTCTGGAAAAGGGAGTTATAATCTTAAATGATGAGTTAGGCCCGGAAGACAAAAGATTTATGCTGACAATCCTTTATAGACAAGTAGTGGGCAGCCTAATATATTTCATGAATTGTACCATGCTGGACATAACCGCAGTTGTAAAAGTACTAAGTAGGAGTCTGAATGTTCCCACCAAGAAGGATTGGGAGGCAGTTAAGAGAGTCTTTAGATATCTCATAGGGACTAGAGATCTATGGTTGCATTTGGGTGGGAACAATATTGACATCACCACTTAGAGGAATGCCAGCTATGGGGATGCTTCTATGAGGAGATGCAAGTCTAGGTATGTATCGTATGTGGGTGGTGGGGCTTGTTGCTGGAGCTACAAGCAGCAAAAGATCATTGCTCACTCCACTATGGAGGCTGAGTACATGGCATCGTGCTCTGCTATAAAAGAATTAATGTGGGTCAAGTTTTTTCTTGGTGAGCTTGGTTATCTTAAGAGTGGTGCTCAAAAGTGTTTTGTGATAATCAAGCAGACATTCCTATTTCTGCCTATCATAAAAACCACTTTAAAGCCAAACATATGGACATTAGACTTAGCTTCTTTTGGGAGAATGTACAAGACAAATAATCAGTTTAGAGTATAGACTAGATAGTGAAATGGTAGCAGATATGATGACCAAAGGTGTACCTTCCCCTAAACTAATTTTCTGCAGAGAGAAGTGTGGTCTTAAATTAAAGAGTGACTAGAAAATAAAGGGAGTGTAGAAATTAAAAGTTCTTTTAGTATTTTTCTATATCTGAACTTGTTAAAATAAAATGCAAAAAAAAAAACAGAGGCAGTCTGCCTCTAACTCCTCTCTTCAACTCCCACACTTGTCGCAGTCATTGAAGGTTGGAGAGGGAGCTAGAGTCATCGCGGCCTATGTTGTCCACAAAGAGATTGGCAATTGTTTAGTAGGTTTACCAAAAAGGTTCTTGCCAGACCCAGGATTTGATCCTGGTACCTGTCGTCCGTCAAGACGCCAGTAGCCATTAGCTTTGTCATATAAGTCTACAACCAGTTTTGAAATATATAGGGTTCGATAATTATTTAAATATGTACACGTAGACGGATTCATTTAACAACGCAAATAGATTCTTAGGACATTGATACAGTGTAGTATAGTACGGTTTACGGTACTTCGCGAAATAAATAACGCGCATTTGTTTTGACGGAGAAACAAAAACCACGCATTTATTTTTCGACAGCTAGAGTTGAAAGTCGGTTTTCATCTAACGACCACGATAGGTGCCAAGATCGTGGAATAAGCGTTTTGGCACTTTTCGATCACCGCCACGTCAATTGACATGTGACATAACCACATTGGCTTGTGGCATCTCCAAAGAATATGGGAACGAATTCGGACATTGCAAGTGTCGACATTTTGGCCATGTCGTACGATGGTCGTACAAAAAGTACTTTGGCATATATACCTTTCTATACAACACAGTGTTATGATTGGTGTCGAACTCTAGTATTAGAGGGTTTACAGAGGGAATAAGGACTTATAAAAATTGGTAGGCAGTCTCCTCTCTCCCAGAGTGCTTCTATACAAAAGGTTAACTTTGACCCTCCATAACTTACTACTCAGAGTAGCAAATTTAGAGATTGATTTTGCTGTCGACTCAAAGGAGTCTTGTCTTCATAGTGGTGAAGGCGGTTATAGTTTTTGTCTGCCAAAGTATCGTTTATTCTTGCTGAAACACAAAGGGGTCAGGGTTATCTTAGGGGCTTCGTGTGAGCTTCCCATTTTGAGGACCTATAGAGGTCTCAGAATTCCACCTGATTCCCTCTCTAAACCCTCTATTGCTACAATATCTAAGCAATTACAACACTGTAAAGTGAAAATCTAAAACCTCCATTGGCCCTCAGAGTAGGCAAATCCAAAAAGAAGCAAATCTAGGTAGTGCCGACTCCAACTTGATATAAACCCAAATGACTGACCCCTTGACAGTAATAACCCCAATACAGCTTCATCCCTGTGAAATAACCCTTTCTGTGTGCTCAGTTCCACCATAGAATGCAAGATAGAATATGAGATTTGGACACATTCACCCACTTTGACTTTCCCGTAGAAATACCGCCACCCTGGCACATAAAAACTTTGAATGGCTACACCCCTGTGTAGCTTGGACTCCTCTAAGTACACAACAAAAAGAATCATTGAAAATGATCAAGTAAATTAATAGTTATGGCTAGCCAAAGTTTGCCATTTTATACAAGGTGCTCTCTGGGAGAGGCAGCTACCTACCCAAAATTTTCTAAGTCCTATTCCCCCTGTAAAACTCTATCTACTGAAGTACGTTACCAATCAAATTACTTTGTCGTACAGAAAAGTACTGGTGCCGGTGTACTTTTTGTACGACCATTGTACAACATGGCCAGAATGTCGACACGTGTCAAATCAAGATTTGTTCCCGTAATCTCCGGATTCGCCGCAATCCAACGTTGTCGCGCCACGTGTCACATGATGTGGCGATGACTGAAAAACGCCAAAAGTACATATTCCGTGATCGCGGCGTCTATCGTGGACGTACGATCAAATTGGATACAATTGTAGCCGTTTAAAATATACGCGCGATATTTGTTTTGCGTCCGAAACAAATGCGCAGTATCCGTTTCAAAAAATAAATTAAATTGTACTCCATACTATACAAAATTGTATCTTTGCATTACGTATCTATTTTTCGTTAAACGAATTAATCTACGTGTAACAATTTACATAATTATCAAACCCTATATATCGTAGTTTTCGTCCTAGACTTAACGGTTAGAGCTAACGGCTAAGGTGACTTGACGGACGGCACGTGCGAGGATCAATTCTTGGGTCCGTCAATTACCTTTTGGTACATCTACCTAATCCACCCCCTGTCTTCTCTAGTGAGCTTAGGCAGCCATGGCTCTAGCTCCCTATCAAGCCTTCAGTGATTACATAAAGTGTGGGGGCTTGGAGAAGGGAGTCAAAGACAGACTGCCTTTGCTCTTTTTCTATAAAGACCTAGAAAATACTCAAATATCAATACTCCCCTTATTTTCTAGTCTATTTCCTTTCAACTCTTACAAACAAATAAAGAAACATTCCTTCCCCTATTTCCTTTTTCTTTTTCCTTTTATAAAACTTAAGAAAAATACTCTCGTATTTAAAACAATGCATTAGATGAACTGAAATAATAAATGCATCACACATTTCATTTAGCACCCCACTTATCATAAATCCGATGAAAGATTTTAACAACCTCCTCCCCTTTTCATCCAACCAGAATCTACTTTCCCTTTTGCATTTCCAACAGTCAGCCCCATCCCCAACCTGCAATACATACCCGGATGATAACCCTTTTACAGGCACATCTTCACAAGCGACATCACACCAAGTAGTGATGTCAAATCCATCCACCCCCAAATATTCCCAAAAAACACTAGTCCCCACTAAGTTCCTCATAAGATCTACATCTTCCGTACTCATATTTTTAATCCATGATTATTACTCCATTTTCTAAACTTCCCTCACTCTCTCCCACAAAATTCTTTCCACTATCACTTTCTATTTTAATTCCCAATAAATATTTATTCTCCCCTAAACCTTTAATCAAATATTTCTCTTCTTTCCTATCTTTTAAAACCCCCTCTAGAATTAATTCTCCCCTTTCCTCGGAATCCGTTGAAGTCTCCCTTTTCGACCAGTTTTCTGTTTCCAAAATATCTATGAAACTATCCTCAATATTTTGAACTCCCTCAAGTATCTCCTCTCTCTTTACTTCCCTTATACCTCCAAAAGCACATTGTTGCTTTCGTGTAATTTCTGTGTGCTTTTCTCTCTTCCCCATACTACTAATCCTGAGAAGCTCTAAAATATCGTCATTCTCTTTCACCTCTTCCCCTTCTTCCTCCTCATCCACATTTCAACTTCTAAGTTTTTCCAAACAAGGGCATTCCTCTATATAGTTACCCGGTTTCCTACAAAAGAAGCAAAGAACCTTATTCATTGCTCCCCTTTCTTTTCCTCTCCCTCTCTTTCCACCAAAGTTCTGATAAGGTTTACCTTTGTCTTTCTTCCTCTCATCACGCTTCCGTTCGTCACCACCGTTCCTCTCATCACGCTTTCGCCAATCACCGCAGTTCCTCTCTTCACGATTCCCCCAGTCACCACCAGTTGTAAATGCATTCACCCTGTCAGTTCCCCTACGAAGCTCCTAAGTGTTTTCCCTCACAAGAATTATCCCCATGGTAAAGCTCCAAGTCCATGAGGAGCCAGTGTTCCGATACCACTTGTTAAAAATCGATCAAGTGCTCACAGAGATGCTCACAAAAACAAATCAAATCTCACAGCGGAAGCTTCAATAAACACCTTCTCCATATAAAACACTTCACGGCTCACAATAAAACATGTCGGCCAAATATAAATATATTAAGCCGAAGCTTTCTTAAAAACAACCTCTTTTCCTTCTTCCCTCAAATCATATTTTCTCTCTACATATTAATGTGTCACTCCTTAAATCACATAATGCATCTCTACACAGACTGCATGATGCATCTCCCCAGACTGCATACAAAATTGATAGTAATACTCGCTAATATACCCTTCCCAACACCGACAACTCATGACCACTTACTCCACTAACTGAAAACAGACGAGGGCGCCGAAGTCCACATGCGGACGTGCGCCTAATAAAAACATTCAAGCGCCAAAGCAAAGTGCCACGCACTAAAGGAACTAGACACGTATAGCGTATCACAATCACCAGTGACACGACCAAACTGAACCATCATGCATAAATTATCTATTTACCGGCTGGTACTGAATAGTCGTACATTAAACGAACCATAGGTACTCTGATTCAAACCGTGAAACAATACTCAAAATCGAATTGCGCCACGCGAACCAAACGTCAACAAATCCGCGGACGACCGATTCTCCACATCGAACGAAAATATGATTTCGGCTGATCCTCCGATTCTCCCAATAATCCTAACAATCCGCCTCTTATTGGGAGAAGCGGTGAAATGGCACAACACCGATTTCAGCCGCCCCCTCTTAAACATGTCACCGTACAAAATTACAAAATTGAACATCAAAACGTAACACTCCAACTTCCTATTTAGCCGTACACAAATTAAGTAATTTTTTAATTATCCTTTTTATTGGGGATCGATGACAAGCGTAACTCCCGATTTAGTCACCACTCAAAATCCACCTGTAACATCGCGCGTGGGAATACTTGCATAAGTCACATGGCGCGTCGCCATTCGAAAGATCAATGTCAAAAGATATTATAATTGCAGCTTCAAACTGAAAGTGGAACTAATGATGAAATTTCGAAATCAAAAGCGTAAGTCCTTGCCGCAAATCCATGTCAAGGTAAAAATAACTCCACGTCACAACGTCCTTCATAATTAAATTGTTCAAGTAAAATCTTCGTCGACTATAAATCAAAGTGTCGTACACATGGTACTAATAAAGTACCAAAAAACCTGCGTAAACAAAATTGAAATAATCCCACGTCCACCAAATTGTGACGACGATGAAAAAGTAGCCGCTAAAATACCCGGCAAAAAATAATATCCTGAAAAACTCCAAACTGAATGACGAACCCCAATTCCATCGTACCAAAAAGATACGGAAATATTGCTTGGCCGTCAAATTATTACTCCTCCTCGCCTGACGATATTTTTCGACGTCTAAAACCGGTCGCCATAATATCCGGCATCGTTCCTTCTCAAAGTACATGAGGCATTCGATTGACGCTTTGTACGGAACGAATACTCCTCCATCACAGATACGCCCGAATAAATTTTGGAAGTACAAATCTCCATGGCGTCTGTATAACTCCACAGAGATTTATGTTATCGCAATCTATTTTAGGAGGCGGTAAAATGATCTCCTCTCGGATTTTCAATCGTCACACCAAATCAAACTTGATTTCAACTCCTCCTCATTGGCAACCGTACAAACAGCTGCGTCAACATTACTCCACAATGATCCTACTAATCCACATAGCGATTTAGGTAACCGCCGCACCGTAATAGGCTTGACTGTAACACTCGAACAGTTTTGCCGTACCTCCAACTCCACATTCCAATGTCACACCAAAAAAGGTACCAACAAAGTACCAAAAAAAACAAAGCGGCCAGTCGGCCACACTCCAGTTCGGCGCCTGACAATAGCAAACGACCGAAACAGCCGGCAAAATACCAGCCGCGTCCAACACGGAATGTCTTCTCTTCCTCCTCAAAATTTTAGCGTCAAAATGAACTGGAACTTCATGTACACACGGTACTGTACAAATTCACGAATCAAAATGAAACAACACATTAAACACCCGTACTAAAAATAAACAGATTCACTTTCCGTACAAGTGAATCGTAAAGTTCAACCGTACATAATATTTCTTTTTGTTTCCGTTTCTTCCTTTCGCTTCTTCTCCTCACTTTCACTCACGGACGCCTCTTCACTCCTTCCACTTCCTCACTGCAACTTCACTAATTTAATTTTCATCCTCTGAACTCGAAAACTTCCATTTGCACTTCCAAATTTTCAGTGATCATATCATCTTACTCTTTCTCTTTCATTTTCTCCGGCTTTTTCTTCGACCAATTTCAACTCAAACTGAAATTTGACTCCTCCGTCACATGACTTGAAATCTCCGCAGCTTAGCCTCAAAGTTACTTGCCGTGCCGAATCAAATCCACTCTCCCAAGTCACACAGAAAGGCGTTTCAGGAGAAAATAACACTTCCGAAATCCTTAGCCTGGCCAACGGGAATGAAGAATCTTTCTTCTTCAAGCATGAAGGAAAAATCCAATTTTCGCATTTCCTTATCCTCCTTTGTCCTCTACTCCCTCACAGACTTTTACACTCAACAGAGGCATCTAACTCTCAAACTGAAAACAGGAGCACTAACCTGCTCCGATACCAATTGTTAAAAAGCGAAAAAGTGCTCCGATACCACTTGTTAAAAATCGATCAAGTGCTCACAGAGATGCTCACAAAAACAAATCAAATCTCACAGCGGAAGCTTCAATAAACACCTTCTCCATATAAAACACTTCACGGCTCACAATAAAACATGTCGGCCAAATATAAATATATTAAGCCGAAGCTTTTTTAATAACAACCTCTCTTCATTCTTCCCTCAAATCATCTTTTCTCTCTACATATTAATGTGTCACTCTTTAAATCACATAATGCATCTCTACAACGACTACATGATGCATCTCCCAGACTGCATACAAAACTGATAGTAATACTCGCTAATATACCCTTCCCAACACCGACAACTCACGACCACTTACTCCACTAACTGAAAACAGACGAGGGCGTCGAAGTCCACATGCGGACGTCGCCTAATAAAAACATTCAAGCGCCAAAGCAAAGTGCCACGCACTAAAGGAACTAGACACTAGAAGCGTACTAAGTATCACAATCACCAGTGACACGACCAAACTGAACCATCGTGCATAAATTATCTATTTACCGGCTGGTACTGAATAGTCGTACATTAAACGAACCATAGGTACTCTGATTCAAACCGTGAAACAATACTCAAAATCGAATCGCGCCACGCTAACCAAACGTCAACAAATCCGCGGACGACCGATTCTCCACATCGAACCAAAATATGATTTCGGCTAATCCTCTGATTCTCCCAATAATCCTAACACATACGACAAATGATGTTTTCGTACTCATCTGGGAGTTTCATGAGGTGTGTATTAATCTTTCTCTCCTCAAATTCTACATATCCCGCACTAGCAACCTCAACATATAACGCAGCAATATCATTGCAAAACTCTATCATGCTACCGCCTTTATAAACATAGGCCTCTATTTCCTGTTTAACTAATTGCTGCCTCTGAATAGTCTCACTCTTATAAATCTGACTTAGTGATTTCCCATATCTCTCAAGACTTGGTTAGACTTACAAGAGTGATAGCTATGGACTTAGACACATATCTAAGTATGAGATGTTTTGCTATAGTGTTTTTGTATTCCCATATTTTTTTGTAATTTCTTCAGTTTTAATCCCTACAAGTAGTACCATAGCTGAGAGCCTAGCTCCCCTCACCATAGGTGTCCCTTTTTCATTCTCACATATTTCCCCATCCACGGAAAGGTTTTTCCCTTCACCTTCGGTTGCATCTGAACTCCGGTTGAAATTCTGGGCAGCCTCAGATGATTCTCCATACTAAGCTCCTCCAAAGCCAGTTGGCGGACATCTCACTTATCTCGAAACAATTCCCAATAAGTGCTTCTCGAAAAGCGATCCCTCCTTTGTAAACTCCCAATAAGTGAAGTCAGCTCCATCAAACATAGGCACCCCAGATGGTGGGCCCATAACCTAAAACTTTGAGACCTCCATTGGCCCTCAGTGCAAGCAGATCCAAAAAGAAGTAAATCTAGGTAGTGTCGACTCCAACTTGATATAAACCCAAATGACTGACCCCTTGACAGTCAGAACCCCAATACACTTCAACCCTGTGAAATAACACTTTCTGTGTGCTTAGTTCCACCACAGAATGCAAAGTTAGAATATGAGATTTGGACACATTCACCCACTTTGACTTTCCCATAGAAATACCGTCGCCTTGGCAGACAAAAACTTTGACCAATTCTACCTCTGTGTAGCTTGGACTCCTTGAGTACACAACAAAAAGAATCACTTAAAATGGTCAAGTAAATTGATTGTTATTGTTGGCCAAAGTTTGCCATTTTAAACAAGGTGCTCTCTGGGAGAGGCAGCTACCTACCCAAAATTTTCTAAGTCCTATTCCCCCTCTAAAAATCTATCTACTGAAGTACGTCACCAATCAAATTATTGTGTCGTACAGAAAAGTACAGGTACTGGTGTACTTTCTGTACGGCCATTGTACAACATGCCCAAAATGTTAACACGTGTCAAATCAAAATTTGTTCTCGTAATCTTTGGAGTCGCCACAATCCAACGTTGTCGCGCCACGTATCACATCACGTGGCGATGACTGAAAAACGCCAAAAATACATATTTCGTGATCGCGGTGTCTATCGTGGTCGTCCGATCAAACTGGATACAATTGTAGCCGTTGAAAACTTACGCTCGATATTTGTTTCGCGTCCGAAACAAATGCGTGGTATCCGTTTCATAAAATACATTAAAGCATACTCCGTACTATACAAAACTGTATCTATGCATTACGTATCTATATTTCGTTAAACGAATTAATCTACGTGTAACAATTTACATAATTATCAAACCCTATATATCGTAGTTTTCGTCCTAGACTTAACGGTTAGAGCTAACGGCTACGGTGACTTAACGCACGGCAGGTGCTAGGATTAATTCTTGGGTCCGTCAAGCACCTTTTGGTAAATCTATCTAATCCACCCCTTGTCTTCTCTAGTGAGCTTAGGCAGCCATGGCTCTAGCTCCCTATCAAGCCTTCAGTGATTACAACAAGTGTGGGGACTTGGAGAAGGGAGTCAGGGACAGACTACCTTTTCTCATTTTCTATAAAGACTCATAAAATACTCAAATATCAACATAAATTACAAGAAGTACAGCTGCCGGAGTACTTTTTGTACAGCCATAGTACCGCATGGCCGTCCCGCTGACATCTGTCAATTCATGAGCCATGGTCGCTCTTCCCGTAATATCTGTCTTCCACTTATGGCTTGCCACGTGTCATCCGCCTACATTGGCTCACAAATCGCCAAATGACCACTTTGGTGCGTCGGCTCCACTGTGAGCCGTCCGATGGGAAATTGACAATTAATTTCGTCCATTTAAATTCAACGTCGTTTCGTTTCATGTTCCCGGAAATGGAGTATGTAGGTTTGTACTGTTTTTTATCACAAAACACACTCATCACATTTTACGAAGTCCCACTGCTACGCCCTACGTCGGTCACTCCGTAGGTTCTAAAATCAAATCCTAGTCTATGCGCCTAACTTTTGCAAAGAGCTATCTCCTGCTCCCTTAGTCTTTCTTCGTGACTGATTAAAGCAACCATGGCTATCTTTGAGTCCTCGATGACTACGACAAGTGTGAGGACTTTAAGAACCTTCATAGACAGACTGACATAGACAGAAAATAGAAAAATACCTTTTTCAACATTTTCAATATCAAATCTATATTTACGTGGTACCACTCTTTTGCTAACACGTGGATTACAGACGCTGCGCAATGGAACTTTGTTCAAATTGTAGCATTGTGTAATATTGGTCGTACAACTATAGAATGTCCTAATGGAACTTCACCCTTACTCGAATTCATGTAAGGTACACCGTGAGTCGTTATTAGCGTTAAAAAATAATTAGTGTAGAAAAACGACTACACCGCAAATCGTAATTAGAGTATTATATGCTAGTTCCGTCACCCCAAATTTTGACTCTACCACCATGAATAGAGTACATTATTCTAAATTATTCTTTACGTTATGTAGGGTACCTTTTGAATGAGCGTCAAGAACTCTCTAATACAATGTCGTTTTAAATAGTGTGGCGTACGGTCTGTGTCTGACCGTGAAAAATTGTACGTTATTATGTTAAAAAGTACAAATAATGATTTAATACAGGCCATTATCATGTAACTGCGTTCTAACAAACCGCATAGGGCAAACGTCATAGTGACGATAAATTGTACCAAACCGCATAGGGCAAACGTCATAGTGACGATAAATTGTACGTTTTGTCAGATTATGTACGAATACCTATTTTGCGGTAGAGATATTCAACGCGTCAAGTTAGAATACTTAAATATCACACAAATTAGAGTTCATAACTCTAATTATTTTTTCTCTATTTTTACTCTAATTTTTTCTTTACTCTAATTACGATTCGCGGTGTGGTGTTATTAACTCTAATTTGTGTTAAAGGCCATTCGCCAAGACAAAACTAACTCTAATCTATAGACAAAACTCTAATTCATACACAAAACTCTAATTTATACACAAAACTTTAGTTTATACACAAAATTCTAATTCATACACAAAACTTTACTTTAACTTATACACAAAACTCTAATTTGGGTACATTTTCCCACAATGTTGTCGTTATAGCACGTGTTCACATAGTCGACATTTTAACATTTGAGAACATGTTCGCTTAATTTTCCCCCCTCTTTTACAATAGAAGTTAAATATTACCTAAAAATGGTCCCACGTTGTAGATTCCACCTTTGTATAATATCAATCTAATACGTAAAAATCCTACAACTTAGGCATTAAACACACAATATATGAAACAGTGGTGGTAACCATGTTAACGATGTTGGGAAAAGAATAAAAGATAAAGACAAGTTTTTGTGTTTCATCTGCAATTAGCAAGGATCAAGTAAAACGAGCACGTATCAAGAAAAACAAGTGACTCTTTTTTCTCAAATCCAATGTAGAGAACGGAGGAAAACCCATGGACAAGCCTTTTCCCAACAATTAAATATTGTTTCGTAAAATTTCTCAAAAACAGTATAAACTAAATGCGACTACTTCCCCATTGAGATTTTCAGCCTCTGGCAAGCGACCAATTGATTGTTTAACTTTGTCGAGATTATGGACTCTATTCAATTCACAAATGTATGGACAACAATAAGCTTACCTCACTCAAAAAAAAATCTCCAAT
Organism: Zygnema cylindricum; assembly: GCA_037447655.1. Lineage (NCBI taxonomy): Eukaryota > Viridiplantae > Streptophyta > Zygnematophyceae > Zygnematales > Zygnemataceae > Zygnema > Zygnema cylindricum. The sequence continues at coordinate 146,787 of JBBHKE010002397.1, read as the reverse complement.
AAAAAGTTATAGCGGGAATGGATCTAACGGAATGTCAACTACAAAAGGAAAGGTTAACTTAATGGTATATGAATTTGTTATTCGCGAATAAATCTGATGCCATATCAACTATAAAAGGAAAAATTAACTTAATGGTCGATGGATATGTTATTAGCATAATGTTATAAGATTTTTTCTATGTTTGAGGGTTCGTTGTTTTTTTTCCAATGCGGTTGTTGTTAAAAAACAATACAAAATAGAGATAAAATGGGATAAATATATTGTTAGTAAGCATAAAAAATTTATACTAAAGGGAAAGATAGGACGAAATCATATGTTTTAACAAATTTTTCGCGATAACAGATAAAGCTACATTTGGGTTTTGCTCTAGTTTTGTTTTTTGTCATGAATCATAGCATAAACGCATGGGTCACGTACACGATGAAAAACTAGACAAAATTCATAAAAATAAGATATTGGGGGGAAGGAGTTTCTCATTTGAAATGGATCTAGATGTGTGACATGTATATGCGTTTGGGAAGACACATAGGTGACCTTTCAAAGAAAGGAAATCCACTAGAGCTACCAAATTTCTAAAATAATTTCACACAGATGTGTGGCGCCCAACTAAAAATATAATATTTTTTCTGAACAAAGTTCCATAAAACAATATGAATCGACTTGATATTCCGATAGTGAAATTTACAAAAAGTTTTTAGGTCCTAATATACTCACACACTAACTATTTGAGAAACTTTTAGTAAAAATACCGTCACATATTGAAGCTATACCGTGGATCTCTAATAATGCTAATTAGACGCCCCCAAATTTTGACTCTCGAACCTAAAATATAATCAATAACTCAAATTTTTAATACGTTAGTATAGGTACTATTTAAGAAGCGTTAATAACTCCAATTCAGATTGTTTAAAATATTGTAGTTTACCAAATGTGTTAGTCAAAACTAAAATTATTCATTGTTGTGTACAATCGCACAGAAATAATGTTAGATAAAGGCGTCGATCGACGAACATGAGTGCGTCGACACAAAAATCACTCGTATGAAAGTGTTCAAATACGCACCTGTATTATATAGGTAGTTCATTTACTAGCCGGAATACTTGCTTAGGAGGTTTATAAATTTTTCTAGTCCGTGAACACACTTATAATTTACAGGTATCCTACTTATGAATTGAAATACCTCCTCATTGTTGAAATTTATAGATTTTCTAGGTCTGTATTGAAAAAATAAAAAGAGCAAGTCATACAACAAAAAAGTAATTAATATCCACTTCTTAATCAAGACTCTAGATAAAAGAGAGTAGGCGGAGAGCCACCATGGTTGTCTCCTTAGCAGATAAGGTGCAGACTAAGGAGAGAGAAAGAAAGGAGTAATTAAAAGAATTTGTGACCCCACTAGGGTTTGATCCTAGTCCCTTCACAATTACCACCTAGCAAAAAAGCGGGTCTTATCGGTTAGGGTCTTGATGAAACGAGCATATATTTGTGTCATTTGTATTAAGATATTACAATCTACATACTCCATTTCACGGAATATGAAACAAAACGACGAATTTAAACGGTTTCTATTAATTGCGGATTTCAAATCGGACGACTTACAATGGAGCCGAAGCACCGGAGTGGACATTTGGTGGTTTGCAAGCTAATGTATGCGGGTGACACGTGGCAAGCCTTGAGTGGACAGTAAACATTACGAGGAGAGCGACTATGGCTTAGGAATTGACTGGCGTCAGCGTGACGGCCATGCCAAACTATGCTCGTACAAGAAGTACAGTGACACATGTACCTTCTTGTACCTTACACTCTTATGATTGGTTAGGTAATGTAGTAGTAGGAGGATGAGAGAGGGATTTAGGACTTATAACTTTTTGAGGCACCTCTCTCTGAGAGACCTTTTGTATTTATAGGCCATCTTTGGCCGGTCAGAACTTAATGCTCAGGGGATCAAATTCAGTGATTCTTTTTGCTGCAGACTCAGGGGAGTCCACGCTACACAATAGTGTAGTTGGTTAGAGATTTTGCTTGCCAATGTGGCTGCATTTATAAGGGAAATCCAAAGTGGGGGAATATGTCCAAATACTCATATTCTAAAATTGCATTCTGTGGGGGAACTGAGCACACATAAAGTCTTCTTTCACAAGGGTGAAGTTGTATTGGGGTATTTACTGTCGCGGTGTCAGTCATTTGGGTTTGTATCAATATGGAGTCGGCACTATCTAAATAAGCTTCTTTGGATCTACGATTTTTGTGGGGGGATGGAGGCCATATAATTTCACTCATGAGGTATATATACTTATTCAATCTTTGGAATTTCTACATATATTTTGTGGAATCTGTTAATGTACGTATCATTGGACCTCGTTTGAACCTTGTAACTTGCAATGGGTTGATCAACTAGAGTATGTTGTTGCAAATTAGACATTTGGTACATCTCCTCTCGCTCATTATAAATATTTGTTGCACTCCAAAATCTGATACATGATATAATAATTTCCTTACCCATGCACATAAACAACAACAAAATTGAACATACGTATCATCCGTTTTTGCCTGACTCTGAGTCAATAATGATAATAAACCCTTCGCCTTAAGTGGAATCTTCCCTCCGGGCTCTTCATATTATTGTAGCTTTACCAAACTCAACGCGATTTTGCTCACTACATAAAAAAATCCCTTCTTCCTAAGATTGCCGACCACGAGAATCTTATACATTATAAATTATGCTCCATTAGCAGTTTAGGGCATGCGCCTATAACCTTTAACTCATAATTCTTCATTTTTATAATTTTTGCAACTAAGCTACCGAAATTGTCGCATCAGATGGCACATAAGCCTCTTGATACTCTCCACTTAGTTGGAGTAATAATGTGAAACTCGGCCATGACTAAATATTGATGTGGTATTTGTCAAACGTATACTTTAATGAAAACTATTTTTGGTAACGGATATCTTTCACGTCTTATATGTATAAAAATGAAACATTGTGAGCCTCTTATAAAAATATCAGTACTTGGTTGTGAGCAAGTTTCAAATTTTGATCTAAATGAAGTAAAAAGTATAAAAATGCAGAAATTGCTTGTTTTGTGGTGTATTTGATTGTGTAAGTATATAAACACAACCGTATACTAAGTAAACAAAAACATATAGGTGGAAAAATATAATATTACACAAATGTGACTTGTACAATGTTGTTTTTGAAAACTTAGTTTCGTGCGTACGCGACATTTTATACGCTTGAGATGTTTCGTGCGTATATTTTTAATATGGAGGTTTGTATGGATTCACGGATTGGGGGAGCAAACGTGCGGATAAAACTAAAGTGAAGTAAGGGAGTTATTGAGTGGCGTGACTATGCAGTAAGAAATGGACGGCGAATCGCGGAGCGATCCGATTTGAAAAGTACGAAACGTTAAAATATGCGCCGCCGGTACGGCGCATTTATTTGAGGCAAGTGTACTTTGAATAAGACAACGGAGATGCGATGAAGCTACGACTATTTTTGGATATGTCTAGGTATGTGACAACGCAACTGCGACGAAGCTGACAACGCAGCTGTTATTGATATGAATCAAGTCGGTGGACGAGATTCATAAGAAGATCACAAGTGACTGCGCAAGTTGACTTTGCGGAGATGTTGAACAGTGGTTTGTCCTTTTGTTAATTAGTTTATTACTATATATTAATTCATTCTGACATACATCGAATTATTCGGGTATACTCGTAGTAATTTAGGTAGGTGGTAGATAATGTACGGCTGGTATGCCTCCGTACATACATTAGTAAAATCTCTGAGTATAACTTGTAGGACTTAGATTATTGTGACATCGCAGTCAAGTTTCTCAAAGCAATGGCAGACTTTTCTGCATCTTTGACCTGTTGGTGTGATCACTCTGTTTGGTGCTTTCATGTGAAACTTTGTGGAGTCAGACTCTCTTCAAAAAGAAGCTCCCCATCATCATCAGTGGACTTATCCTTGGTTTCTCCTTTCACTTTTGTGACTACAAATGCATTTTTCTTCCCTCCGGAAGAACTCCCTCCACGGTTCTCTTGGAGCCTTAGCTTCGACAGCTTGACACAATTAGCGATAAAGTGTCTCAGATTTTTGCAAAAATGACAAAGGCATGTTGGGGGCATTGGTCCTTCAGGCTGATCTCTCTCTCCTTTGAATGGTTTCTTCGGCTCTTCCCCCATCGGTTTCTTCTCTTGTTAGAGCTTGGATGCTCTTCCCCCTTTCGGTGTCGTTCTCCACGGTCTTCACGGTCGCCGCTCCAGAGGCCGTGGTAATAGGAGCAATTAGAGTAAGTGGCGTCTCCTTCTCATTCCCTATTTCGGACACACTGATGTTCCCATCATCTGCCTCTTTTGCTGCCGGAGAAGTTGCTGCACCAAACCTTATTCCACCAAACCCTGGTGGAGTTCCCTGAGGTGGACATTTCATTTGTCCACAAACAATACATCTGTATCGTTTTTCGCACAAAGTTCCCATCATCATGGCTTCCTAATAGATGAACCTTGATCCATGGAAGGTGGGTACCCTAGAGGGTGGGCCGATAACCTACAATTCTGTGTCCTCCATTGGACTACAAAATTCAACAAGCCTCTAGATAGCTTTTAACTAACCCACTTTAATCCACAATCAATGCAGCCCAAAAGGGCAAACTGATAGTCTGATTGCATCCTTATGCAGCTTAGACACCCTTTAGTCCGTAGCAAAAAGAATCACTGAAAACGGACAACCAGCTGATAACTTATAAGGTGGCAATGATGTCAATTAATACAAAGCTCTCAAGGGAGAGGTGAAAGTCTAATAATATGCTAAGTCTTACTTCCCTCTCACAACCCTTATCTACTAATGTACTACCCAATGAGATAACTGTAAAGTACAGAAAGGTAATACGGCCGATGTCCTTTCTGTATGGCCTGTGTACGACAAAGCCGCTGAGTGGACGCGTGTCAACCTTTTACTCGTCCGTACGCTCTCCGGAATTCCTACGACCAAATGTTATCCCTCCACGTGGTGCCACGTCATGCCACGTCTATAAACGCCAAAGTGACCATTTCGAGATCTCGGCAGCCATGTATGCCGTAGGATTAAATTTGACATTGAATTTTAGCCGTCAAAACAAATGTCCGATTTATTTGTTTTGTGCGAAATGACGTCCGCACTAAACTTTAACTAGTTCTATGTTCGTTCGTTCATATTTTAGTTTATCGGTTTCAGGACTGTACACAAGTTTATATAGATATCAAACCCCATTTCTCCTAACAGACTTCTACAACAAACTCGTTAGTGCTAACAGCTACGCCGCGCTCTGCCGGTTTGAGGTTTGAGTCCTGCCAGACTCAACCTTTTGTTTAGAGTGACTTAAGTCCCCTTTAGTCCTGCGTATGGAGGTGAGGCAGCCATGTCTCCATCACTCTCTCTCTCCTTCAATGACTACAACAAGTATGGGGGCAAGATAGAAAAGATGGAGGCAGGCTGCCTGCACTTTTCTTATCTTTTTCCGCTAATCTATTGAGACCTAGAAAATACCGAAAAACTATTTATTTCAACAGCCTTATCCTTCTAAAACTTTTCCAACATGTTCCCTATTGCTTCTTTCTGAGATAGTCTTATAATCTTTCTTTCTCAGTCTTTTTCTACTTAAATACGCAAAATATAATTTGCCTCTCCCATATCCTTCATCTCAAATCTTCCCTTAAGATCGATTTTGAGTGTATTAATTTTGTCCATTGATTTTCTTAAAAGAAGCAAATCATCAACATAAATTGCAATAAAAATAACACGTTCCTCATCTTCAAAAACATAGTTTGGGTGAATTGAGCTAATCCGGATATATCCTAGACCGGTAAGAAAATCATCAAGCTTCTTATTCCACTGTCCAGGCGCTTGTTTCAAACCATAAAGAGATTTAATCAGCCGACATACCTTACTCTCCTCTCCTTGCTCCACAAATCTTTCGGGTTGTCACATGAAGATCTCCTCTTCTAATTCTCCATATAAAAGGTTGTCTTGATGTCAATCTGATGCACCTCAATGTCTTCCGCTGCTGCGAAACAAAGAAGTATGCGGACAGAGGGAAATCTCATGATCGGGGCAAAGGTTTCCTTGTAGTCGATTCCCTCTTTTTGTGTTAATCCTTTGGCCAGTAACCAGGCCTTGTAGCGTGAAACTTTGAGACCTCCGTAAGTCCTCAGAGTGGACAACTTCTAAGAAGCCTCTAGGATAACCCTGACCCCTTTGTGTTTCAGCAAGAATAACTGCCACCCTGGGAAACAAAAACTCTGACCACTTTCACCCTTGTGAAAGCAAGACTCCACTGAGTCGATAGCAAAAAGAATCTCTGAATTTGCTCCCCTGAGCAGTAAATTATGGAGGGTCCTCAGAGTGGACAGCTTCTAAGAAGCCTCTAGGATAACCCTGACCCCTTTGTGTTTCAGAAAGAATTACTGCCACCCTGGCAAACAAAAACTCTGACCACCTTCACCCCTGTGAAAGCAAGACCCTTGTGAGTCGATAGCAAATTGAATCTCTGAATTTGCTCCCCTGAGTAGTAAGTTATGGAGGGTAAAAGTTGACTTTTTGTACCGAAGTTCTCTAGGAGAGAGGGTCCTATCTACCAATTTTTTTCTAAGTCCTATCTCTCTCACAAACTCTATCTACTGATGTTCATACCAATTATATTACTCCTCCATACACAAAAAAACAGCTGCCGGTGTACTTTCTGTACGATTACTGTACGACATGGCCTAAATGTCGACACGTGTTATATCCTGATTCGCTCTTTTAATCCCCAAAGATGTCGCGATTCAATGTCTTTCTGCCACGTGTCATCCGATGTGGTGATTACCACAAACCGCGAAAATCCTCTTCCGCGATCTCGACATTCATTCCGGCCGTCCGATTAAATGCATATTTAATCGTAGCCATAATAAATACCAACGCGGTATTCATTTCGCTATCGAAACAAATGCGCAGTACTTGTTCGTTGTCCGTAACTTAATCCGTTTTTTTACATAACTGGATCTATGTATCCCGTAAGCAGTTGCAGTTAAATGAATTATCCTACGTAATTATATTTAAATAATTACCAAACCAAATACCATGTTTCATTAGTCTTAGACTTAACGGTTAGGACTACCGGCTATCTATTATTCCATAGGTACCAGGAACAAATCCTGGTTGTGACATCTATCCTTTTAGTAAATAAACTTATCGATAAATAAACTAATCTATTTCCCGTAAATCTCTGGATAGCCTAGGCAGCCATGGCTCTAGCTTCCACTCCAACTTCCTAGTGATTGCGACAAGTGTGGGAGTTGGAGAGAGAAGTTAGAGATAGACTGCCTTGGCTTCTTTCTGTATTTTAATTAAGACCTAGAAAATACTTAAAAAGGAACCATCAATTTCTACATAACGCTCAATGGTATTATCTGGGTTCATTTTTAATTCGAACACCCAGTTATAACCGATTCGTTTTGGGTTAGGTTGACAATCCACCAACTCCCAAGTATCACCTGCTATAATTGAGGCCATCTCCTCATTGATGGTTGTCTTCCACTAGTTCCTTTCTGGACAGTTCATCGCCTCTCCATAAGTCAGAGGTTCATCCGGATGAGATAGTTTTGTTACCTTGTTATTAACCTATTTTTTTTGCAACCTTTTGCTACTTCTCCAACCTCCCTCAAAATCTGTGGCCGAAATAGATGGTTCTCGTGGGTTTTTTCGAACAATCTCGACTTCTCCCCTGTCCCTCAATTCCGAATCAGTTTCCACCACGTCTCCCGCTTCGGGTAGAGTTGTCACTGGAATTTCCACGGCCGAGTCCTTCTTGGTCTGATTTATACCTCTAAGAATGTCATCTTCTCTGAACTCTGGATAGTTAGGAAGCTCAAAGTCATCAGAATTTTTTGACTTAAATTTGATTTTTACTGACTTTGTATACTTGAACCGATCCACAGACTTTCCTTCATCCATAACTACTAGATGTTTTACTAAGATTATATCTTCCCTTTTTAGATCATAAACTTTGTATCCTTCTACATCCTCATCATATCCTAATAAGTACCCCGGTTTTCCTTTAGGTTCTAGCTTCTAATTAGACCAATTTGTATCTAGACTGAACACTAGACTGCCGAAAAACCTTTAAGTGAGATATGTTTGGTTTCAGGCCGGTCCATCTCTTATAAGGTGTTTTCCCTTTTATCGCTGAAGTAAGAACTCTATTTTTGAGGTAATTAGCACAATTCATTCCATTGGCCCAAAACCTTTTTCCTATCTTTTTATCCGACAATATACTGTTAAAATTTGGGTATTTTCTAGGTCTAGATTTATTTTATTGTTTTGTCAGATGGTCTGTCTAAGTCATCCATACTTGTCGTAGTCACTGGAAAATAAAGATAGCCATGGCTGCCTAAATTGCAAAGGAGATAGGTTGGAGGGGAGCTGCATAAATTGCGAAGGAGACAGAATGAGGGGAAGTATGTCTAGGTGTTAACAAAAGGTGGCTGGAAGGCACAGGAATTGATCACGGAACCTCTAGCCAAAGACCGTATAATTATAGCCCCCATCATTAACCATTAGATGTAGAGGTGATCGATACATCTATATAGTTTGAATAATACATAAACTATTTATGCGCCGGGACATCCATTTAATACCGAAACCAAACGAAACGTACATGGAATGGTATCGCACTAAATTAATACAGGGCGCACGAAACAAATGTGGAAGACATTTGTTTCAACGGACGAAATTAAATGTGTGAAATATGATCCAACGGTTCACCGGTCAGTCGGCTGTACGGATTGGCAATTTCGGCGGTTTTTAGACGCCGCCAATCCGGATGACACGTGGAAACATCTTACTTGTTCACAGAATCTCCGGATCGCACGATAACAAATTCAGATGTGACAGATGTCACTATTTTGGCCATATAGTACAAATACTGTACATAAAGTAATCCGGTACTTATAATTTCTTTACGCTACAGTCTTGTGATTGGTCCGTACCTCAGTACTAGGGGGTTTAGAGAGGGATTTAGGACTTAGAATAATTTTAGTAGGTAGCCACCTCTCTCCCACATAGCATCTGTATAAATCGGCAAACTTTGTCATTTAATATCAATCAATTTAATTGACCTTTTTCAGTGATTCTTTTTGCTACGAAATCAACGGAGTCTAGGCTACACAGGTGTGAAGTCGGTCAAAGTTATTGCCTGCCAGGGTGGCTGCATTTCTAAGTGAAAGTCAAAGTGGGTGAATGTGTCCAAATCTCATGTTCTAACTTTGCATTCTGTGGTGAAACTGAACACACAGAAAGTCTTATTTTACAGGGGTGAAGCTTTAATGGGGTTTTGATTGTCAAGGGGTCAATCATTAGGGTTTATATAAACTTGGAGTCGGCATCACCCAGATTAGTTTCTTTTGGAACTGCGATTTTCTGTGGGCAATGGAGCACACAGAGTTTCAGGTTATGGGCCCACCATCTAAGGTGCATATGTTCGATGGAACAGAACTCACCTATTGGGAGTTTACTATGGAGGGATTTCTTTTCGAGAAACACTTATGGGGAATTGTTTCGGGACAAGTCAGGTGTCTGCCACCTGGCTTTAGAGGAGCTTACTATGGAGAATCATCTGAGGTTGCCTAGAATATCAACCGGAGTTTAGATGCAACGGAAGGTGAAGGGAAAAACCTTTCTGTGGATGGGGAAAAATGGGAGAAGGAAAAAGGGACACCTATGGTGAGGGGAGCTAGGCTCTCAGCTATGGTACCACTTGTAGGGATTTAAACTAAAGAAAATGACAGAAAAATATGGGAATACAAAAACACTATAGCAAAATATCTCATACTTAGATATGTGTCTAAGTCCATAGCTATCACTCTTTTAAGTCTAACAAAGTCTTCAGAGATATGGGAAGCACTAATTCAGATTTATAAGAGTGAGACTATTTAGAGGCAGCAGTTAGTAAAACACGAAATAGAGGCCTACGTTTATAAAAGCGGTAACATGATAGAGTTTTGCAATGATATTGCTGCGTTATATGTTGAGCTTGCTAGTGCGGGATATGTAGAATCTGGGAGAGAAAGATTAATACACTACTCATAAAACTCCTTGATGAGTACGAAAACATCATTTGTCGTATGCAGGCAATTGATGGCTCGTCATGGACTTGGAGCTTTACCATGGGGATAATTCTTGTGAGGGAAAGCACTTTGGAGCTTAGTAGGGGAAGTGACAGGGTGAATGCATTTACAGCTGGTGGTGATTAGCGGAAGCGTGATGAGAGGAATGGCGGTGACGAGCGGAAGCGTGACAAGAGGAAGAAAGACAAAGGTAAACCTTATCGGAACTTTGATAGAAAGAGAGGGGGAGGAAAAGAAACGGGAGCTTTGAAAAAAGGGGTTTGTTTCTTTTGTAGGGAACCGAGTCATTATATGAAGGAATGCCCTTGTTTGGAAAAATTTAGAAGTTGGAATGTGGATGAGGAGGAAGAAGGGGAAGAGGAGAAAGAGGATGAAGATATGTTGGAGCTTCTGCGCATCGGTAGTATGGGGAAGAGAGAAAAGCACACAGAAATTCCACAGAAGCAACAGTGTGCTTTTGGAGGTATAAGGGAGGTAAAGAGAGAGGAGATACCTGAGGGAGTTCAAAATATTGAGGATAGTTTTATAGATATTTTGGAAGCAGAAAACTGGTCGGATAGGGAGACTTCAACGAATTCTGAGGAAATGGGAGAATAAATTTTAGAGAAGCTTTTAAAAATTAGGGGAGAAGAGGAATATTTAATGAAAGGTTTAGGGGAGGAGAAATATTTATTGGGAATAAAATTAGAAAGTGATACTGGAAAGAATTCCATGGGAGAGAGTGATGAAAGTTCAGAAAATGGGGTGAGTATCAAGGATTAAAATATGAGTACGGAAGATGTATATTTTATGAGGAACTTAGTGGGGACTCGTGGTTTTTGGGAAAATTTGGGGGAGGGTGGATTTGACATCACTAATTGGTGTGATGTCACTTATGAAGATGTGCCCGTAAAAGGGTTAGCATCTGGGTATGTGTTGCATACTGGGGATGGGGGCTGTTTTAACTGCAAGCGGGAAATTAGATTTTGCTCGGATGAAAAAGAGATGAGGTGGATAAAATCTTTGCTCCAAGAGCTCACATTAATGAAAAATGACATGCAAAATAAATTGTGTAATCAAATGTTTATTTTGGCTCATGTAATACACTTCTTTAAACACAAAGGTATTCACTTAAAGTTTTATGAGAAAGAAAGAAAAAGAAGAAAAAAAAAAACGGGGAGGGGAAGGGTGAGACTCTGTTTTTGTTGTGATGTTTTGTTTGATTAGAGTTGAGAGGAAAACTAGACTAGAAAATAAGGGGAGTGTTAAAATTTGGGTATTTTCTAGGTCTGGATTTATTTTATTGTTTTGTCAGATGGTCTGTCTAAGTCATCCATACTTGTCGTAGTCACTGGAAGACAAAGATAGCCATGGCTGCCTAAATTTCAAAGGAGACAAGTAGGAGGAGAGCTGCCTAAATAGACAAGGAGACGGGATGAGGGGAAGTATGTCTAGGCGTTAACAAAAGGTGGCCGGAAGGCACAGGAATTGATCTTCGTACCTCCAACCGAAGACTGTATAATTATGGCCCCCATAATTAACCATTAGATGTAGAGGTGATCGATACATCTATATGGTTTGAATAATACATAAAGTATTTATACGCTGGGACATCCATTTAACACCGAAACCAAACGAAAGGTAGATGGGATGGTACCGCACTAAATTAATGCGGGGCGCACGAAACAAATGTCAAAGACATTTGTTTCAACGGACGAAATTAAAAGGTTGAAATATGATCCAACGGTTCACCGGACAGCCGACTGTACGGATTGGCAATTTCGCCGGTTTTTGGACGCCGCCAATCCGGATGACACATGGCAACATCTTACTTGTTCACGGAATCTCCGAATCGCACGATTACAAATTCAGATGTGACATATGTCACTATTTTGGCCATATAGTACAAATACCGTACATAAAGTACTCCGATACTTGTACTTTCTGTACGGTAAAGTCTTGTGATTGGTCTGTACTTTAGTACTAGGGGGTTTTGAGAGGGATTTAGGACTTAGAATAATTTTTGTAGGCAGCCACCTCTCTCCTAGATAACATCTGTATAAATCGGCAAACTTTGTCATTTAATATCAATCAATTTACTTGACCCTTTTCAGTGATTCTTTCTGCTGCGAACTTAGGGGAGTCCACGCTACACATGGGTGTAGTCGGTTAGAGTTATTGCGTGCCCGGGTGACTGTATTTCTAAGGGAAAGTCAAAGTGGGTGAATGTGTCAAAATCTCATATTCTAACTTTGCATTCTGTGGTGAAACTGAACACACAAAAAGTCTTATTTCACAAGGGTGAAGCTTTAATGGGGTTCAAAATATCAAGGGGTCAATCATTTGGGTTTATATCAACTTGGAGTCGGCACCACCTAGATTAGTTTCTTTTGGATCTGTGATTTTTGTGGGCAATGGAGCACACAGAGTTTCACATACTTTTTGCACTATCACTTAGTGTTCTATTTAATCTTTCAGCTACCCCATTATGTTCCGCGTTTTTTGGAACTGTCTTTAGGTGTTGAACTCCATCTTCCCTTAGAAAATCCTCAAACTGGTTAGAGGTATTTTCTCCACCATTGTCACTTCTTACTCTCTTGATAAGGGTTTCATGAAGTTTTTCACTCCATGCCTTATATTGTCTAAAACATTCATGAGCCTGTAACTTATTTTTCAAAAAATACACCCTAGAATCTCGAGACAAATCATCAATGATAGTCATCATAAATCTCTTCCCCCTGGGTGAGAGCACTTTGGCCGGTCCCCAAATATATGTGTGTACCAAATCTAGAATCTTGTCTCCCTTATAGGTGGCAGTTTTTGGAAAGGGTAACCTGTTTGCTTTCCCTTGAGCACATCCACTACAATCACTTAGATTCTCACTCTTTCTGAACTAAATCCCTTCTTGTACTCCCATCTTTTTCATATTTCTTAACTTATCTAGATTTGCATGCCCAAGCCTCTTATGCCACAACATTATATCATAAACACCAGCATAATAAAGTTTATTTTTTCATTGCTTAAAATCAGCCTAAAAATCCCTTGGCTAACTTTTTCAGCAGTGAAATAAACTTTCTCCTCAAAACTAGCTGTAATGACTCCTTTCCTAGTGATGGTATCAAATCCCTTATCATCTAATATAGATGTAGAGATGAGGTTTTTGTTCAACTCTGGAATAAACAATACATTGGAGAATGTAACTATTGATGTCTTTCCTTCTATTATCACTTTCACATCTACCAATCCTAAAAGAGTAGTAGTGACTATCCCTCCCATCCCCGTACTCTATCTCTTCCTTGGGAATCTTTTTATCTTAGTGAACAAGTGTTTATCCTTACACATGTGCATGGAGGTAGTACAATCTAGAATTCAGTCAGCTTCACCTTTCAATTCACCGAAAGCACATTTCTTCTTTCGTGTATTTCGACCTCGTTATTTGCCTCTAACTCCTCATCCAATAGGTATTCATCGTCATCGTCATATAATTGCGCCCCATATACCTCTGTCACAAGGGCCTTTTTCTTTCCTCTCGAGGAGCCACCGGTCTGCCCCTCCTTTACCTGAAGCTCGGTTCGCTTAGTACACTCTACCATATAGTGTCCTTGTTTTTTGCAAAAGTGACTCAACCCATTTGAGACCCTCGGTCCTCATTCATCGGACTGAGTTTTTTTTCCTCCTCCTCTATAGTTTTCTACTGACTTGTTAGGATCCTTGCTCCTCCAATCAGTTCATGTTGCAAAAGCTTTTCCACTCTTCCCTCCTTTTCGGATCTCAATTGTATTCTCTTGAACGAGAATCATCCCTACCACATTATTATAGATCCACCTGGAATCTGGCAAATCTTGCACAAGGTTGACTAAGTTTTCATAGTCATCGGGTAACTTTATGAGCATGCAGTTCACCTTCATCTTTTTTGTTTTTACCTGACGAGCACTCTCTAGCTCCATGAAAAGGGTTCATTTTCCCCCTTTTGTATGCATATGCATCAATCTTTTGAACAACCAATTGCTGCTGGTGAATAGTACCAATCCGCTACATCTCTATGAGGGCAATCCACAGATCGGATGCCCTTTCCACGTGCAGGTCTTTGAATAAGATGGCGGAGAATCAAGTGTTTTGCCGCCATATTGTTGTGGTCCGAAGTATCAACATCATTCTCATAATTCCTCAGAATATGTGACATGAAAGTTGAATCCGTTGCGATAGGTGTTCCTATCGGTGTAACTGTTTTGTTATCTTTCCATTTGTCCATCACAATGCTCTCCCCGTCCTCCGTATCCTCCGGTTGAGCAGGATCTGCTTTTCTGGTAAGCTTGCTTTCCCCAAACCTTGGAGGAGTGGTTAAACTGGATTGACGCCTCACTTGTCCACTAACTATCCCCCAAAACCTCTTTTCTTATAGAGCCTCTGTCATCATACTTTCCCAATATATGAAGCCAGTTCCATTAAATATGGTTACCCTAGAGGGTGGGCCCATAACCTGCAACTCTTAGACCTCCATTGGCCCTCAGAGTAGGCAGCTCACTAGAAGCTCCTACGATAACCTTGAACCCTTAGAGTTTTCAAAAGAATAATTGTCACCCTGACAGATAAAAAACTCTAACAAACTTCACCCTTGTGAAGAGAAGACTCCCTTGAGTAGATAGCAAAAAAAATCTTTGAATTTGTTACTCGAGCAGTAAGTTATGAAGGGTCAAAGTTGACCTTTTGTACAAGAGCTCTTTGGAAGAGGGGGGTCTACCTACCAGATTTTATAAGTCCTAAAACCCTCTGTAAACCCTATATTACTAGAGTACGACACCAATCAGATTATTGTGTTGTACAGAAAAGTACAAGTGCCAATGTACTTTTTGTACGACCATCTCACGGCATGGCCAAAATGTCGACGCCTGCCTTATCCGGATTCGCTCCCATATTTTTCGGAGATGCCGCAAGCCAATGTGATTGTGCCACGTGTCAATTGACGCGGCGATGACCGAAAACCGCCAAAGCGCCCATTGCGGGATCTTGACATCTATCTCGACATTTTGATCTAGATCGACTTTTAATTCTAGCTGTCAAAAATAAATGCGTGGTATTTTTTTCGTCGTTGAAACAAATACGCGGTATTAGTTTCGTGGATTACCGTACACCGTACGTTTACAAAAATTGTATCTATGTCGAAAGATTGTTCGCGCCGTTAAATAAAATCTTTAACGTTTACGTCTATAAATATTTTTGAAACCCAATATACCTCATTTCTGATCCTAGACTAATAGGATAAAGCTACCGGCTACTGCTTGACTTGACGGACGGCAGGTACTAAGATCAAATCCAATCCTGGGTCCGTCAAGTTGCTTTTGGTAAACCTACCAAATTACTACCTTTCTCACTTTGGTCAGCATGGGCAGCCATGGCTCAAGCTTCCTCTCCAACCTTGAGTGACTGCGACAAGTGTGGGAGTGCCGAGAGGAGTTAGAGGGAGATTACCTCTGCTTCTTTTCTGCTATTTATCTTTACATATTTAAACCTAGAAAATACATATAAAACTTTTAGTTTATACAGACTAGTGGTTTTTGGGAAATTTTGGGAGAGGATGGATTTGACATCACTACTTGGTATAATGTCGCTTATTAAAATGTGTTTGTAAAAAGGTTATCATCTTGGTATTTGTTACAGACTGGGGCTAGGGCTGACTGTTGGAACTGCAAAAAGGAAAGTGGATTTTGTTTGGATGAAAAAGAGATGAGGTGGATAAAATCTTTGCTCGGATTTATGAAAAGTGGCATGCAAAGTAAAATGTGTAATCAACAGGATGCATTGTTTATTTCGGCTCATCTAATACACTTCTTTAAAACTGAGGGTAATCATTTACAATGTTATGAGAAGAAAAGAAAGAAGAAAAAGAAAAAGGAAAAGGAAAAAAAAAGTTTATTCTTGTTTTTTTTTTTTTGACTAGAAAACAAAGGGTGTTGAAATTGATGTATTTTCTAGGTCTATGTTATGATAGAAAAGGAGCAGAGGCAGTGTGTCTCTAAACTCCCTTCTCCAATCCCTCACACTTATTGTAGTCATCGAGGGCTGGATAGGGAGCTAGAGCCATTGCTGCTTAGGCCCTCTAAAGAGACAAGGATTAGACTTGGTAGATTTATCAAAAAATGATTTGACAGACCAAGGAATTGATCCTGGTACCTATTGTCTGTCAAATCACTCATAGCCGTTTGCTTTGACCGTTAAGTCTAGGACCAATGCTAAAGTATATAGTGTTTGGTATATATTTAAATATAAACACGTAGGATATTTTGTTTACTAATAAAATGTATGGTAAAACATTGAACTTGTTATGTAATATAGTACCGCATGAAATAAATGTTCTAAACATTTATTTTAACAACTTATTTTAAAATTTGATCTAATCATACGGTCGTGGTAAGCTTCGGCATCGCGGAAAGGACATTTTATCAGTTTTCGGACGCGGCCACTCCGGATGACACGTGGCAACATCATACTGTTGTTTTAAAAAGTCAATTTCGTGCGAACGTGACATATTTGAGTAATTACTAATTGCATTTAATATGGAGGTTTGAATTGATTCGTGGTTTGGGGGAGCGCACGTACGGATATACCTAAATTGAATTAAGGGACTCATTGAGTGGCTGAACAAGCATTGAGAAATGGATGGCGGATCGCGTAGCGATCCGATGTACAATAATCGAAATGTTGAAATAGGCGCCGCCGGTACATTGCAGCTGCGACACAGACAAGACAACGCCGTTGTGGTCACTTTGGATAAATATGCGCTACCGGTACGGAGCAGCTGCGGCGCAAATAAGACAAAACAGTTGCGGTTATTTTCATATGATCCGTACGGACAACGCAACTGACGCAACTGTGGATAATATGACTAGTATAGATTCTGAGTAATGATGATTGTACGGTAATAGTTGCTTAGTGGTAGCTTAGTGGTAGCTTGTTTTGTTTGACGTACGAAAGTTGCAAAGATGTCGGTGTAAATATTCTGTTCAACAAAGGTTTGTCTTTTTGCTAATTAGTTTATTAGTGTAGATTTGCTCAATCTGACATACCTCAAATTATTTGGGTATACTCATGTAGATACCGTAAGGCTGGTATACCTTCGTACATTCAGTAGTGAAATCTCTGAGTGTAACTTGTAGGACTTAGAATATTTTGATCATCACTGTCAAGTTTATTAAAGCAATGGCAAACTGTTTTTTGCATCTTTGACCTGTTGGTGTGATCACCTTATTTGGTGCTTTCATATGAAACTTTGTGAAGTTATTCTATAATATAGAATTTATATTTTTTTGCAGTTTCATTTTATTCTGTTATCTGTGGAAGATTCTGTGTGAGGTCTAAGTGGTTAGTTTGTGAAGCTGTCAGCTATTTTTGTGAAACTCTGAAGCTTATATCTTCTTGATTCCTTAGTGTATTTGGCTCTAACTTTGGGAGCTTACAATGTCTATACTTTACTGCATATTGTGTAGTTTGAGGTGATTTTATTTATTGTGGAGTAATCTGTGTTGTTTAAAACAATACTGTTTGAAGGGTAGTCTGTGGTACTTCCGAAGGTAATCTATGGCTGAAATAGGCTATGGACAACAGGTTATGGGCCCACACCCATGGCTACCTATATTTGATGGATCAAAATATCACTACTGGAAGTGTGCGCTCGAGAGCTACTTCAAGATGAAGGAGCTAATGGATGTGGTGGACGGTACCTTGAACGAAACATCAAATGGATGGAAAAGGAAAAATCATGAGTGTCTAAGGGTTATCAAGAACTCTTTGACTGAGGATTTGGTAATGTCATGCCTAAGTTTAAAAATTGCAGCTAAATTTTGGAAGTGCTTAGAATGTATGTATGCAAAGACGTCTTTATATCATTGGCTTAGCAGTGTTACCAAAATAGTTGAACTCAAGTATGTAGGAGGTAGTATGGAGAAACAGTATATTGACTTACAAGTATTATTTGCGTAAAATGACTTGGCAGGAGAAAACTTTACAGATGCTCAACAAGCTATCATGTTAATGAGAAGTCTATCTAAAGAATATAAGAGTGCACTAGATCGATAGACTTTAATTGAAAAAAAGGATTGGAGTTTAACTATAGCTAGACGAGTTGTTCTAGATGAAGAAGCTAATAAAAAGGTTTTATCAAGTGAAAGGAATATAAAGGAATCTAAGTCTTAGTTTCAGAAAAGTAAAGGTAATAGTGAGTTTGGAGATCACCCTAAGAATTGTTTTTATTGTAATGATTTCGGACATACCTTCAAGATATGTCTATCGTATAAAAGTGCATGTGTTACAGGGAATTTCAAAGATGGATGGGAAAACAACCTAATCCAACCCCCAACAAGAAGGGAATCAAGTGCTTTCGTAAGTGAGAGACAAGACTCGACAGATGACAAAAGGCATGCACCGTGTGTTGACAAATTATTTATTTATCGACCTTCTGTGTTGTTCGGAATGAGGAGAAAGAGGAGACAAAAAAGGATCCGGTAAATGACAATATTTCTTATGACAGATTGGTGAGTGACACAAACTTACTAAAGGAAGAGGCAACTACAATAAGAGAAATCGAAGGAAGTGAAAGGCATATGGAAGCGGAAGAAACTCGAAGAATTATTATCACCGAAAACAGTGAGGAAAAACAAGAGTGTGAAAAAGACTCGGTTTGTGTGACTTCTTGTAATAAAATGGTGTGTGAGAATGACATAGAGGGAGAAGAGATTCCTGAAGTAAGGGGAGTTAAAAAAGTAAACTTAAAATTGATTGAAGAATATTCTTTAGAAAAAGAGAACACTAAAATGAAAACAGAACTTAGAGAAAGGGGAAAAGAAGATGATGAGATAGATAACAGTGAACTGTCACAAAATGGGGAATTAACATCAGAAGTGGAAAATACTGTGGGATTAAAAATTATTGATCTCAAGGAAAAACCGACTGAAGGAAAAACCGACAAAAACTGTTAAGAAAATGAGGCTAAGGAAAAAAGTTCATGAGAGCGGAAAAAGTCATAAATTTGAAGGAATATGGAAAATAGGAAAGAATACGAGGAAGAGGAAAGAGCAGCTAACTGAAAAAAAGGATCAGAATGAATATATTAAAAATAAATACAGTTAAGAGAAGTGGCAGATCTATGGAAAAAGACCAAAAATTAGTGAGAAAAATTACACTTTATAGAGGTAATGGGAAGGGAAACCATGGAAAAATTACAAAGTCTATGAACAGATCAAGAAGTCATAAGAAAAAAAGGAAAGACACTTGGAGAAGAAAAATGTTACAAAATCGCTCACACCGAAGAACGCAATCGGCAACGTTGAGAAAATGTGTGATAGAAAAATGGGGAGATTTGAACGACCTTTCAAGAAATTTTAACGAAATTTTGTGCAACAGCGTTAATAACATATATCAAAGGAAGGGGAAGGCGTGGAAGTATATAACAAGCGAGAATGTGCAGCAACTGTTTGATAAAAGTGTGTAGGAGACAGATTTTCGACAAATTAAGATAACATGGTTAAGTGACAAATACGACTAGGAATTCAGATTTACTGGAGAAATGTTATAGCATTAATGAAGAAGAGTTTGGCGTTTATGGCATAGGGGGAGTTGGTACAAGACAAAATTTTCAAGAAGGCGGAGGTTGGGAAATGGTAGCAGGCAGGAGAAGCAGTGGTGATGTGTTATTTTTGCTAAGTCTTTGCATGATGAGTAGTGGTAGTTGTGAAAGAGATTCTTCAATCTCTAAATATTTTTACATCTTTGCTTCTGCATGTACCTCCATTAGAGTAGAAAGATTTGCAGACAGAGTGGAGTACTGAGTCTAAAGCTTTAACGAAGTGTTGAATTTGAAAGCTTTAGTTCTTAGTAGATGAGGTTGTAAAAAGGAAGATAAGGGAAAAGTAGCACAACATGGCAACATAGTATTGCACGTTGCATTTCATATTCAATCTGGGCTGCGATGTCAAAGTAGCGCAGCATGGCAGTATAGCAATACACGCTGTAT
Organism: Zygnema cylindricum; assembly: GCA_037447655.1. Classification (NCBI taxonomy): domain Eukaryota; kingdom Viridiplantae; phylum Streptophyta; class Zygnematophyceae; order Zygnematales; family Zygnemataceae; genus Zygnema; species Zygnema cylindricum. Next base: position 126,653 of record JBBHKE010002397.1, on the reverse strand, counting down.
TCATATCCAAATTTGGCTGCGATGTCGAACTAGCGCAGCATAGCAGCATACCAATACACGCTGCATATTTTTCGGGTGCAAAAAACTAAACTTTTGGGGAAGTGTTGTTTTGAAAAGTTAGTTTCGTGCGAACGTGACAGTTTTTGAGTAATTACTAATTGCATTTAATATGGAGGTTTGAATTGATACATGGGTTGGGGGAGCGAAATTACAGTATACCAAAATTGAATTAATGGACTCATTGAGTGGCTAAATTGAATTAATGGACTCATTGAGTGGCTGAACAGGCATTGAGAAATGGACGGCGGATCGCGAAGCGATCCGATGTACAATAATCGAAATGTTGAAATAGGCGTTGCCGATACGGCCCAACAGCGACACAAACATGACAACGCAGCTGTGGTTACTTTGGATAAATATGCGCCGCCGGTACGGAGCAGCTATGGCGCGGATAAGACAACACAGTTGCGGTTATTTTTATATGATCCCTACGGACAACGCTACTGACACAGCTGCGGATAATATGACTAGTATAGATTCTGAGTAATGATGATTGTACGGTAATAGTTGCTTATAGAGCCTCTGTCATCATACTTTCCCAATATATGAAGCCAGTTCCATTAAATATGGTTACCCTAGAGGGTGGGCCCATAACCTGCAACTCTTAGACCTCCATTGGCCCTCAGAGTAGGCAGCTCACTAGAAGCTCCTACGATAACCTTGAACCCTTAGAGTTTTCAAAAGAATAATTGTCACCCTGACAGATAAAAAACTCTAACAAACTTCACCCTTGTGAAGAGAAGACTCCCTTGAGTAGATAGCAAAAAAAATCTTTGAATTTGTTACTCGAGCAGTAAGTTATGAAGGGTCAAAGTTGACCTTTTGTACAAGAGCTCTTTGGAAGAGGGGGGTCTACCTACCAGATTTTATAAGTCCTAAAACCCTCTGTAAACCCTATATTACTAGAGTACGACACCAATCAGATTATTGTGTTGTACAGAAAAGTACAAGTGCCAATGTACTTTTTGTACGACCATCTCACGGCATGGCCAAAATGTCGACGCCTGCCTTATCCGGATTCGCTCCCATATTTTTCGGAGATGCCGCAAGCCAATGTGATTGTGCCACGTGTCAATTGACGCGGCGATGACCGAAAACCGCCAAAGCGCCCATTGCGGGATCTTGACATCTATCTCGACATTTTGATCTAGATCGACTTTTAATTCTAGCTGTCAAAAATAAATGCGTGGTATTTTTTTCGTCGTTGAAACAAATACGCGGTATTAGTTTCGTGGATTACCGTACACCGTACGTTTACAAAAATTGTATCTATGTCGAAAGATTGTTCGCGCCGTTAAATAAAATCTTTAACGTTTACGTCTATAAATATTTTTGAAACCCAATATACCTCATTTCTGATCCTAGACTAATAGGATAAAGCTACCGGCTACTGCTTGACTTGACGGACGGCAGGTACTAAGATCAAATCCAATCCTGGGTCCGTCAAGTTGCTTTTGGTAAACCTACCAAATTACTACCTTTCTCACTTTGGTCAGCATGGGCAGCCATGGCTCAAGCTTCCTCTCCAACCTTGAGTGACTGCGACAAGTGTGGAAGTTGGAGAGAGGAGTTAGAGTCAGACTGCCTCTGCTTCTTTTCTGCATTTTACAAACCTAGAAAATACTAAAATAACCTTTAATTTCTACACTCCCCTTATTTTCTAGTCACTCGCTATTTTAAGACCACACTTCTCCCGGCAGAAAATTAGTTTAGGGGAAGGCACAGGTTGTTGTCCATAGCCATTTCTAGCCATGGATTCACCCTCGGAAGCACCACAAACTACCCCAAAAACAGCCTACTTTGGATACACACAGAATTCAATAGAATTAACAAAACAAGCTGAAACTACATCAACAGATATTATCTAGGCTATAGAATAACCTAAAAAAATTTCAGACAAAAATAATAAACAGAGTGATCACATCATCTAGTCAAAGTTGCAGAAAAACAGTCTGCCAGAACTCAGATAAAACAGACTAACTTCACAATGAAGTAAAACACAAACCAGGAACACAATAGGCCTGTAAATCTTGGACAATATTAAAAATATAAAGAGGAACACACATACAGAATTTCAGATAATTCTGACATCAGATTTGAGAGCAATACTCAGACAAAATTACCAAAAATGATCATAAACAGTTTTTGGTAAAGAAAGTTCCTATGTTTTGAAATGACTAAGTTCTACAATATATACACTCAGGCCTACCACTAAATGTACGGAGGCATACCAGCTGTACGTAATTTACCATCTACTTAAATTAATGTGAGTATACCTGAATAATTCGAGGTATGTCTGAAAATATAATTCTACACTAATAATTAATGCAAAAAAAGACAAAACAATGTTAAATCAAAATATTTACACCGACGCTTCCATAAAATCCGCGTATTGAGTATCAACTTGATTATTCACTTGTGGATGAAACCACGTAGTGAATCGACATCACATACGTATGGTCCACTTGATACCACGTCATCAAAATTGCAATCCCTTGAAAATATCGGCGGACGCCGTCCGCCCTCCAAATGTACCATGACCCACTTGCCGAAATTAAACCGTACCTTCAAAATATTTTCCGTACTGAACATGCGTCCTTTGCAATAAATGAGCCTGTCGCAAATGAAGTACACCTGTCTAAACAAGACGCTCCGTACCGGCGGGGGTACATATTCAACATTTCGTACATTTCACATTGGATCGCTTCGCGATCCGCCGTCCATTTACAAATGTATTCCAAGCCACTCAATAACTCCCTCACGTCCCTTTAATTCCAATCGTTCAATTACTCCCCCAATCTACAATTTCAGTGGAACCTCCATTTATACCACCACATTATTTCCGGTAATAATCTACGCACAAAACGTCGCGTGCGCACAAAGTGTGGCGTACGCACGAAACTAACATTTCAAAACAACACAGGTTTGGTGATCATATCTGCTACCATTTCACTATCTGGTTTATACTCCAAACTTATTATCTTGTTTTCTACTTCCTCCCTAAAAAAGCTAAGTCTAATGTCCATGTGTTTGGCTTTAAAGTGATGTTTAAGATTGGTAGAAATGGCAATAGCTGCCTGATTATCACAAAACACTTTTTGGACACCACTCTTAAGATGACCAAGCTCACGAAGCAAAGACTTGACCCACATTAATTCTTTTACAGCAGAGCAAGAAGCCATGTACTCAGCCTCCATGGTGGACTGATAAATGACTTTTTGTTGCTTGCTGCTCCTGCGGCAATCCCCATCACCAACATACAATACATATTCAGATGTGCATTTCCTCATAGGAGCATCCCCATAGCTGGCATCACTCTAAGTGGTGATGTCAGTATTGTTCCCACCCAAATGCAACCATAGATCCCTAGTCCCTATGAGATATCTAAGGACTCACTTAGCTGCCTTTCAATCTTTCTTACTGGGAGCATTTAGACTCCTACTTAGTACTCCTACAGCTGCGGCTATGTCAAGACGTGTACAATTTATGAAATATATTAGGCTGCCCACTACTTGTCTATAAGGGATGGTGTGCATAAATATTTTTTCTTCCGAGCCTACCTCATCATCTAAGATTATAACTCCCTCTTCCAAACTCCCCTCACTTCCATTATTTAATTCCATAGGAGTGGTACAACTATTAGCCTTGTCCATTTGGAATTTTTCTAACATGTTTCCAATGGCCTCCTTTTGAAATAATCTTATTATTTTTCTATCTTTGTCTCTCTCTACTTGAATTCCCAAAATATACCTTGCTTCTCCCATATCCTTTATCTCAAATCTTTCTTTTAGATCATTTTTTAACTTATTTATTTTATCCATAGATTAACTTAAAACAAGCAAATCATCAACAGAAATTGCAATAAAAATAATTCCTTCCTCAACTTCAAACAAATAAATTGAGTGATTTGAGCTGATCTAAATGTATCCCAAACCTGTAAGAAACTCATCGAGCTTCTTGTTCCATTGTCGGGGCGCTTGTTTCAGCCCATACAAAGATTTGATCAATCGACATACCTTGCTTTCCTCCCCTTGCTCCACAAATCCTTCGCGATGTCGCATAAAAATTTCCTCTTCTAACTCTCCATGTAGAAAGGCCGTCTTGATGTCCATCTGCTACACTTCCATGTCTTCTACTGTCGCCATACTGAGAAGTATCCGAACCAAAAGAAACCTGAGGACCAGAGCAAAAGTCTCTCGTAGTGAATTCCCTCTTTCTGCGTAAATCCTTTCGCCACTAACCGAGCGCTCAATGGGGTTATCCGAGTTAAGTTTCAGCTTAAATACCCACTTACACCCAATTAACTTTCTGTCGAGAGGATAATCCATCAATTCCCATGTATTGGCCGCCATAATTAAGGTCATCTCCTCATTAATGGCTATCTTCCACCGGTTTCTCTCAGGACAAGTCATTGCCTCATTATAAGTTTGAGGTTCATCAGGGTGAGAGAGTTTGGTTACGTTATTGTTAACTTGCCTCTCTTGTAGTCTTTTGCAGATTAGCTTCCTTTGGACCTGCGAATTCTGTGTGGCAATGGAGCCCATAGAATTTCAATTGGGCCTAGAGAACAAGTCGTGTTCGCATATGATTTTTTCAGGGAACGTTTAGCCGCAATCTAGCTGTCGAAGTGTGTTATTTGGTCTCCTCAGGATATTCCACTTTCCTTTACCCCCCTTCTCGGTTTTCAAACCCCTTCTCCCTCCGATGGCATTCGTATGCTTCGTTGCCCCCTTGGTTCGGATACTTTCGTGACCCAATTCCTTCATGATGCTTTACATACAGATCTGGCCCCAGTGGACGACCTTTCTTACTTTCCAAAACCCGAAGCTGCTTTTGCTATGTTAACTAGTTGTTTTCCCCACCGCTCTTCTTACCTTACTTGTACGTCCCCTCCCACCTCGACAATTGTCTCCTCTCTCGGCTTTTGACGATCGCCTCATGGACGTCCTCGACACTCTATTAGGTCTTGGGGCATTTGATTGCGAGTCTGGGCCATCGGCCCGCATTCAGGCATCCCTCTTTGTCTCTAGTGGGGGGTTGGGTCTATTAGCGACTGCTCGTGTTGCTCGCGCTGCCTATTTGGGAAGTTGGTGTCTTATTGCATCTACACTTGTTTCCCGTTTTTTGGTTGGGGACACCCCAGTTCTATCTACGGTTATCCCTCGGGTTTCAAACGGTTTGTTCGCCTTCCAACGCTCTCTATTCGACGCGTCACGTTCTCTTCCTTCCCAAGCCTTAGTGGATGTGCCGATTTTCTCCATTTTGTTACAAAATCTGTTGAGCGTGTCCAAAAATTGATTTCCGACCGAGTTGTCGCCGCCATTAAATCCGAGCTTCTCAAGGCGCTTCCCTCCGATTCTTCGCGTGCCGGCCTTCTCTCATGTGGTGGACCTGGTTCTCGGTCTTTGCTTCTTGCTACACCTATTTTGTCCACTCTCCGATTTTTAGTTGCTCAATTCACCACCGCACTCCGATTTCGCCTTGGCCTCCCCCATCCTCCTTAACATGGCTCTCTTGTTTGTGCATGTGGTTGTGTCTTGGAGGCCGATGGTGTCCATGTGTTTCGCTGCTCCCATGGGGGAGATTTGATCCAGGCACACGACACTATTCGCGACACCGTTGCGACTATCGCTTCGGAATGGGACTTTTCTGTGCGTCGAGAGGTTTCTCATATTATTCCCTTGCGTCGGATCGATACTGTTTTGCTTGATGGTGCACGTCGCATCTTTGGTGATATTGTTCTGGCAAATCCTACTTCAGCTACAGTTGTTGGTCAGGCGGCTAGACATGTTGGGGTGGCAGCTCGTGATGCCGCTAAGGCAAAAGAGCGTGATTATGCCCACCGAGACCTTATGGATGACTTTATTCCGATGGCGGTCAAGATCTTTGGTTGTTTGGGTGTTGCACATGACGAGTTTCTCCGTACTTGTGCTCGACGTGCTTTCGAGCGCCGAGGACCAAGAAGCCCTCCTCCTTCGGTCCTTTCTTCTTTTTATTGTCAACACTTATTGGTGGCTTTACAACGAGTGCAGATATCTATTATCCTCCGATCAGCTGTTGGGGTTATGGATCGTCGTCGTGATCCGAAACTCCCTCAACGTGCTCCCCCAGGCTAGGGGGGCTTACGGGGTTGCTTTTCGTAGATATTTAAATGATTTAGGGTTGGGGTTGTAGTTTCGGTTTTGTGAGTTGCCGTGCTTTTCGTTTTGAGTTTGGGTGCTTTTATTTTCCTTGTTTTTTGTTTCTTTTTTTTTGTGTTCCCATTGCTCTATTTGTTTATTATTGTTGTTTTTCAGTTTTGGCCATGCCACCCCTTTTGTACCCCCGGACTCAGATGGTTTACCATCGTGCTTTTTAATTTATATGCCCCATTTTTTTTTTTTTTAACAATACTTAGTCCTAATTCCCCGAGCCCGGTATCGCCTTGCTAAAGGAGGTCGAGAAAACAAAGAAAATCCTTCACCACAAATGTAGATAAAAGAGGAATGGAAGCCTTCGCGCGCTGTAAATCAGAGGTCACAATTAAGTACCCAAATCCGTATCCGATTCGTACCCGATCCGTACCCAATCTATACCCGGCCGGTTGTGACATCTGCTGTAAAGCAGAGGTCGCAAAAGTCAAAATTTTACATGACCGAAACCGACAGTTTTTTTTTTCAAAATCTGAGTAACTAACACCTGACCGGGTTATGTCACGCTCTGAAATTGTTAACCGTTAATCGACCGCGTTTACGAAAACAAAATTTAACCAAAACTCAATTTCTCGCGACTATCCGTGCTCGCCCGTAACCGAAAAAGTACAATATTAATTAATGTAGGACGTATGAATAAGCCAATAATTAAGGTATGTCGCGTTCCCTAAGATTTGCGAAATAAATAGTGTTTACTACCGTGTCAGATTTGCGAAGCTTTGTCACGTTCTCTAAGATTTGCGAAATAAATATTGTTACTACCGTGTCAAATTTGCGACGCTAATCATGATGTCACATACTTCCACGATACCAAAGAGTACAAAGTACAATAATGTTGGATTGTAAGGACAAGTACAAAATTTTCATTTTTTTTTGTTTTTTGGTTGACTGACCATTTTTTATTCTGGTGAATCAACCGACCGCAACCGCCCGGCCCCCAAAATTTGGCAACCGAATCCGTTCCGGATCCGGCGCGGGTGGTCGGTTAATTGTCGGTCACGGTTTCGGTCGACCGTTTGCGACCTCTGCTATAAAGGCATAGACAAAATCGTGACATACGCAAGTGTGTACATCGACCACGTTTGCCCTTGATCGATATGTACTTAGTTGCGAGGAAACAATAATCAATACACCGAACGACCTATAAATCAGTTATAGCAAGTGATATCGCGATATTATTGATATTTAACTAAAATTGTCAATTTCAACTTTTACAAATGAAAGAGAGTCCAAAAAAAGTTATTGTAATATGCTTCTACTGTAGCTGTCCATTTGTGGCCGTAATTTAATTGAAAGACGGGAGGAGAGGAGATTGAGAGAAGGAGTGGACGAAGTGCAGGCTGGAAATTTCCAACCCTAAAAGCCTCTCTGCGCACTTGATAATCGTTGGATGTCTCCCCTCTTGACTGAACTTGTACGTTGGCCATGCACGAAAAACAACGAGAAATGCATAATTTATAATACGTACATTAGGACCACGGTTTATGTTGTTTTGAAAAGTCAGTTTCGTGCGAACGTGACAGTTTGTGAGTAATTGCTAAGTGCATTTAATATGGAGGTTTGAATTGATTCATGGGTTGGGGGAGCGAATGTACGGATATACCTAACTTGAATTAAGGGACTCATTGAGTGGCTGAACAAGCATTGAGAAATGGACGGCGGATCGCGAAGCGATCCGATGTACAATAATAAAAATGTTGAAATAGGCGCCGCCGATACGGCGCAGCTGCGACGCAGACAGGTTAATGCAGCTGCGGTTACTTTGGATAAATATGCGCCGCAGGTACGGAGCAGCTGCGGCGTAGATAAGACAACGCAGATAAGACAACGCAGCTGCGGATAATATGACTAGTATAGATTCTGAGTAATGATGATTGTACGGTAATAGTTGCTTAGTGGTAGCTTAGTGGTAGCTTGTTTTGTTTGACGTACGAAAGTTGCAAAGATGTCGGTGTAAATATTCTGTTCAACAAAGGTTTGTCTTTTTGCTAATTAGTTTATTAGTGTAGATTTGCTCAATCTGACATACCTCAAATTATTTGGGTATACTCACAATAGTTTAGGTAGATTGTAGATACCGTAAGGCTGGTATACCTTCGTACATTCAGTAGTGAAATCTCTGAGTGTAACTTGTAGGACTTAGAATATTTTGATCATCACTGTCAAGTTTATTAAAGCAATGGCAAACTGTTTTTTGCATCTTTGACCTGTTGGTGTGATCACCTTATTTGGTGCTTTCATATGAAACTTTGTGAAGTTATTCTATAATATAGAATTTATATTTTTTTGCAGTTTCATTTTATTCTGTTATCTGTGGAAGATTCTGTGTGAGGTCTAAGTGGTTAGTTTGTGAAGCTGTCAGCTATTTTTGTGAAACTCTGAAGCTTATATCTTCTTGATTCCTTAGTGTATTTGGCTCTAACTTTGGGAGCTTACAATGTCTATACTTTACTGCATATTGTGTAGTTTGAGGTGATTTTATTTATTGTGGAGTAATCTGTGTTGTTTAAAACAATACTGTTTGAAGGGTAGTCTGTGGTACTTCCGAAGGTAATCTATGGCTGAAATAGGCTATGGACAACAGGTTATGGGCCCACACCCATGGCTACCTATATTTGATGGATCAAAATATCACTACTGGAAGTGTGCGCTCGAGAGCTACTTCAAGATGAAGGAGCTAATGGATGTGGTGGACGGTACCTTGAACGAAACATCAAATGGATGGAAAAGGAAAAATCATGAGTGTCTAAGGGTTATCAAGAACTCTTTGACTGAGGATTTGGTAATGTCATGCCTAAGTTTAAAAATTGCAGCTAAATTTTGGAAGTGCTTAGAATGTATGTATGCAAAGACGTCTTTATATCATTGGCTTAGCAGTGTTACCAAAATAGTTGAACTCAAGTATGTAGGAGGTAGTATGGAGAAACAGTATATTGACTTACAAGTATTATTTGCGTAAAATGACTTGGCAGGAGAAAACTTTACAGATGCTCAACAAGCTATCATGTTAATGAGAAGTCTATCTAAAGAATATAAGAGTGCACTAGATCGATAGACTTTAATTGAAAAAAAGGATTGGAGTTTAACTATAGCTAGACGAGTTGTTCTAGATGAAGAAGCTAATAAAAAGGTTTTATCAAGTGAAAGGAATATAAAGGAATCTAAGTCTTAGTTTCAGAAAAGTAAAGGTAATAGTGAGTTTGGAGATCACCCTAAGAATTGTTTTTATTGTAATGATTTCGGACATACCTTCAAGATATGTCTATCGTATAAAAGTGCATGTGTTACAGGGAATTTCAAAGATGGATGGGAAAACAACCTAATCCAACCCCCAACAAGAAGGGAATCAAGTGCTTTCGTAAGTGAGAGACAAGACTCGACAGATGACAAAAGGCATGCACCGTGTGTTGACAAATTATTTATTTATCGACCTTCTGTGTTGTTCGGAATGAGGAGAAAGAGGAGACAAAAAAGGATCCGGTAAATGACAATATTTCTTATGACAGATTGGTGAGTGACACAAACTTACTAAAGGAAGAGGCAACTACAATAAGAGAAATCGAAGGAAGTGAAAGGCATATGGAAGCGGAAGAAACTCGAAGAATTATTATCACCGAAAACAGTGAGGAAAAACAAGAGTGTGAAAAAGACTCGGTTTGTGTGACTTCTTGTAATAAAATGGTGTGTGAGAATGACATAGAGGGAGAAGAGATTCCTGAAGTAAGGGGAGTTAAAAAAGTAAACTTAAAATTGATTGAAGAATATTCTTTAGAAAAAGAGAACACTAAAATGAAAACAGAACTTAGAGAAAGGGGAAAAGAAGATGATGAGATAGATAACAGTGAACTGTCACAAAATGGGGAATTAACATCAGAAGTGGAAAATACTGTGGGATTAAAAATTATTGATCTCAAGGAAAAACCGACTGAAGGAAAAACCGACAAAAACTGTTAAGAAAATGAGGCTAAGGAAAAAAGTTCATGAGAGCGGAAAAAGTCATAAATTTGAAGGAATATGGAAAATAGGAAAGAATACGAGGAAGAGGAAAGAGCAGCTAACTGAAAAAAAGGATCAGAATGAATATATTAAAAATAAATACAGTTAAGAGAAGTGGCAGATCTATGGAAAAAGACCAAAAATTAGTGAGAAAAATTACACTTTATAGAGGTAATGGGAAGGGAAACCATGGAAAAATTACAAAGTCTATGAACAGATCAAGAAGTCATAAGAAAAAAAGGAAAGACACTTGGAGAAGAAAAATGTTACAAAATCGCTCACACCGAAGAACGCAATCGGCAACGTTGAGAAAATGTGTGATAGAAAAATGGGGAGATTTGAACGACCTTTCAAGAAATTTTAACGAAATTTTGTGCAACAGCGTTAATAACATATATCAAAGGAAGGGGAAGGCGTGGAAGTATATAACAAGCGAGAATGTGCAGCAACTGTTTGATAAAAGTGTGTAGGAGACAGATTTTCGACAAATTAAGATAACATGGTTAAGTGACAAATACGACTAGGAATTCAGATTTACTGGAGAAATGTTATAGCATTAATGAAGAAGAGTTTGGCGTTTATGGCATAGGGGGAGTTGGTACAAGACAAAATTTTCAAGAAGGCGGAGGTTGGGAAATGGTAGCAGGCAGGAGAAGCAGTGGTGATGTGTTATTTTTGCTAAGTCTTTGCATGATGAGTAGTGGTAGTTGTGAAAGAGATTCTTCAATCTCTAAATATTTTTACATCTTTGCTTCTGCATGTACCTCCATTAGAGTAGAAAGATTTGCAGACAGAGTGGAGTACTGAGTCTAAAGCTTTAACGAAGTGTTGAATTTGAAAGCTTTAGTTCTTAGTAGATGAGGTTGTAAAAAGGAAGATAAGGGAAAAGTAGCACAACATGGCAACATAGTATTGCACGTTGCATTTCATATTCAATCTGGGCTGCGATGTCAAAGTAGCGCAGCATGGCAGTATAGCAATACACGCTGTATTCATATCCAAATTTGGCTGCGATGTCGAACTAGCGCAGCATAGCAGCATACCAATACACGCTGCATATTTTTCGGGTGCAAAAAACTAAACTTTTGGGGAAGTGTTGTTTTGAAAAGTTAGTTTCGTGCGAACGTGACAGTTTTTGAGTAATTACTAATTGCATTTAATATGGAGGTTTGAATTGATACATGGGTTGGGGGAGCGAAATTACAGTATACCAAAATTGAATTAATGGACTCATTGAGTGGCTAAATTGAATTAATGGACTCATTGAGTGGCTGAACAGGCATTGAGAAATGGACGGCGGATCGCGAAGCGATCCGATGTACAATAATCGAAATGTTGAAATAGGCGTTGCCGATACGGCCCAACAGCGACACAAACATGACAACGCAGCTGTGGTTACTTTGGATAAATATGCGCCGCCGGTACGGAGCAGCTATGGCGCGGATAAGACAACACAGTTGCGGTTATTTTTATATGATCCCTACGGACAACGCTACTGACACAGCTGCGGATAATATGACTAGTATAGATTCTGAGTAATGATGATTGTACGGTAATAGTTGCTTAGTGGTAGCTTAGTGGTAGCTTATTTTGTTTGACATACGAGGTTACAAAGATGTCGGTGTAAATTGCAACTTTGGGATCTCCATAGGTCCTCAAAGTAGGCAGCTCACACAAAGCCTTTAGGATAACCCTGACCTCTTTGTGTTTCAGTAAGAATAACTGCCACTTTGGCGACAAAAACTCTGACCACCTTTACCCATGTGAAGGCAAGACTCCCCTGAGTCGATAACAAAAAGAATCTCTGAATTTGCTCCTTTGGGCAGTAAGTTAAGAAGGGCCAAAGTTGACCTTTTGTACAGAAGCTCTTTGAGAGAGAGGGTCTAATCCATCAAATTTTTCTAAGTCCTATCTCTCTCTAAAACTCCATATATTGAAGTATGGCACCAATCATAATACTATATCGTACATAAAGGTATACGTGCTGGTGTACTTTCTGTACGACCATTGTACGACATGGCCAACAAGTCGACACATGTCACTTTTGGATTCATTTATGTAATACCTGGAGATGCCCTAATCCAATGTGATTGTGCCACGTGGCAATTGATATGACGTCAACCGCAAACCGCCGAAAACCTATTCCATAATCTCGGCATGCTTCGTGGTCGTCCGATTAAGCCGAATTACAATCGTGGCCGTCATAAATACTTGCGCAATATTTGTTTCGTCTTCGAAACAAGATGCGCGGTATCCGTTTCGGATTTTCCGTACGCCGTACATTACAAACTGTATTTATGTCTAAATATCCCGTTAAATGAAATAGCCTACGTGTTATCATTTAAATAGCTACCAAAATGTATATACTCTATCCTTGATCTTAGACTAATTGGCTAAGGTAACCCGCTACCGGCCACCCTGACAGACGGCAAGTACCAGGTTCAAATATCGGGTTCGTCAAAATCTATTTTGTTAAATCTACCAACCTAATGTCTGTCCCCGTCGAGATAGCATAGGCGGCCATGGTTCTATCTCCCTCTCCAACTTTCAGTGACTGCGACAAGTGTGGAAGTTGGAGAGAGGAGTTAGAGTCAGACTGCCTCTGCTTCTTTTCTGCATTTTACAAACCTAGAAAATACTAAAATAACCTTTAATTTCTACACTCCCCTTATTTTCTAGTCACTCGCTATTTTAAGACCACACTTCTCCCGGCAGAAAATTAGTTTAGGGGAAGGCACAGGTTGTTGTCCATAGCCATTTCTAGCCATGGATTCACCCTCGGAAGCACCACAAACTACCCCAAAAACAGCCTACTTTGGATACACACAGAATTCAATAGAATTAACAAAACAAGCTGAAACTACATCAACAGATATTATCTAGGCTATAGAATAACCTAAAAAAATTTCAGACAAAAATAATAAACAGAGTGATCACATCATCTAGTCAAAGTTGCAGAAAAACAGTCTGCCAGAACTCAGATAAAACAGACTAACTTCACAATGAAGTAAAACACAAACCAGGAACACAATAGGCCTGTAAATCTTGGACAATATTAAAAATATAAAGAGGAACACACATACAGAATTTCAGATAATTCTGACATCAGATTTGAGAGCAATACTCAGACAAAATTACCAAAAATGATCATAAACAGTTTTTGGTAAAGAAAGTTCCTATGTTTTGAAATGACTAAGTTCTACAATATATACACTCAGGCCTACCACTAAATGTACGGAGGCATACCAGCTGTACGTAATTTACCATCTACTTAAATTAATGTGAGTATACCTGAATAATTCGAGGTATGTCTGAAAATATAATTCTACACTAATAATTAATGCAAAAAAAGACAAAACAATGTTAAATCAAAATATTTACACCGACGCTTCCATAAAATCCGCGTATTGAGTATCAACTTGATTATTCACTTGTGGATGAAACCACGTAGTGAATCGACATCACATACGTATGGTCCACTTGATACCACGTCATCAAAATTGCAATCCCTTGAAAATATCGGCGGACGCCGTCCGCCCTCCAAATGTACCATGACCCACTTGCCGAAATTAAACCGTACCTTCAAAATATTTTCCGTACTGAACATGCGTCCTTTGCAATAAATGAGCCTGTCGCAAATGAAGTACACCTGTCTAAACAAGACGCTCCGTACCGGCGGGGTACATATTCAACATTTCGTACATTTCACATTGGATCGCTTCGCGATCCGCCGTCCATTTACAAATGTATTCCAAGCCACTCAATAACTCCCTCACGTCCCTTTAATTCCAATCGTTCAATTACTCCCCCAATCTACAATTTCAGTGGAACCTCCATTTATACCACCACATTATTTCCGGTAATAATCTACGCACAAAACGTCGCGTGCGCACAAAGTGTGGCGTACGCACGAAACTAACATTTCAAAACAACACAGGTTTGGTGATCATATCTGCTACCATTTCACTATCTGGTTTATACTCCAAACTTATTATCTTGTTTTCTACTTCCTCCCTAAAAAAGCTAAGTCTAATGTCCATGTGTTTGGCTTTAAAGTGATGTTTAAGATTGGTAGAAATGGCAATAGCTGCCTGATTATCACAAAACACTTTTTGGACACCACTCTTAAGATGACCAAGCTCACGAAGCAAAGACTTGACCCACATTAATTCTTTTACAGCAGAGCAAGAAGCCATGTACTCAGCCTCCATGGTGGACTGATAAATGACTTTTTGTTGCTTGCTGCTCCTGCGGCAATCCCCATCACCAACATACAATACATATTCAGATGTGCATTTCCTCATAGGAGCATCCCCATAGCTGGCATCACTCTAAGTGGTGATGTCAGTATTGTTCCCACCCAAATGCAACCATAGATCCCTAGTCCCTATGAGATATCTAAGGACTCACTTAGCTGCCTTTCAATCTTTCTTACTGGGAGCATTTAGACTCCTACTTAGTACTCCTACAGCTGCGGCTATGTCAAGACGTGTACAATTTATGAAATATATTAGGCTGCCCACTACTTGTCTATAAGGGATGGTGTGCATAAATATTTTTTCTTCCGAGCCTACCTCATCATCTAAGATTATAACTCCCTCTTCCAAACTCCCCTCACTTCCATTATTTAATTCCATAGGAGTGGTACAACTATTAGCCTTGTCCATTTGGAATTTTTCTAACATGTTTCCAATGGCCTCCTTTTGAAATAATCTTATTATTTTTCTATCTTTGTCTCTCTCTACTTGAATTCCCAAAATATACCTTGCTTCTCCCATATCCTTTATCTCAAATCTTTCTTTTAGATCATTTTTTAACTTATTTATTTTATCCATAGATTAACTTAAAACAAGCAAATCATCAACAGAAATTGCAATAAAAATAATTCCTTCCTCAACTTCAAACAAATAAATTGAGTGATTTGAGCTGATCTAAATGTATCCCAAACCTGTAAGAAACTCATCGAGCTTCTTGTTCCATTGTCGGGGCGCTTGTTTCAGCCCATACAAAGATTTGATCAATCGACATACCTTGCTTTCCTCCCCTTGCTCCACAAATCCTTCGCGATGTCGCATAAAAATTTCCTCTTCTAACTCTCCATGTAGAAAGGCCGTCTTGATGTCCATCTGCTACACTTCCATGTCTTCTACTGTCGCCATACTGAGAAGTATCCGAACCAAAAGAAACCTGAGGACCAGAGCAAAAGTCTCTCGTAGTGAATTCCCTCTTTCTGCGTAAATCCTTTCGCCACTAACCGAGCGCTCAATGGGGTTATCCGAGTTAAGTTTCAGCTTAAATACCCACTTACACCCAATTAACTTTCTGTCGAGAGGATAATCCATCAATTCCCATGTATTGGCCGCCATAATTAAGGTCATCTCCTCATTAATGGCTATCTTCCACCGGTTTCTCTCAGGACAAGTCATTGCCTCATTATAAGTTTGAGGTTCATCAGGGTGAGAGAGTTTGGTTACGTTATTGTTAACTTGCCTCTCTTGTAGTCTTTTGCTGTTTCTTCTTTCTCCCTCAAACTCGGTTGCTGAAATAGATGGATCTCTTAGATTCTTCTGAACAGTTTCTACTTCTCCCCTATCGCTTGATTCCGGGTCAATTTCCACCACGTCTTCCACTTAGGTTGAAGTTAATATTAGGGGTTTCACATTCGGGTCTTTCTCGATCTAATCAATACATGCAAGATCATCATCTTCTTGAAATCCTGGATCATTAGGAAGCTCAAAGTCATCAGAATTTTTTGACTCAAATTTGATGCTGACTGTCTTTGTATGCTTAAAGCGATCCTATAGATTTTCCTTCATCCATAACCACTAGATGCTTCACTAGGATAATATCCTCTCTTTTGAGATCATAGACTCTATATCCTTTTACATCTGCATCATATCCTAGTAGATATTTTGGTTTTCCTTTTGGGTCTAACTTCCAGTTTGACCGATCTATGTCTAAACTGATCAATTGACTACCGAAAAACTTTAAGTGTGAAATATATGGTTTTCGGCATGTCCATCTCTCATAGGGTGTTTGGCCTTTTACCGCTGAAGTAAGAACTCTTTTCTTGAGATAATTTGCACAGTTCATTGCCTCGGCCCAAAAATTCTTTCCTATCTTCTTATCTGACAGCATACTCCTAGCAGTATCACTCAGTGTTCTATTTAATCTTTCAGCTACACCATTCTGTTCAAGATTTTGAGGAATTGTCTTTTGGTGTTGCACTCCATAAACCCTAAAAAAATCCTCAAACTCGTTAGAGGTATACTCTCCACCATTGTCACTCCTTACTCTCTTGATTGAGGTTTTATGGAGTTTGTCACTCCATGCTTTATTTTGTTTAAAACATCCTTGAGCCTTTGATTTTTTTTTCAAAAAATACACCCTGGAATTTCGAGACCGATCATCGGTGATGCTCATCATAATTGTCCTCCACCCGGGTGATGGCACTTTGGCTGGCCCCCAAATATCTGTGTGTACTAAATCTAGAATCTTTTCTCCCTTATAGCTGGCAATTTTTGGGAAGGGTAACCTGTGTGCTTTTCTTTGAGCACATCCACTAGAATCACTTAGATTCTCACTCTCACCGAACTGAATCCCTTCCACTACTCACATCTTTTTCGTCTCTCTTACCTTATCTAGATTCACATGCCCAAGCCTCTTATGCCACAACATTATATCATGAACACCAGTATAATAAAGTTTCTTCTTTTCATTGCTTAAATTCAGCCTAAACGTCCCTTGGCTACCTTTTTCAACAGTAAAATAAACTTCCTCCTCAAAACTAACAGTAAAGACTCCTTTCCTAGTGCTACTATCAAAACCCTTATCATCTAATACAGACGTAGAAATGAGGTTTTAATTCAGTTCCGGAATAAAAAATACATTGGAGAATGTAACTATGGATGTCTTTCGTTCTACTAACATTTTTAGATCTACCGATCCTACAAGAGTAGTAGTGACTATCCTCCCATCCCCGTACTCTATCTCTACGGTGGGAATCTTTTTTATCTTAGTGAACAGGTGTTTATCTTTACACATGTGCATGGATGGACCTGAGTCTACAATCGAGCGTGCTTCACCTTTCAATCCACCGAAAGCACATTTGTGCTTTTGTGGAATTTCGACCTCGTTTCCTTATCCATTAAGTCTAGGACTAGAGTTACATGCTATACGATTTTTTAGTTATTTAAATGTTGCCACGTATGATAATTCATTTAACGGCAACTTATTACGGGATACATAGATTCAGTTATGTAAAAGTATGGATTACGGTTTGGATACGAAATGAGTACCGCGCATTTGTTTCTTTAAACGAAACAAATACTGCGCAAGTATTTATGACGGTTACGATTAAAATCTGCATTCAATCGGACGGCCGAGAAGAATGTCGAGATCACGGAAGAGAATCTCGGCGGTTTGTGGTCATCGCCACATCGGATGACACGTGGCACAACTACATTTTATCGTGACATATCTGAGGATTACGGGACCGAATCTAGATATGCCATGTGTCGACATTTAGGCTATGTCGTACAATATTCGTGCAGAAGTACAGCGACAGCTATATTTTTGTGTACGGCAGTGTTATATGATTTGTGCGGTATATTAGTAGATAGAGTTTTAGAGAGAGATAGGACTTAGAAAAAATTGGTAGATAAGACCTTCTCTCCTAGAGAGCTTCTATACAAAAGGTCAACTTTGACCCTCCATAACTTACTGCTCAGGGGAGCAAATTCATAGATTTTTTTTGCTATCGACTCAAGGGATTCTTGGCTTTACAGGGGTGAAGGCGATCAAAGTTTTTGTTTGTCAAGGTGGCAGTTATTCTCGCCGAAACACAAACGGGTTAGGGTTATCGTAGACGCTTCGTGTGAGCTGCCTACTTAGATGACCTATGGAGGTCTCAGACTTGCAGCTACCGCCTTTATAAACCTAAGCCTTTATTTCCTGTTTTACTAGCTGCTGCCTCTGTATAGTCTCACTTTTATAAATATGAATTAATGTTTCCCAGATTTCTGAAGACTTGGTTAGATTTAAAAGAGTGATAGCTATGGACTTAGACACATATCTAAGCATGAGATGTTTTGCTAAAGTGATTTTTATATTCCCAAATTTCTTGTTATTTTCTTTAGTTTTTGGTTCACTTATAATCCCCACAAGTGGAACCGTAGCCAAGAGCCTAGCTCCCCTCACCATCGGTGTTCCTTTTTTTTTCTCCCATTTTCCCCCTTCCATGGCAATGTTTTTCCCTTCACCTTCCGTTGCATTTGAAATCCGGTTGGTTTTCTGGAAAGCCCCAAATGAATCTCCGTAGTGAAATCCACCAAAGCCCGGTGGCGGACACCTCACTTGTCTCGAAACAATTCCCTTTAAGTGCTTTTCGAAAAGCAATCCCTCCATTCTAAACTCTCAATAAGTGAAGTCTATTCCATCAAACATAGGCACCCTAGATGGTGGGCCAATAACATGAAACTTTGAGACCTCCATTGGTCCTCAGACTAGGCAAATCATAAGAAGCTTATCTAGATAGTGCCAATTTTAAGTTGATTTAAAAACCAATTGATTGACCCCTTGACAATCAAAACCCCATAATAGCTTCAACCTTGTGAAATAAGACTTTTTGTGTGCTCAGTTCCACCACAGAATGCAAAGTTAGAATATGACTTTTGGATAACATTCCCGACTTTGACTTTCCCCTAGAAATGCAGCCACCCTGACAGGTAAACACTCAGACCGACTACATCCCTGTGTAGCGTGGACTCCTCTGAGTTCTCAACAAAAAGAATCACTGAAAATGGACCATAGAGTGAGAGTTAATTAAATGGCAAAGTTTGCCTTTTTATGTTGATGCTCTCTGGGAGAGAGGCGGCTACCTACCAAAATTATTATAAGTCCTCAAACCCCTCTCTAAGCTCCCTAGTACTGAGGTACGGTCCAATCGTAAAACTGTACCGCACAAAAAAATATAGGTACCGTCGTACTTTTTGTATTGTCCATGTACGATATCGCCACAATGTGACATTTGTCACATCCGGAATTATTATCTCGCGTTTCAGAAATCCCGGAATCCTCCCGGATCATGCCACGTGTCATCCAAAGTGGCGGTGCCCAAAAACGCCAAGTTGTCCATTCTAGAATCCTGGCTCGCACCACGGTCGTTCGATGAAGAACGACATTTAATATTGGCCGTAAAATAAAATGTCGTTTCTTTAATTTTGTGCGGTCCAGAATTCGTGCGGTTTAACCCGTTTCCGTGTACAGTCCGTCCCGTAAGCAATTAAATGAAATATATTGCGTTGTTCACGTTTATATAACTAGCGTACCCAATATGCTCTAGCAGTGATCCTAAACTATAAGATAAAGCTACCGGCTATAGGATTCTTGACGGACGGCAGGTACTAGGATCAAATCCGGAGTCCGTCAAGACCTTTTTGGTACACCTACCAGAAACTACAGCATGTCTCTCTCTTTGGGCAGCATTGGCAGCCATGGCTCTAGCTGTCTCTCCAACCTTCAGTAACTGCGATAAGTGTTGGGGTTTGGAGAGTGGAGCAAGAGGCAAGCTGCATTTGCTGACTTCCTTTTATTAACTTTCCTTTATTCAAACCTAGAAAATACATACATTTCAACACTATGCTTATAAACGCGGTAGCATAATAGAGTTTTGCAATGATATTGAAGCGTTGTATGTTGAGCTTGCTAATGCGGGATATGTAGAATTCGAGGAAAGAAAGATTAACACATTAATTTTGAAACTTCCAGATGAATATGAAACCATCATCAACCGTATGCACGAAATGGATTGCTCCTCATGGACTTGGGACATTACCATGGGGATGATTCTTGTGAGGGAAAGCACTTTGGAGCTTCGTAGGGGAAGTGACAAGGTGAATGCATTGACAGATGGTGGTGATGGGCGGAAGCGTGATGAGAGGAATGGTGGTGACAGGCTAAAGCGTGATGAGAGGAATGATGTTGACTGGCAAAAGCGTGGTGAGAGGATGAAATACAAAGATAAACCTTATCGGAACTTTGGTTGAAAGAGAGGGAGAGGAAAAGAAAGGGGAGCTTTGAAAGGAGAGGTTTGTTTTTTTTGTAGGGCACCAGGTCACAATATCGCGGAATGTCCTTGTTTGGAAGAAATTAGAAGTTGGAATACTAATGAGGAGGAAGAACGGGAAGAGCAGTAACAGGATGAAGAGATTTTGGAGCTTCTCCACATTGTTAGCATGGGGAAGAGAGAAAATCACACACAAATTCCACGAATGCAACAATGTGCTTTTGGAGGTATAAGGGAAGTAAAGAGAAAGGAGGTATTTGAGGAAGTTAAAAATAATAAGGATATTTTCATAGATATTTTGGAGACTAAAAACTGGTTGAAAGAGGAGACTTTAACAAATTCCATGGAAAGGGGAGAAGTAAATCTAGAGGAATATTTAATGAAAGTTTTAGGGGAGGAGAAATATTTTTTGGGAATCAAAATAGAAAGTGACCGTTGAAAGAATTCCATAGGAGAGAGTGAGGAAAGTTCAAAAAATGGGGTAATTATCATAGATAATCATTTAAGTGGAGAAGATGCAGGCCTTATTAAAACTTTAATATGGACTAGTGGTTTTTAGGAAATTTTGGGGGAGGATGGATTTGACATCACTACTTGGTTTAATGTCGCTTATGTAAATGAGCGTGTAAAAGGGTTATCATCTTGGTATGTGTTGTAGATTGGGGATAGGGTTGACTGTTGGAACTGCAAAAGGGAAAGTGGATTTTGTTTGGATGAAAAAAGGATGAGGTGGATAAAATCTTTGCTCGGATTTATGAAATGTGGCATGCAAAGTAAAATATGTAATCAACAGGATGCATTGTTTATTTCGGCTCATCTAATACACTTCTTTAAAACTGAGGGTAATCATTTACAATGTTATGAGAAGAAAAGAAAGAAGAAAAAGAAAAAGGAAAAGGAAAAAAAAAATGTTTATTTTTGTTTTTTTTTTGTAGACTAGAAAATAAGAGAAGTGTTGAAATTAATGTATTTTCTAGGTCTATGTTATGATAGAAAAGGAGCAGAGGCAGTGTGTCTCTAAACTCCCTTCTCCAATCCCTCACACTTGTTGTAGTCACTGAAGGCTGGATAGGGAGCTAGAGCCATGGCTGCTTAGGCCCTGCTTAGGCCCTCTAGAGAGACAGGGAGTAGACTTGGTAGGTTTACCAAAAAAGGATTTGACGGACTCATGAATTGATCCAGGTACCTACTGTCCTTCAAATCAATCGTAGCCGTTGGCTTTGACCGTTAAGTCTATGACCAATACTGAAGTATATAGTGTTTGGTAGATATTTAAATATAAACACGTAGGACATTTCGTCTAACTAAAAAAACATACTGTAGAACATAAAACTTATTATGTACTATAGTATTGCACAAAATAAATATTGCAAACATTTATTACAACGACTTATTTTAAAAGTCGATCTAATCAGATGTCTGTAGTAAGCTCCGGCATCGAGGAAATGACATTTTGGCGGTGTTTGGACGGCGCCACTCCGGATGACACGTAGCAACATCATACCGGTTTACAAAATCTTCGAAGCGCAAGACAACAAGTCCGGATGTGACAGATGTCACCAGTATGGACATGCCGTACAAATGTCGTACAGAAAGTACTCCGGCACCTATGCTTTCATTTAAGCTACAGTCCTATGATTGGCTCCATACTTCACTAGAAGGGGTTTTAGAGAGTGAATAGGACATAGCATTTTTTTGGTAGGTAGGCGCCTCTCTCTGAGAGCACCCTTGTATAAAAAGGCTAACTTTGAGCAGCCATAACTAACTACTCAGTTGACCATTTTCACTGATTCTTTTTGTTGCAGACTCAGGGGAGTCCACGCTACACAGAGGTGTAGCAGGTCAAAAAATTTGCCTGGCAAGGTGGCTCCATTTCTAAGGGAGAGTCAAAGTGGGGGAATGTGTCCAAATACTCATATTCTAACTTTGCATTCCATGGGGGAATTGAGCGCACACGAAGTCTTATTTCACAAGGGGGGAATCTATATTAAGGTTCTTACTGTTAAGGTGTCAGTCATTTGGGATTATATAAACTTAGAGTCTGCACTATCTAGATAAGCTTTTTTGAATCTGGGATTTCTGCTGGGGAATGGACCCCCTTGAATTACACAAACAAAAGAAAACTAATTGTGATCAATGGAAATAAACATGCAAGCGTTTTATGAAGTTAAAAAATTGCTCGATCCTTTAGGCATAATTTTTTTTAGAGGAACGGAGGGCTTTAGAAAATTCGACGCATAACTTTCTAGTTAATATTAATTCGTTTGTGTCAATGCTGTTGGTGAAAGAAATTAAATTTCTGGATTATTAGTTGGCAAAGATTGCTACAATTTTTTCGTAAACTTTATGGAATCTGTGTATCCGTACCTTTTCCTGATTTGTACCTTATTATTTGGAACTATCAAGATCAGTTTAGTAAACATTTCGTAAACATTCACATCTTCGACCAAGTGCGACTACAGTTCAGTACACTACTCAGTATTCCAATTTACTACCCACCGTTATTAGATTTAATAACACCGTTTCGGTCATGACACGTTATAGCTGAAAACTATAAATTGTGTTGAAAACTTATAAAAGTAATAGGATCACAATATGCCACGTTTCTTTTCACTTTAAACATTATTGTTTTCGCACCAACGCTGATAAATCTTTGACACATATAACGATGTAGACTCTTTGACACATATAACGATGAGTAGTCTACAGTAAAGTACAATTATGTACTCTACTCTTGTTACATACGTATTATATACAGTATTGTATTGTACACTGTGAGTCGTTATTAGCCTTATGTACTCTATATCGACACCCCCAAATTTTGACATTAATACCCGAAATATAATGAATAAATTTATTTTTTCCTAGACGTTAATTAAGGTTCTTGTAAATTAAAGTTAACGCCCATACCGTATTTATATCATGAATAATATGGTGTACGGAAGATGTTTGTTTGTACAACACTCTAGTTCATTAACAAAAATCGTATGGAAATGGTAGTTAACTTATATCGGTTACATACTGAACTACGCTAAAAATAAATGTAAAGTCGAGTTTTCGACAAACGCGTTTGCATACATTCAGACTTTCGTTTTTGTGGGTCATAATGTAACAGATAAAATCTCCACCAAACCCACCCACAACTCCTCGGCCTTGTAAATGTGAAGATGAGGAGTGGTTAAAGCTTGAGTGAGGTGCCTGAGAATGAAGTTCTTGGCAGCCATGTTTACATCCTCCCACATTTAAGTATCATTCTCTGTGGTCTTTACGGTCGCCGCTCCCTGTACTGTGGGAATAGGAGTAATGGGTGTCTCCTTCCTTTTTCCCTTTTTCAAATACACTGCTATCCCCATCATCTGCCTCCTCCGCTGAGGTAGCCGTTGCTGTAGGAAACCTTACTCCTCCAAATCTTTGTGGAGTTCCCGAAGGTGGACGTTTCACTTGTCCACTGACGATACCCCTGTATCGTTTTTTGCACAAAGCTCCCATCATCATGGCTTCCCAATAGATGAACCCAAATCCATTAAAGGTGGGCACCCTAGAGGGTGGGCCCATAACCTGCAATTATGTGTCCTCCATTGGACCACAAAACAGAAGAAACCTATAGATAGTATTTAACTAACCCATTTCAAGCCACAACCACTACTGTCCATGAAGGCAAAATGACAAGTTGACTGCACCCTTATGCAGCTTAGACTCCCAGGAGTCCGTAGCAAAAAGAATCACTGAAAATGGCCAACCAACCGATTAGTTATGAGGCAATAAAAATGCCAATTTGTACAAACTCTCAAAGGGAGAGGTGACTACCTACCAAAATTTTCTAAGTCCTGATTCCCTCTAATAACTTCTATCTACTGAAATACGGACCAATTAGATTTACTGTACCGTACTAAAAAGTACTACTGCCGGTGTACCTTTTGTACGGCCTATGTACGACAAGGCTATTAAGCGGACGCGTGTTTGCATTTCACACGTCCGTACATTCCTCGAAATTCCCATGACCGAATGTCATCTCTCCACGTGGCAAAAAGGTAATGCCACGTCACAAAACGCCAAAGTGACAATTTCGGGATTTCGCCGATGATGTGCGCCGTTGGATTTTCAGCGAGACGCAATTTTAGCCGTTATAAATACTTGCGCGATATTTGTTTCACTATCGAAACAAAATGCGTGATATCCGTTTTGAAAAGAATCGTACTTCGTACTTTCATAAAACTGTATCTATGTATGCCGTATACAGTTTTAGTTAAATGGATTTTTTCCCTCCTAAATATATATATCTATCACATACTATAGCATTTAGCATTGGTCTTAGTCTAATAGGATAAAGCTGACCGCTATCGGCCAACTTGACGAACCGCAGGTACCAGGATCAAATCCTGGGTCTGTCAGGTATATTTTTAGTAACCTACTAAAAATAACTGCCTGTTGAACTAAGGCAGCCATGGATGAACCACCCTCTCTATCCTTCAATGACTACAACAAGTATGGGGGCTGGTGAGAGGAGGTGGAGGCAGGCTGCCCGTCCTTTTCTTTTCTTTTATCCTAACAAATTTAAACCTATAAAATACTATAGAAATCTATTAGTTTAAACAGAACTGGAACAAGCCCAAGTTATACCGCCAAGGCTAACTCCGAAAATTATCATCCAACAGCAAAGTTAGCAATTGGCTGCAATGGCAGCAAAATTGGCTGCCCTCCGCTTAGAATCTCCCTCTTGGGCTGCTCCTCTCACTGCAGCACAAAGACTCCAAAAACACAAACATGATCTGTTACAAAAGCTTGCGGAGCTAAAACTTCAAACCACAGCGAGTGAAAATGATGATGACCTAATGGGCTGGGATTTGGAACCCCCAAATGCCCACCATGCACGAGTTTCTTGTTCGGAGCTTGGAATATGGGGGTGGAGGATAGCCGCCGACAACTTCGCAATTCCACCTCAGAGCAAAGAAAAGACAAGCAGAAAATGGCCCGGAAGGACCACAACCGAAAGGTCACTGGAACTTTATCCTTTACTCCCTGGGCAGTTATCCTAAACAATGACATCGGCCTCGTGATAAAACCAACTCATCCACCTTCTCTTCCAACCAAACGAAAACGGCCTTCGGTTTTGAGAACTAGAAGCCGAAGAAACAACTTCAGGAGAAGGAATCATCGGAAAAAAAGAGACAGGATAACCAGGATTCGTTCGAAATATACTTGGGTTTGCGCCCGGACAACAATACCCCCGGGACTCCTCTCGTACCGTGTGCACATGCTTAAAAATGCATATGTTACACAAGCGTATAATGCAGACTTACACATGTTGTACAATTAAGGAATGTTAAGTCTATTACATTGTCGTTTTAACTCTATTTGAGATCCTTCAAAATTAATAGAGTAGATATTGAAATTTTGTGGGGTCCATTCCCCCACGGAATTTCGAAGATCTAAAGAAGCTTATCTAGATGTGACGACTCCAAGTTGATATAATCCCAAATGACTGACACCTTGACAATCAGAACCCCAATATAGATTCTCCCCTTGTGAAATAAGACTTATTGTGTGCTCAGTTTCCCCACAGAATGCAAAGTTAGAATATGATATTTGGATAAAATTCCCCACTATGACTTTCCCTTAGAAACACCACCACCCTCGCACGCAAAGACTCGGACTGACTACACTCTTGTGTAGTTTAGACTCCCTTGAGTCCGCAGCAAAAAGAATCACTGAAAATGGTCTACGGAATAAGTTGATATTAAATGGCAAATTCTGCCGATTTATACAGATGCTCTTTAGGAGAGAGGCGGCTATCTACCAAAATATTCTAAGTCCTAAAACCCTTCTCTAAGCCCCCTAGTATTGTGGTACGAACCAATCATATGACTGTACCGTACAAGAAAGTACATATGCCGCAGTACTTTTTGTACGGTCCTTCTACTGCATCGCTATAATGTGACTTTTGTCACATTTAGACTTGTCATCTGGAGTTCCGGAGATCCCGCAATCCTCCAAGATATTGCCACGTGTCATCTGGAGTGGCGGCGCCCGAAAACGCCAAGGCACCATTGTGGAATCCTGGCTCGCACCACGGTCGTCGATTCAAATCGGCTTTTTATCCGGACCGTCGAAATAAATGTTTGCACCATTTATTTCGTGGGTGCAATAGTACATAACAAATTCTATGTTTTACTGTACGTTTCATTAGTTAAATGAAATGTCCTCAGTGTAGATGTTTAAATACTTATCAAACCCTATGAACCCAAGCACTTCTCCAAGACTTATCGGGCAAAGCTAACGGTTACGGCTCTCTTGACGGACTGTAGGTACCACGATCAATTCCTGGGTCCGCCATATACCATTTTGGTAAATCTACCAAATCTACTCCTTAACTTCCTAGAGGGCCTAGCCAGCTATGGCTCTAGCTCCCTATCCAGCTTTCAGTGACTACAACAAGTGTGGGGGCTTGGAGAGGGGGGTTAGAGGCAGACTGCCCCAGCTCTTTTTCTATCCCAATACTGACCTAGAAAATACACAAATATCAACACTACCCTTATTTTTTTGTCTATTTTCCTCTCAGCTCACACATAAAAACAAACAAAAACAAAATATTTTTTTTCCTTTTCCTCTTATAAAACTTTAAGTGAATACCCCGTGTTTATAGATGTGTATTAGATGGGCCAAAATACACATTGCATCTTGTTGATCACACGTCTATTTTGTGTGTCGCTTTTTATAAATCCGATCTCTTGGAGCAAGGATTTTATCCACCTCATCATTTTTTCATCCGAGCAAAATACAAATTCCCTCTTGTAGTTCAAACAGCCAGCCCCATCCCCAATCTGCAACACACATCCAGATGCTAACCCTTTTAGAGGCACACCTTCATAGATGGCATCACTCCCATTAGTGATGTCAAAACCATTACCCCCAAAATGTATCCTTATATCAAGAGTCCCCATTAAGTTCCTCATAAAATCTACATCTTCCGAACTCATATTTTTATCCATGATAATTACCCCATTTTCAGAAGTTTCCTCTCTCTCTCCCATGAAATTCTTTCCCATATCACTTTTTATTTTTATTCCCAAAAAATAATTCTCCTCCTCTTAACCTTTTATCAAATATTCCTCTTCTCACGTATCCTTTGGAGCCCCCCCTAGATTTAGTTCTCCCCTTTCCTCGAAATCAGTTGAAGTCTCCCATTCCGACCAATTTTCTGTTTCCAAAATATCTATTAAATTATCCTCATTATTTTTATTTTTCCCTTTTTCAATTATGGATTCTAGATCTGACTTTTGTAAAAATTGATGGTTTTTTTAATATTTTCTAGGTAAAAAATGAAATGCAGAAAAGAAGCCGAGGCAATCTGCCCTAACTCCTCTCTTCAACTCCCACACTTGTTGCAGCCACTGAAAGTTGGAGTAGAAGCTAGAGCAATGGCTGCCTATGCTATCCAAAGATTTACGGGTAGTAGATTAGTTGATTTACGGGTAGTAGATTAGTTCATTAACTAAAAGAAGAACTGTTGGACCCAGGATTTGATTGTGGTACCTATTGTCTGCTAAAGCTGCCAGTAGCCGATAGCTTTTTCCATTTAGTCTAAGACTAGTGATAAGTCATATAAGGTTTGATAAATATATGAATGTTTCCACCTCGACTACTTCATTTAACGGTAACTATTAACGAGATACATAGTTTCAGTTATGTAAAGTACGGATTAAGGTATAGAGAAGAAGCACGTACCGCACATTTCTTTCGATAGCGAAACGAATACCGCGCAGGTAATTATGACGGCTAAAATTGAAATCTGCATTTAATCCAACGGCCAGAATGAATGCCGAGATCGCCGAAGAGGATTTCGGCGGTTTATGGTCATCGCAACATTGGATGACACGTGGAACCATGACATTGGATTTTGGCATCTCCAAGGAGTACGGAAACAAATTCGGATATGACATGTGTCAACTTTTTGGCCATGTCGTACAATATCCGTACAGAAAGTACACCGGCAACTGCACCTTTCAGTACAACACAGTAATATGATTAGTGTCGTAAGTTAGTAGATAGAAGAGAGAGAGAGAGAGAGAAAGAGAGCGAAAGAGAGAGAGAGAGAGAGAGAAAGAGAGAGAGAGAGAGAGAGAGAGAGAGAGAGAGAGAGAGAGAGAGAGAGAGAGAGAGAGAGAGAGAGAGAGACCAAGCTTTGCTTAAAGGAGGGGCAGAGCAGTGGAACCCCGAGAGGAAAGAAAAAGGCCCTTGTGACACAAGTACATGAGGTGGAATCCGAAGACGAGAATGTTGAGCTTCTATTAGATGAGGAGTAGGAGGGGATAAACGAGGTCGAAATTCCAACAAAGCAGAAATGTGCTTTTAGTGGATTGAAAGGTGAAGCAGAATGGATTGTAGATTTAGGTGCCTCCGTGCATATGTGTAAGAATAAACACCTGTTCACTAAGATAAGAAAGATTCCCACTGTAAAGATAGAGTACGGGGATGGGAGGATAGTCACAACTACTCTTGTAGGATTGGTAGATCTCAAAGTGTTAGTAGAAGGAAAGAACTCTATAGTTACATTCTCCGATGTATTGTTTATTCCGGAGCTAAACAAAAACCTCATCTCCACGTCTGTATTAGATGATAAAGGTTTTGATAGTAGCACTAAGAAAGGAGTCTTTACTGTTTGTTTTGAGGAGGAAGTTTATTTCACTCGTGAAAAAGATAGCTTAGGGATGTTTAGGCTGATTTTAAGCAAAGAAAAGAAGAAACTTTATTATGTTGGTGTGCATGATATAATGTTGTGGCATAAAAGGCTTGGGCATGTGAATCTATAATAGTTAAGAGAGATGAAAAAGATGGGAGTGGTGGAAGTGTTTCAGTTCGGTGAGAGTGAGAATCTAAGTGATTGTAGTGGATGTGTTGAAGGTAAAGCACACAGGTTACCCTTTCCCAAAACATCCACCTATAAGGGAGAAAAAATTCTAGATTTAGTGCACATAGATATATTTAGGGAACAACCAAATTGCTCTCACCGGGGGGAAGAGATTTATGATGACTATCACTGATGATTGGTTTCGGTATTCCAGAGTATTTTTTGAAAACAAGTTAGAGGCTCAGGATTGTTTTAGACAATATAAAGCATGGAGCGAAAAACTCCATGAAACTCCAATCAAGAGAGTAATAAGTGACAATGGTGGAGAGTATACTTCTAACCAATTCAAGGATTTTCTAAGGGAAGATGGAGTCCAACACCAAAAGACAGTTCCAAAAAACCCGGATCAGAATGGGGTAGCTGAAAAATTAAATAGGATACTAAGTGATAGTGGTAGAAGTATATTGTCGGATAAGAAGATAGGAAAAAGGTTTCGGGCAGAAGCAATGAACTATGCTAATTACCTCAAAAATATAATTTTTACTTTAGTGATAAAAGGTCAAACACCTTATGAGAGATGGACCAGCCGGAAACCAGACATATTTCACTTAATGGTTTTGGGCAGTCTAGTGTTCAGTCGAGATACAGATCGGTCTCATTGGAGGCTAGATCCTAAAGGAAAACCGGGGTACTTATTAGAATATGATGAGGATGTTAAAGGATATAGAGTTTATGATCTAATAAGGGAAGATATAATCTTAGTAATGTATCTAGTAGTTATAGATCAAAGAAAGTCTGTTGATCCCTTCAAGTATACAATGTCAGTAAAAATCAGATTTGAGTCAGAAAATTACAATGACTTTAACCTTCCTAACTATCGAGGTTTTAGTGAAGATGACATTCTTGCTGGTACAAACCAGACCAAAAAGGACTCGGCCGCGGAAACTCCAGTGTCAAATCTACTCGAAACGGAAGTCGTGGTGGAAATTGATTCGAAATCATGGGACAAACGAGAAGCCGAGATTGTTCGAAAAAACCCACGAGAACCATCTATTCCGGCCAAAGATTTTGAGAGAGGAAGGAAAAGTAGCAAAAGGTTGCAAGAAAAAC
The DNA here is from genome assembly GCA_037447655.1 of Zygnema cylindricum. Taxonomy (NCBI): domain Eukaryota; kingdom Viridiplantae; phylum Streptophyta; class Zygnematophyceae; order Zygnematales; family Zygnemataceae; genus Zygnema; species Zygnema cylindricum. The sequence goes on along the minus strand of JBBHKE010002397.1, from coordinate 96,382 downwards.
AGGTTACTAATAAGGTAACAAAACTATCTCATCAAGATGAACCTCATACTTATGGAGAGGCGATGACTTGTCCAGATAGGAACCGGTGGAAGACATCCATCAATGAGGAGATGGTCTCAATTATGGTAGCCGATACTTAGGAGTTAGTGGATTTTCCACCAAACCGAAAAGGAATCGGTTGTAAGTGGGTGTTCAAATTAACACTGAACCCAGATAACACGATTGAGCGTTACAAATCCCAGTTAGTGGCAAAAGAATTTACACAGAAAAAAGGAATTGACTACAATAAACTTTTTCCCCGGTCCACAGATTTCCCTCCGTCCGCATACTTTTAAGTCTCGCAGCAGCGGAAGACATGAAGGTGCACCAAATTGGAAATCAAGACAACTTTTTTGTATGGAGAATTGGAAGAGGAGATCTTCATGCGACAACCCGAAGGATTTGTGGAGGAAAGAGAGGAGAGTAAGGTATGCCAACTAATTAAATCTCTTTATGGATTGAAACATGTGCCTCGAAGGTGGAATAACAAGCTTCATGAGTTTTTTACCGGTCAGGGATATATCCGGATCAGGTTAGATCACTCAATTTATTTTTTTGAAGATGAGGAACGTGTTATTTTTATTGCAATTTATGTTGATGATTTGCTTATTTTAAGTAAATCAATAGAAAAAAAAAACTGAAAACCGATCTTAAAGGGAGATTTGAGATGAAAGATATGGGGGAGGCAAGATATATTTTGGGAATTCAAGTAGAAAGAGACGGAGAAAGAAAGATTATAAGATTGACTCAAAAGAAAGCAATAGGGAACTTGTTGGAAAAATTTCAGATAGATAAGGCTATTAGTTGTACAACTCCAATGGAGTTGAAGAAGGGAAGTGAGGGGAATGAGGAAAAATAAGTCATAATCTTAGACGAGGAATTACGTCCTGTAGAACAGAAGTTTAAGCAGACTATTCCTTACAGGCAAGTAGTCGGAAGCCTAATCTATTTTATGAATTATACTCGACCGGAATTAGCTGCAGCGATAGGAGTGCTGAGTAGAAGTCTAGATGCTCCCACTAAGAGGGATTGGGAGGCAGCTAAGAGAGTCCTTAGATATGTGATTGGAACTAGGGATCTATGGTTGCATTTGGGTGGGGAGAATACTGAGATCACTACTTGAAGTGATGCCAGTTATGGTGATCTTCCGACGAGGAGATGTACTTCTGGATATGTATTATATGTGGGTGATGGGGCTTGTTGTTGGAGTAGGAAACAGCAAAAGGTTATTGCTCAGTCCACAATGGAGGCTGAGTATATGGCCTCTTGCTCTGTTGTAAAAGAATTGATGTGAGTCAAGTCTTTGCTTGGTGAGCTTGGTTACCTTAAGAGTGGGGTGCAAAAAAAAAATTGTGATAATCAGGCTGCAATCGATATTTCTGCCAATCCTAAACATCATTTTAAAGCGAAACACATGGACATTAGACTAAGTTTTGTTAGAGAGAAAGTAGAAAACAAAATAATCAGTTTAGAGTACCAACGAGATAGCGAGATGGTAGCAGATATGATGACCAAACCTGTGCCTTCCCCTAAGCTAATTTTCTGTAGGGAGAAGTGTGGTCTGAAATTAAAGATTGACTAGAAAATAAGGAGAGTGTAGAAATTCATGGTTCTTTTAGTATTTTCTAGGTCTAAAATGAAATGCAAAAAAGAAGCCGAGGCAATCTGCCTCTAACTCCTCTCTTCAACTCCCATTCTTGTTGCTGTCACTAAAAGTTGGAGAGGAAGCTAGAGCCATGGTTGCCTATGCTATTAAGAGATTTATGGGTAGTAGATTAGTTGATTTACAGGTAGTAGATTAGTTGATTTACTAAAAGAAGAACTGTCAAACACAGGATTTGATTGTGGTACATATCATCCGTCAAAGCTGCCAGTAGCTGGAAGCTTATCCATTTAGTCTAAGACTTGTGTTAAGTCATATAGAATTTGATAATTATAAAAATGTTTCCACGTGGACTAATTCATTCAACGGTAACTATTTACGGGATACATAGATTCAATTATGTTAAGTACAGATTAAGGTACGGAGAAGAAACGTGTACCGCACATTTGTTTCGATAGCGAAGCGAATACCACGCAGGTATTTATGACGGCTACGATTGAAATTTGCATTTAATCGGACGACCAGAATGAATGCCGAGATCGCGGAAGAGGATTTCGTCGGTTTGTTGTCATCGCCACATTGGATGACACGTGGCACCATGACATTGGATTTTGGCATCTCCGGAGATTACGGAAACAAATCCGGATATGAAAGGTGTCGACTTTTTGGCATTGTCATACAATGTCCGTACAGAAAGAACACTGGCAGCTGTACCTTTTTGTACGGCAAAGTAATATGATTGGTGTCGTACGTCAGTAGATAGAGTTTTAGAGAAAGATAGAACTTAGAAAAATTTGGTAGATAGGACCCTCTCTCTCAACGAGCTTCTATACAAAAGGTCAACTTTGACCCTCCATAACTTACTGCTCAAGGGAGCAAATTCAGAGATTCTTTTTGCTATCGACTCAAGAGAGTCTTGCCTTCACACGGGTGAAGGTGGTCAAAGTTTTTGTCTGCAGAGTGGCAGTTATTCTTGCTGAAACAAAAAAGGTTCAGGGTTATCCTAGAGACTTCTTGGAAGCCGCCCTTTTTGAGGACCTATGGAGGTTTCAGAGTTGCAACTTTCTCATTTCTTAGTCATACACTCTACACTCCTTGATATCCTCAAGTACCTTCTCTCTCTTTACTTCTCTTATACCTCCAAATGCACACTGTTGCTTTCATGAAATTTCTGTATGTTTTTCTCTGTTCCACATTCTATCGATGTGAAGAAGCTCCAAAATATCTTAATCCTCTTTCTCCTCTTCCCCTTTTTCCTCCACGATTGCATTCCAACTTCTAATTTCTTCCAAACAAAGACACTCCTCCATATAGTGACGTGGATCCTGAAATTTTGTATCCCCCATTGGACTACAGAATTTAGGAAGCCTCTAGGCAGATTTTGACTGACCCACATTCAACTAAGGCCACTACTACCCAAGTAGGAAAATACACAGTTTGATTGTACCCTTATGCAATTTAGACTCGGTTGAGTCCACAGCAAAAAAAATCACGGAAAACGCCTTACTAGAAGATTAGTTATAAAGTGCCAAAGATTTCAAGATTTACAAAAGCTCTTGGGAGAGAGGTGGCTACCTCCTAAACTCTCTAAGTCTAAAAACCCATCTCACAACCCTTATCTAATGAAGAACGAACCAATCAAAAGAATGTACAGTACAAAAAGGTACCATGGCCGATGTCTTTTCTGTACGACCTTTGTACGACAAGTTCATGGAGTGGACGTCTGTCTCCTTCGGACTCCTCCTCATGCTCCATGGGATTCCTGCTTCGCAATGTTTGTTGATATTTGGGTATTTTAACTTTGCATTCTGTGGTGGAACTGAGCACACACAAAGTCTTATTTCACAGGGGTGAAGCTCTAATGGGGTTCTCATTGTCAAGGGGTCAATCATTTGGGTTTATATAAACTTGGAGTCAGCACTATCTAGATTAGTTTCTTTTGATCTGCGAATTCTGTGTGGCAATGGAGCCCATAGAATTTCTGGTTATGGGCCCACCATCTAGGGTGCCTATGTTTGATGGAACAGACTTCACTTACTAGGAGTTTACAATGGAGTGATTGCTTTTTGAGAAGCACTTATAGGGAATTGTTTCGAGACAAGTGAGGTGTCCGCCACCGGGCTTTGGAGGAGCTCACTATGGAGAATCATCTGGGGCTGCCCAGAAAACCAACCGGAGTTCAAATGCAACGGAAGGTGAAGGGAAAATCATTACCGTGGAAGGGGAAATAGGGGAGAAGGATAAAGGGACACCTATGGTGAGGGGAGCTAGGCTCTCAGCCACGGTTCCACTTGTGGGGGTTATAACTGAACCAAAAACTGAAGAAAATGATAGGAAAATTTGGGAATATAAAAACACTATAGCAAAACATCTCATACTTAGATATGTGTCTAAGTCCATAGCTATCACTCTTTTAAGTCTAACCAAGTCTTCAAAAATCTGGGAAACACTAATTCAGATTAATAAGAGTGAGACTATACAGAGGCAGGAGTTAGTAAAACAAGAAATAGAGGCCTATGTTTATAAAGGCGGTAGTATGATGGAGTTTTGCAATGATATTGCTGCGTTATATGTTGAGCTTGCTAGTGCGGGATATGTAGAATCTGATGTGAGAAAGATTAATAGACTAATTATGAAGCTCCCAAAGGAGTAAAAAGACATCATTTACCGTATGCAGGGAATGGATGTCTCCTCATGGACTTGAAGCATTACCATGGGGATAATTCTTGTAAGGGAAAGCACTCTAGAGCTTTGTAGGGGAAGTGAAAGGGTGATTGCATTTTCAGCTGGTGGTGAATGGCGAAAGCGTGATGTGAGGAACGGCGGTGACGAGTAGAAGCGTGATGAGGGGAAGAAAGACAAAGGCAAACCTTATCGAAACTTCGGTGGAAAGAGAGGGAGAGGAAAAGAAAGGGGAGCTTTGAAAAAAGGTGTTTGCTTCGCTTCTAGGAAACCGGGTCACTTTATGGAGGAGTGTCTTTGTTTGGAAGAACTTAGAAGTTGGTATGTGAATGAGGAGGAAGAAGGGGAAGAGGAGAAAGAGGATGAAGAAATCTTGGAGCTTCTTCACATCGGTAGAATGGAGAAGAGAGAAAAGTACACAGAAATTCCACGAAGACAACAGTGTGCTTTTGGAGGTATAAGGGAAGTAAAGGGAAGGGAGGTACTTGAGGGAGTTAGACATGATGTTGATGTCAAGGAGTGTAGAAAGTTTGACTTAGAAATGAATAAGCCGGATCTAGGATCAATTATTGAAAAAGGTAAAAATAAAAATAATGAGGATAACTTTATAGGTATTTTGGAATTAAAAAACTGGTCGGAAAGGGAGACTTCAACGGATTCCGAGGAAAGGGGAGAAGTGAAACTAGAAGGGGTTTTAAAGGATATGGGAGAAGAGGAATATCTAATGAAAGGTTTAGGGGAGGAGAGATATTTATTGGGAATAAATTTAGAAAGTGAGAGTAGAAAGAAATCCATGGGAGAGAGTGAGGAAAGTTTATTTTTTTGGGGTAATGGGTTTGACATCACTAAAGGAAGTGATGGTATTTATGGAGGTGTGCCTGTAAAAGGGTTAGCATCTGGGTGTATGTTGCAGATTGGAGATGGGGCTGGCTGTTTGGATCGCAAAAGGGAAATTGGTTTGTGTGTGGATGGAAAAGTGATGAGGTGGATAAAATCTTTGCTCAGATTTATGATAAGTGGGATGCTAAATGAAATGTGTGATGTAATTATTATTTCATTTCATCTAATGCATTGTTTTAAATACGAGAGCATTTTTCTTAAGTTATATAAAAGGAAAAAGAAAAGAAAAAGGGGAGGGAGTGTCTTGTTTATATTGTTTGTAAGAGTTGAAAGGAAGTAGACTAGAAAATAAGGGGAGTGTTGATATTTAGGTATTTTATAGGTCTTTAGTAGATAGAAAAAGAGTAGAGGCATTCTGCCTCTGACTCCCTTCTCCAAGCCCCCACACTTGTTGTAGTCACTGAAGGCTGGGTAGGGTGATAGAGCCATGGCTACCTAAAGCTTTGTAGCAGACAGGTAGCAGAAAATAGATGGGTTTACCAAAAGTATTCAAGGACCCAAGAATTGATCCTGGAACCTGCCGTCCATCAATGTAGCCGTTAGCTTTGTCCGTTTAGTCTAGGACTAGTGCTAGGACATATAGGGTTTGATAATTATATAAATATGTACGCGTAGACGAATTCATTTAACGGCGCGAATAGATATTTAGTACATAGAAACAGTTTAGAGTATTACGGTTTACGCGAAACTAATACCGCGCATTTGTTTCGACGGCGAAACAAATGCCGCGCACATATTTTCGACGGGTACGAATGAATACCGGATTTAATCGACGGCCGTGGTGGTAGCCGAGATTCCAGAATGGCCGCCTTGGCGTTTTCTGATGCCGCCACTCCGGATGACAGGTGGAAATGCGCTGGAGGATTGCGGAATCTCTGGAGCGCAAGATAACAAGTTTGGATGTGACATTTGTCACTCGTATGGTCCTGCCGTACAGTTGCCGTACAGAAAGTACTCCGACGCCTGTACTTTTATGTACGGTACAGTCCTGTGATTGGCGACGTACTTCAGTAGAAGGGGTTTAGAGAGGGACTAGGACTTAGAAAATTTCTGGTAGGTAGCTGACTCTCCCGGAGAGCACCTTGTATAAATGGCAAACTTTGGCCAGCCATAACTATCAACTCAGTTGACCAAATTCAGTGATTCTTTTTGCTGCGGACTCACGGGAGTCCAGGCTACACAGGGGTGTAATCAGTCAGAGTGTTTGCCTGCCAGGGTGGCTGCATTTCTAAGGGAAAGTCAAAGTGGGTGAATGTGTCCAAATCTCATATTCTAACTTTGCATTCTGTGGTGGAACTGAGCACACAGAAAGTCTTATTTCACAAGGGTGAAGCTGTAATGGGGTTCTGATTGTCAAGGGGTCAATCATTTGGGTTTATATAAACTTGGAGTCGGCACTATCTAGATTAGCTTCTTTTGATCTGCGAATTCTATGTGGCAATGGAGCCCATAAAATTTCAATGTTATCTTGCCACGTGGCGCCAAGTCAAGTCATGCCCGAAAACCGCAAAAGCGGCCATTCCGGGATCACGGCGATAATACGTGTTGTTGGATCCAAACCGGCTTTAATGTTAACCGTTGAAAACAAATGTTCGGTACATTTGTTTCATGCGGGTTCACGTTCGCACCATATTTTAACTAGCCTCTATATTTTTTATTTGTAATTCCGTTAATAATATGAAAGTTCCTTAACACTATTTAAATAGTATTCAAACCCTATATAGTCTAACGAACTCATATGACACACAGGTTAGAGTTGACAAATACGCCTCATATTGCGGGTAGAAGGTTCGAGTCCTGTCGGACTCACCTTTTTGTTGAGAGTGATTTATGTCACTCTTCAGTCCTGCCTATGGAGTAGAGGCAACCATGGCTCCTCGCCCTCTCTTTCCTTCAGAAACTACAACAAGTATGGGGGCTAGAGGGAGGAGGTAGAGGCAGGCTGCCTATGCTTAACTTTTTGCTTTTAATATATTCAGACCTAGAAAATACCCCCTAAATCTAGTGATTTCAACAGTTCCCTACGAAAGAAACAAACCTTTTTTTAGAAGCTCCCATTTCTTTTCCTCTCCCTCTCTTTCCACTAAAGTTCCAATAAGGTTATCTTTGTCTTTCTTCCTTTTATCACGCTTCCACCATTCACCATCATTCCTCTTATCACGCTTTCGCCAATCACCACATGCTGTCAATGCATTCACCGTGTCACTTCCCCTACGAAGCTCCAAAGTACTTTCCCTCACAAGAATCATCCCCATGGTAATGCTCCAAGTCCATGAGGAGCCATCCATTTTGTGCATACGGCTAATGATAATTTTGTACTCATCTCGGAGTTTCATGATTAGTGTGTTAATCTTTCTCTCCTCAGAATCTACATATCTTGCAGTAGCAAGCTCAACATATAACGCAACAATATTATTGCAAAACTCTATCATGTTACCGTCTTTATAAACATAGGCCTTTATTTCCTGTTTTACTAATTGCTGCCACTGTATAATCTCACTCTTATAAATGTGACTTAGTGCTTCCCATATCTGTGAAGACTTCGTTAAGTTTATAAGAGTGATAGCTATGGACTTAGACACGTTTCTAAGTATGAGATGCTTCTCTATATTGTTTTTGTATTCCCAAATTTTCTTGTCATTTTTTTCAGTTTTTTGTTAAATTATAACCCCTACAAGTGGAATGGTAGTCGAGAGCCTAACTCCCCTCACCATAGGTGTCCATTTTCCCTTTTCCGCTTTTTTCCCTTCCATGGCAATGATTTTCCCTTCACCTTCCATTGCATCTAAATTCCGGTAAGTTTAATGGGAAGCCCTAGATGAATCTCCATAGTGAGTTCCACCAAAGCCCGGTGGAAGACACCTCACTTGTCTCGAAACAATTCCCTTTTGATATTTATGTATTTTCTAGGTCTGTTTTAGGATAAAAAAGTAGTAGAGGCAGTCTCCCTCTAACCTCCTTCTCCAAGCCCCCACACTTGTTGTAGTCACTGAAGGCTGGAGAGGGAGCTAGAGCCCATGGCTACCTAAGCTCTCCAGAGAGACAATAGTAGATAATAGATATGTTCACTAAAAAGATATTTGACGGACCCAGGAATTGATCCTGGTACCTATCGGTCGTCAAACATCCCGTAGTCGTTAGCTTTGTCCATTTAGCCTATGACTAGTGCTAAGACATATAGGGTTTGACAAATATTTATATAGTTACAAGTAGGGTTTTCCATTTAACTGGATTACGGTATATGGGGCATAGAAACAGTTGTACTTTTACTACAAGACGAAATAAATAGTACGGATATTTATTTCGACGGTCCGTTTTAAATGACGATGTAAATCGGACGGCCTTGGTTAGCGCCGACATCGCGAAAAGGACAATTTGGCAATTTGCAGACGTCGCCACCCCGGATGACAGGTGGCAATATCATACGGGCTTAAAGAATTTCCGGAACGATAGAAAACAAATCCGAAAGTGACAAATATCGCACTATGGCGATTTCGTACATTGTACATACAAAAAGTACTCCGGCACTTGTACTTTCTTGTACGGTACTGTTTTTCGGACGTGGCATGACCTAGAGCCACGTGGAGAGATAATATATGACAGCACGAATTTCGAGAATTAAAAGAACGAGTTCGGATAAGACACGTGCTAGTTTTTGGCCATGTCGTACGATGGTCGTCCTAAAGGTACACCGGCAATTGTACCTTTATGTACTTTACAATCTTGTCATTGGTTCGTACTTTAGTACTAGGGAGCTTAGAGAGGGGTTTTAGGACTTAGAATATTTTGTGGTAGGTGGCTGCCCCTCCTAGAGAGCACCTTGTATAAATGGTAAACTTTGGCCACCCATAACTATCAATTCAGTTGACCATTTTCAGTGATTCTTTTTGCTGCGGACTCAAAGGAGTCCAAGCTACACAAGGGTGTAGTCGGTCAAAGTCTTTGCCTGCCTGGGTGGCTACAATTCTAAGGGAAAGTCAAAGTGGGTGAATGTGTCCAAATCACATATTCTAACTTTGCATTCTGTGGTGGAACTGAGCACACAGAAAGTCTTATTTTACAGGGGTGAAGCTATAATGGGGTTTTGATTGTCAAAGGGTCAATCATTTGGGTTTATATCAAGATGGAGTCGGCACTATCTAGATTAGCTTCCTTTGGACCTGCGAATTCTGTGTGGCAATAGAGCCCATAGAATTTCATTCCCCATAAGTGCTTTTCGAAAAGCAATACCTCCATAGTTAACTCCCAATAAGTGAAGTCTGTTCCATCAAAAATAGGCACCCTAGATGGTCCGCCCATAACCTAAAATTCTATGGGGTCCATTCCCCCACAGAATTCGCAGATCCAAATAAGCTTATCTAGATAGTGCCAACTCGAAGTTGATACAAACCCAAATGACCTACACCATGACAGTCAGAACCCCAATACAGCTTCACCCTTGTGAAAGAAGACTTTCTGTGTGCTCCGTTCCCCCATAGAATGCAAAGTTAGAATATTAGTATTGGATATTAGTTTCCCCACTTTGACTTTCCCTTAGAAATACCACCACCATGGCAGGCAAAGACTATGACCGCCTACCCCCTTGTGTAGCGTGGACTCTGTTGAGTCCGCAACAAAAAAAATCAGTAAAAATGGTCAACTGAATGAGTTGATATTAAATGGCAAAAACTGCCAATTTATACAGATGCAGGGAGAGAGACAACTACCTACCAAAATATTCTAAGTCCTAAAACCCCTCTCTAAGCTACCTAGTACTGAGGTACGAACTAGTCATATGACTGTACCGTACAAAAAGTACAGGTGTCGGAGTACTTTCTGTACGGTGTTTGTACGGCGTCGCCATAATATGACATTTGTCACATCCAAACTTGTCATCTCGCGTTCGAAGATTCCATAATCCTCTAGGATATTGCCACGTGTCATCCGGAGTGGCTGCGCCCAAAAACGCCAAGGCCGCTATTCCAGAATCACGGCTAGCACCACGGCTGTCGATTCAAATCGGCTTTTTATTCGGACTGTCAAAATAAATGAATGTTTGCAGCTTTTATTTCGTGCAGTACTATAGTATATAACACGTTTTATGTTCTACCGTACGTTTGATAAGATAAATGAAATGTCCTACGTGTACATGTTTAAATACCTATCAAACCCTATAAACCCCAGCATTGGTCCCAAACTTAACGGGCAAAGCTAACGGCTACGGTTGTCTTGACGATTGTAGGTACCATGATCAATTCTTGGGTCCGTGAGATACCATTTTGATAAATCTACAAATTCTACTCATTGTCTTCTTAGAGGGCCTAGGCAGCCATGGCTCTAGCTCCCTATCCAGCCTGCAGTGACTGCAACAAGTGTGGGGGATTCCTCCATCTCGTGTAATTCACCATTAGATTCCTCCATCACCCTCAATACCAGCTCCATTCAAACCCTTTCCCTTCCAGCCTCCTCCATTGCCACTCTATTCCCTGATAGGATGTCACTTGCCTCCCTCTCGTTTACTACCACCTCCGCTTCTCTATTTCTTGCCCTGTCGCCCCTGCCACATCCCTTACTCTAAGTGATTCCTCCCTTTCTCTATTTAAATCCTCCCTTGGCATTCTATCCCTTTCAACCACCTCTCCAACCAACCTTTGCCTTTCTTCTGCCTCCGCTATTTCCCTCGCCCTAACCAGTTCTGCGCCTTTCTCATGATTTCTTTCTATATCCTCCTCTACCACTATCTCCTATTCTTCCCTAATTGTTCTATAACTGTTTTCCTTTCTGTGACTAAGTTCTCCCCTCTTTGTATATCACCCCCCACCTCGGTTTGCGTCGGTCGTGGAGGATATCGTCGTTGAATGGCACAGCGCGGTCGTTTGAATGGTCGTCGGCCGCCCTCCATAGAGAAGAAAACCTGATGCATACTAGGAAACTAATCAGGTACACAATTGAGAGAGACAAAAACAAGGCAAAAGACACACTTTTACGCTGATATATGTGCTGTAGCTGCATTTCACTATTGAGTGAGTGTCCGACTAAATAGTCGTTGTCCCTTGCTACTTATAAAGTGATGTTCAAGCTACTGCACAATGTGGTTCACCGTTCAATTGTATTCCAGTTTCCCAGAAGTGAATCGACGAAACAATGTCGTTGCTCGCAAATTCGTTTGAGAATAAGAGCGTTGAAGTTACTAAACTGATGTCGTCGATGGTTGAATTCAAACGACAACCACTATCGTCCGTCATTCGCACTTTCGTCGTAACAAGGTGTCCTCATCCATTCAGTAAATTTGTCGTACCCATCATTTAAGCGACGACATGATGTCGTTGCCTACAGCATGACAAGGCACTGTCGCCGATCATACACCTACTCGAGAAGGTAGGACATGTGGAAGAGAAGCCAAAAAAAAACAACCACGATGCATACCAACCGACAACTAAAAAAAACACGCACTAATGGGGAGGGAAGGAGTGGTTAAGAGGTAGATGAAGAGGGAAATGTATAAATTAATGGTTATTTTTAGTATTTTCTAGGTCTAGAATGATAGGCAGAAAAGAAGCCGAGGCAGTCTGCTTCTAACTCCTCTCTTCAGCTCCCACACTTGCCCCAGTCACTAAAAGTTGAAGAGAAAGCTTGAGCCATGGCAGCTTATGTTGCTTAAGAGATAGAGAGACATGTGGTAGATTTTGGTAGATTTACAAAAATATACTTGACGGACCCAGGATTTGATCCTGGTACCTGCCGTCTCTCAAGTCTAAAATTGACGGTAGCTTTATCCTGTAGTCTAAGATCGATGCTGAGACATATAAGGTTTGACAAATATATAAATTGTAAAGCGCAAACTTATTCATTTAATTGAAACTATAGACGTCGTGCATGGATACAGGTTTGTAAAGTACGGAGTATAATATGGTTCCAAAACGGATACCGCGCATTTTGTTTTGACAGTGAAAGAAATATCGAGCAACGATTTAAGACGGCTACGATTAAAATCCGGTTTCGATCGGACGGCTGCGAAGGATGTCGAAATCGCGGAATAGGATTTTAGCGATTTTCGGTCACCGCCACATCGATTGACACGTTGCGCAACCACATTGGATTACAGCATCTCCGAGGATTACAAGAACAAATCCAGATATGACATGTGTCGACTCGTTGGCCATGTCGTACAATGGCTATACAGAAAGTAAACCGACACTTGTACCTTTCTGTACAACACAATATTTTGATTGGTGCCGCACTTCAGTAGATAGAGTTTTAGAGAGGGATCGGACTTAGGAATATTTGGTAGATATGATCCTCTCTCCCACAGAGCCTCTGTACAAAAGGTCAAGTTTGACCCTCCATAACTTACTACTCAGGGGAGCAAATTCAGAAATTCTTTTTGCTATCGACTAAAGGGAGTCTTGCCTTCACAAGGTTGGACGTGGTCAGAGTTTTTTTCGGCCAGGGTGGCAGTTTTTTTTTACTGAAATACATAGGGGTCAAGGTTATCCTTGAGGCTTCACGTGAGCTACTTACTCTGAGGGCCAATAGAGGTCTCAGAGTTGCAGGTTATGGGCCCACCCTCTAAGATACCCATCTTTAATGGAATTGACTTTATATAGTGGGAGAGTATGATGACAAGAGCTCTATGTGAGAAAAGGTTTTGGGGAATACTGAGTGGACGGGTGAGGCGTCCATCCAGTCTTGGCATCCCTCCAGGGTTTGGAGCAAGAAGATTCACCAGAGATGCAAATTCATCTCCAACGCAGGAGACAAAGGAAATGGAGGTGGTGGACAAAGGAAAGGAGAAAGAGACGATCACACCGATAGCAACTGGTTCGGCATTCATGTCACCTATTCCGAGGAACTAGGAGAATGATACCGATACTTGGGACTACAACAATATGGCGGCAAAGCACTGTTGTGATTTGAAAACTTTATTACTCAGTAAAAGGGTCAGTAAGAGAGGGATTAGTACTTAGAATATTTTTAGTGTAAACACTTCAGTATTGACCACTAATAGTGTTACAGTAGTATAAGGATAAAAGAGTGTACCGTAATTCTACAGGGACACGCGTCGGCATATGAGGACTTTGCAGGTATTTCGGAATGGGGCTGACTCTCACATACATGTGTTGCATATCGAACGAGCAAATTCGCAGAATCGGACGGACGAAGTTTTCCGAAAAATGTACTGTACAAAATCAGTATGGAACGTTGATTCGAATCGTGTCGACGGACGCGATTCGTACGGGACCACAAGTGACGAAACATGTCGTACACACTCAGGTTTTTCGTACCGCACAGCAACAGTCGGCTGGACGTATATGAACTATGCTACAATACACGACAAAGAATGAACAGCGGATACGAATCGAGTCGACGGACTCGATTCGAAATGGGATCACATTGGGATAGTGATTTGGACGCGTGTCGGCCACGGCGAAGATTTACTTTACATCTAACGGTGATCCGCGAATTCGGAGTTGACTTGTACGGACGCTTGGTCGGATTAGCAAATTGCTGACTAAGCAAGTGACACAATTTATGTACGGCTTCTATTTGTAAATATTTGAAACAATGTTAATTTGTATGTAGTGAATTACTTTTTAGTGTTGCAATTGTGAAATTAGATAAAAGTCATAAATAGGGTTTCGACGTACCTCCGGTACAGTAGATGTACCGTTGACGTACATTGTTTTTATTTGAGTACAGTAATAAATTACACGTGTAGCTATTTCATTAGTTTAGGGCTCAGTAGATAACTTTGTGAGTATAAACTTGTAGAACTTAGTTTATTCTATCATCAGCTGAATTTATCAAAGTAATGGCAGACTGTTTTTCTGCATCTTTGACCTGTCAGTGTGAAAACTCTGATTCACATCTGGATATGAAACTTTGTGTGTATGTTCTATGATATAGAAAATATATGGTTGTGCGGTTTTTTTCTGTTCTGCTGCTTCTTTAGAATTCTGTGAGAGATTTAATTGGTTAGTTTGATAAGCTGTCAGCTGTTTCTAGGAAACTCTGGAGCTCATACCTTTTGGATTCCTTTGTGGATCAGGCTGTAATTTTAGGAAGTTATAGTGTCTAGTATATATTGAATATTGGTGCAGTTTGAGGTGATTTTGTATATTGTGAATTAATCTATGTTGTATGAAACACAGTTGTTTTAAGGTAGGCTGTGGGTGTCTACCGTGAGTAATCCATGGCTGAAATAGGCCAAGGACAACAAGCACTTCATCCTCCGCCATCTTACTCAAGGGCTTGCATCTCCTCATTTGTAGGTAGAAAGGGCATCCAATCTTTGGGTGGCTCTCATAAAGATGTACCGAAGTGGTACGATTCAACAACAACAGTTGGCTAATCATAAAATTAACGCATATGTATACAAGAGGGGGAAGATAATAGATTTTTGTAATGAATGTATACAAGGGGGGGAAGATGTTAGATTTTTGTAATGAGCTCGCAACACTTTTCATGGAACTACAAAGTGCTGGACAGGTTGAAACTGAAAAGATGAAGGTTAACTACTTGTTGATGAAGTTACCTGATGAGTTCAAGAACATTCTCAACTATGTGTAGGACTTGCCAAACTCAAGGTGGATATGGAATTTAGTGGTAGGGATGATTCTCGTTCGCGAGAACACGATTGAGAACCGAAGGGGAGGAAAGAGTGGGCAAGCCTTAGCAGCTGTGACCGATTGGAAGAACAACGATTCTAGGAAACCTGTCGGAAATTAACGATGGGGGAGGCACAAAAATCAAGGCGAGGAGTTTGGACCAAAGGCTCCCAAGGGTTTGTGTCATTTTTGTAAGAAACCAGGGCACTATATGGCGGAGTGCACTAAGCTAACTGAACTTTAGTAAAAGGAGGGGCAGATTGGTGGACCTCCAAGAGGAAAGAAAAAGGCTCTTGTGACTCAGGTACACGAGGAGGAATCCGAGGACGATGACCATGAGCTCTTGCTGATGAGGAGTTGGAGACAAAGACCAAGGTCGAAATTCCTCGAAAGCAGAAGTGTGCTTTTGGAGGTTTGAAAGGTGAAATAGGTTGGATTGTGGATTCTGGTGCCTCCATGCACATGTGTAAGGATAAACACCTGTTCACTAAGATAAGAAATATTCCCACCGTAGAGATAGAGTATGGGGATGGGAGGGTAGTCACTTCTACTATGATGGGATCGGTAGATCTAAAAGTCTTAGAGGAGGGAAAGACATCCATAGTGATATTCTTTGATGTGTTGTTTATTCCAGAGTTAAAAAAAAACCTCATCTCAACGTCTTTGTTAGATGATTAGGGTTTGGAGACTAGCACTAGGAAGGGAACCTTTGCTGCTAGCTATGAGGAGGAAGTTTATTTCACTACTGAAAAGGGTAGCCAAGGGATGTTTAGGCTAATTTTAAGCAATGAAAAGAAGAAACTTTACTATAATGGTGTTCATGATATTATGTTGTGGCATAAGAGGCTTAGACATGTGCATTTAGATAAGTTGAAAGAAATGAAAAAGATGGGAATAGTGGAAGGAATACAGTTTGGAGAAAGTGAAAACCTAAGTGACTGTAGTAGTTGTGCTCAAGGTAAAGCACACAGATTATCCTTCCCAAAGGAAGCCAATTATAAAAAGGGAATAAGTGTCAGACTTAGTACACACTGATATTTCGGGAACCGGCCAAAGTGCCCTCACCCTGTAGTAAAAGGTTTATGATGCCAATCACTTACGATTGGTCTCAAAACTCTAGAGTGTATTTTTTGAAAATTAAATCAGAGGCCCCACAAGTTTCTAACGAATATAAGGCATGGAGTGGGAAACTCCATGAAACCCCTATTAAAAGAGTAACGAGTAATAATGGGGGAGAGTATACCTCCGATCAGATTGAGGATTTTTTTGAGAGAAGATAGAGTGCAACACCAAAAGACAGTTCCTGAAACTCCTGAGCATAATGGTGTAGCCAAGAGGTTAAACAGAACTCTAAGTGATAATGCTAGGAGTATGCTCTTAAATAACAAAATAGGAAGGAGATTTTGGGTCGAAGCAATGAACTTTGCAAATTATCTCAATAATATAGTTCTTACCTTAGCAGTAAAAGGTCAAACTCCTTATGAGAGATGGACCGGCCGAAAACCAGATGTTTCACACTTAAAGGTTTTTGGTAGTCAAGTATTGAGCCTAGACACAGATCGGTCAAGTTGAAAGCTAGATCCGAAAGGAAAACTAGGATATTTGTTAGTGTTGAAATAAGAAATCTTAATACGCAGTAAACAAAGCTGTGAGGAGAGACCAAGTACTTAGAATATTTTTGGTCTAGATAAGTTGTAATACTTACCTCATTTAGTGTGACAGTAGCAGTAGTATTTTTGAGTGTCTTGTACTTTTGCAAGGACATGCGTCAGAAAATGAACATCATACGGGTTTTAGGGAAAGGCGCCGCACACTTTACCACGCGTCACACATCGAACAAATACTGTTGAAGAATCGGACGGGCAAGGACTCAACCGATTGTCCAAGAGAATGGTAGTACAACATTCAACCACGACCGTAGATGTGAATCGAGTGAAAGGACAAGATTCACGTGGGACCACAAAATGACTCATCACTTTGTACAACCTCAGGTGACATGGAACAATTGATCAACAGTCGGCTAGACGTTAACATCCAGTGTTGACTAACCACCTTGAACACTACTGTACAGGGAATCTATTTGCATATCTGAAACTCAATAGTTTTTGCTTAGCGGATTAGAATGTAGTGTTCCACTAAGTATATTTTTGTCTAGTAGTCAAATAGGGTTTGGACGTACTCACAATACAAAAAGCGTACTGATTCGGTACCTTGTCGTAGTGTAGTACAGTATTGTTGTTCCAAGTGTAGACATCTAATTAGTTAGTTTTCAGTTGATACTCTTTGTGAGTATAAAGTTAGGACTCAGCCAAAATTGTAACTATCCAGTATTAAGATCTAACTCTGTAATGGACAGTTTTTGGGTAACTTCCATGTGTTACATCTTATGGTTTACTCGTTCAATTAGGCTGCAATTTTGGGAATTGATAGACTTAATGTGATATTCTATTAGTATGAATTTTGGTATTATTTGAACACCTTAAGTGATTTATGTGTTATATCAAAGTTGGTTGTTTGATAGGATTTCTAGTAGCTTTTGTTGAAGTCTATGTCTACATCTACTACTACTAGTGGTCCTCCACCTGCAACTGTGGTTGTAGAACAACAAGTTATGGGCCTTTCGTCCAAAATTCTTGTCTTCAATGGCTAGAAGTATGCATACTGGGCAGCTATGGTTAAATCATCTTTTGAAACTGCCGTCTTGTTAGGAGTCTTAGATGGATCTCTTGTTGAAACAGATCCGAGCTGGGCGAAGAATAACTCCCTCGCTAGAAACAACTTGATTTTTTGCATTTCAGAAAGTCTGGTTATGTCTCGGCTCAAGATGAAAAAGGCGAGCGAGATTTGGACTTCGGTGAAAACTTCCCATGAAAAGGCAAACGTCTAAAAAGAGCTTTTGGTGGCTGGCCGAATCTGGGACTACAAATACTCGAGCGGGTCTATGGCCGAGTATTGCGATAAAGTTTGGGAACTCATTGATGCACACTCTTCGGTTGGTGGAACTTTTCCAGAGTTTCAACAAGCTGTTTTGCTTATTAGAGGTCTCCCTAGTCATATTAAGGGAGTGTGTGCAGCTTTAAAAAGGCATAATAAGTATAGCTGGACTTTTCAGTTAGCTTACAATCTTATATTAGAAGAGGAGTCTACAAGTAAGGTCATTGATGGTGAAAAGAATGTAAAAGCTTTCAATATAGATTTTGAGAGGAGAAATTAGTTTAATCACAACAAAAAAGAGTTTAACCTGAATCAGAACCACTTTAATCAGGGTAGTCAGAAGCAAAATAGGCAGGGTTCTAATGCTTGTTTTTATTGTTTTGAAAAACGACATGGTTACAAGTACTGTCCAAAGCTCAAAAAGGCAAATGAAATTGGTTTAAACAGGCCTGGATGGCAACAAAGCCAATTTTATCAAGGCTTTTCTGGAAATCCCTCTCGAGGAAATGCAGTTTTTTCAACCTTTACAAATGATGCAGATTCATCTCTGAGCTTCAATGATGAAGAGGATGTGGAGTTATTTGCTATAGCGGCAGCAATGGAGGCTCCCAAAGATGGCGGATGGATCATGGACACCGAGGCATCGGCTCACATGTGTTGGGACAAGGCAATATTTACAAATTTAAAGGAAACTCATCCGAAATATATCTACCATGCTTGTGGCATGAGTGTCTAGTCCTTATCACATCGTGATGTATCTCTAATGGTAGATGTGGGGGGAAGGTCTGCAGAAAGGACCCTCTACAATGTTTTACATATTCCAGATTTTAAAAAGAATCTATTTTCTTCTTCATTGGTAGAGAGTAAGGGTTTTGAGGTCACCCTTAAAGCGGGGAGACAGGTTGTTAGTAAGCTAGGAAAAATAGCAGTAACAGGAGTTAGAGATGCCAATAAGATGTACTGGATGGACATGGCTGAATGGAAGACAAATATGTTTTGTACTCCACTGTGTTATCTGAGAATGAATTATGGCATAAGAGGTTAGGACATATTAATCTTGAAAGTCTAAAAAGATGGTGAATGCTAAGAAAGTTAAAGGTGTTTCTCTCACATCTCAATCTGTGAAAACATGTGATGGCTGCTCACTAGTTAAGATTCATAAATTGCCATTTCCACAGGAGACCGAAAACAGACCGCAAACAGATCCACAAAAGTCCTCCAGCTCATTGATTCAGATGTCCTCTGACCATCCCAAGTATCATCGGCTAGAGGAGTTCAGTATATGGTCACATTCACTGATGATTTCTCCAGGTACACGAAAGTTTATTTTATGAAGAACAAAAGTGAAGTATTCACTCACTTCAAGCACAACAAGGTATAGGCGGAAAAACTACACGGAGTTTCGATCTAGGCGTTCAAAACGGATAATGGAGGTGAATACACCTCTAACAAATTTAAGCAATTTCTACTTGATGAGGGTATAAGTCACAATCTGAAAGTTCCATATACTCTTGAGCAGAATGGAGTTTCGGAAAGACTAAACAGGACAGTCACAGAGATTGCTAGGTCCATGCTTGTAGACAAGGGTATAGATCTGTAATTTTGGGCTGAAGCACTTAACTGTACAGTCTATACAAAGAATAGAGTTACATCCAAATCTGTAAGCTCTACACCTTATGAGCTGTGGACTGGGAAAGTCCCAGATATTAGTCACTTTCAAAATTTTTGGAAGTAAGTGCTATATTCTAGATAACTCACCAGATAAGTGGAAAATGGAAGCCAAAGGATAAGCAAGAAGTCTCTTAGGTTATGATGATAATGCAAAGGGATATAGAGTGTACGTCTTAGATAAACAAAAGATTTTTCTGTCTCAAAATATTAAGATTAAAGATAAACACAATTCGGTTGATATGTTCAAAACAACAGATACGCCAACAGAAAACCAGAATCATGAGTATGTCATTTTTCACCACAAACAACAGGTGTATTTTCCAGTGCCATCTCTTCCTATAAGTCCACTTTCTGCTACTACACCGCTTGTTCCTGCTACGAATGTTTCTCAACTACATCGAACCTAGGAGGATTAGATTGCTACACCTTCGGATCCTACAGCAATTTCAGCAACACGAAATCGGAGATTGCCAACCATTTCAGCCTCAAAATTTCCATGGGGAAGAAGATCTAGCATTCGTCTGCAAACCGGTTCTCACTTTGCTTTTTCTACAGCATCAGTGAAGCCTTTGACCATTGAAGAAGCCTTCTCATCACCAGAGAGAAACCACTGGATTGAGGCGGTCAACGACGAGATGAAGTCGATTATGGAGGCACAGACATGGGAGCTGATGGACCTTCCTCGGGGAGGAAAGCCATTCGAAACAAGTGGGTCTTCAAAGTCAAATAGGATCTGGAGAACACTATTGAAAGGTATAAGGCCAGACATGTGGCCAAAGGGTACAACCAGAAAAGAAGGTATTGACTTTGAGGAAACCTTCTCCCCAGAAGTCAGATTTCCTACTGTCAAATTTTGTTGAGTTTAGCTGCTATAGAAAACATGGAAATACATCAAATGGATGTTAAGACAACCTTTTTGCATGGCGAGTTAGAAGAAACTATTTATATGCAACAACCTGAAATGTATAAGGAAAAAGGTAAAGAAAAGTTAGTCTGCAAACTGATAAAATCTCTATTTGGGCTAAAACAAGCCCCTAAACAATGGAATTTGAAGTTAGATGAATTTTTGACTAGTCTAGGATTCAAAAGAATTAGTTTAGACTATTTTGTCTATGTCTTACAAGGGGAGGATGGGATTTTTTATATCGTTGTATATGTGGATGATCTTTTACTAATAAGTAAATTCATAAATGAAATAAACCGTATTAAAGCAGCTTTGAGGTCTAGGTTTGAAATGAAAGACCTAGGTGAGGCCAAATATATCTTAGGCATAAAAGTTGAAAAGGATAGAAATAACAGATTGATTATGCTATCCCAAGAAGAAGCTATAGGGAACATGCTGGAAAAATTTTAGATGAAAGATGTGAAGGGATCTGTAACTCCCATGGAATTTAGACAGAAGTTGGAGGGGAGTGAATCAAACTCGGGCATAATGGTTAGTGAAAGTTTAGAGTCACGCGAGAAAGAGTTTATGGCTACAAAGCCATACAGAAAGGTAGTGGGGAGTCTTATTTATTTTATGAATTGTACGAGACCTGATATTGCTGTAGCTGTGGGAGTCTTAAGTACGAGTCTTCAGAATCCTAAAAAAGCAGATTGGGAAGCAGCAAAGAGGGTTTTGAGATACCTAGCAGGTACCCGAAGCCTCAAGCTTATACTCGGAGGAGGAGAGGTAAAATTACAAACTTGGAGCGATGCTAGCTATGGAGATATGCCAAGCCAGAAATCAACAACCGGTTTCGTTCTTGAAATTGGGAATGGAACTTGCTGCAGGAGCAGCAAATTACAGAGGTCATGGCTCAGTCCACAATAGAGTCAGAATATATGGCAGCCAGTTCTGCCCTCAAGGAACTCCTATGGGTTAAGGCCACTTTGCAAGAACTTGAGTATGTGCAAACCGGTCCTCACGTTATCTAGTGAGACAACCAGGCAACTGTTGCCATTGCCTCTAACCCGAGTCATCATTTTAAAAGAAAACATATGGATGTCAGACTACACTTTATGAGATAAAATGTGCTTCCAGGAGATAAAAATATGTTATTTACGGAATGAAAAGATGGTGGCTGATATGCTGTCTAAAGCTTTTCGAGCTCTTAAATTGAAGTATTGCACAGAGTCTATTGGGTTAAATGAGTAAGTGAGTCTAAAGATTTAGGGGAGTGCTGAAATAAGAAATCTTAATACTCAGTAAACAGAGCTGTGAGGAGAGACCAAGTACTTAGAATATTTTTGGTCTAGATAAGTTGTAATACTTACCTCATTTAGTGTGACAAAAGCAGTAGTTCTTTTGAGTGTATTTTACTTCTACAAGGACACGCGTCAAAAAATGAACATCATACGCGTTTTAGGGAAAGGCGCCAACACACTTTACCACGCGTCACACATCGAACGAATACTGTTGAAGAATCGGACGTGCAAGGACTCAACCGATTATCCGGGAGAATGGTGGTACAACATTCAACCACGACCGTAGATGTGAATCGAGTGAAAGGATAAGATTCACCTGGGCCCACAAAATGACTCATCACTTTGTACAACCTCAAGTGACATGGAACAATTGATCAACAGTCGTCTAGACGTTAACATCTACTCTACGGTGAATCTATTTGCATATCTGAAACTCAATAGTTTTTGCTTAGCGGATTAGAATGTAGTGTTCCACTAAGTATATTTTTGTCTAGTAGTCAAATAGGGTTTTGGACGTACTCACAATACAATAAGCGTATTGATTCGGTACCTTCTAATAGTGTAGTACAGTACTGTTGTTCCAAGTGTAGACATCTGATTAGTTAGTTTTCAGTTAATACTCTTTGTGAGTATAAAGTTAGGACTTAGCCAAAATTGTAACTATCCAATATTTAGATCTAACTCTCTAATAGACAGTTTTTGGGAAACTTCCAGGTGTTACATCTTATGGTTTACAGGTTCAATTGGGCAGCAATTTTGGGAATAGATAGACTAAATGTAATATTGTATTAGTGTGAATTTTGGTGTTATTTGAACACCTCAAGTGATTTATGTGTTATATCAAAGTTAGTTGTTTGATTGGATTTCTAGTAGCTTTTGCTGAAGTCTATGTCTACATCTACTACTACTGGTGGTCCTCCACCTGCAACTGTGGTTGTAGAACAACAAGTTATGGGCCTTTCGTCCAAAATTCTTGTCTTCAATGGCTAGAAGTATGCATACTAGGCAGCTATGGTTAAATCATCTATTGAAACTGCGGACTTGTTAGGAGTCCTAGATGGATCTCTTGATGAAACAGATCCAAGTTGGGCGAAGAACAACTCCCTCGCTAGAAACAACTTGATTTTTTGCATTTCAGAAAGTCTGGTTATGTCTCGGCTCAAGATGAAAAAGGCGAGCGAGATTTGGACTTCGGTGAAAACTTCCCATGAAAAGGAAAACGTCTAAAAAGAGCTTTTGGTGGCTGGCCGAATCTGGGACTACAAATACTCGAGCGCGTCTATGGCCGAGTATTGCGATAAATTTCGGGAACTCATTGATGCACACTCTTCGGTTGGTGGAACTTTTCCAACATTTCAACAAGCTGCTTTGCTTATTAGAGGTCTCCCTAGTCATATGAATGGAGTGTGTGCAGCTTTAAAAGGGCATAATAAGTATAGCTGGACTTTTCAGTTAGCTTACAATCTTATATTAGAAGAGGAGTCTACAAGTAAGGTCCTTGATGGTGAAAAGAAAGTAAAAGCTTTCAATACAGATTTTGAGAGGAGAAATCAGTTTAATCAAAACAGAAACAAGTTTAACCTGAATCAAAACCAGTTTAATCAGGGTAGTCAGAGGCAAAATATGCAGTCTTCTAATGTTTGTTTTTATTGTTTTGAAAAACGACATGGTTACAAGTAATGTCCAAAGCTCAAAAAGGCAAATTAAATTGGTTTATACAGGCCTGGATGGCAACAAAGCCAGTTTAATCAAGGCTTTTCTGGAAATCCCTCTCGAAAAAATGCACTTTTTTCAACCTTTACAGATGATGCAGATTCATCTCTAAGCTTCAATGATGAAGAGGATGCGGAGTTATTTGCTATGGCGGCAGCAATGGAGGCTCCCAAAGATGGCGGATGGATCATGGACACCAAGGCATCGGCTCACATGTGTTGGGACAAGGCAATTTTTACAAATTTTCTAGCAAACTCATCTGAAATATATCTACTATGCTTGTGGCATGAGTGTCTAGTCCTTATCACATTGTGATGTATCTCTAACGGTAGATGTGGGGGAAAGGTCTGCAAAAAGGACCCTCTACAATGTTTTACATGTTCCAGATTTTAAAAAGAATCTATTTCTACTTCATTGGTAGAGAGTAAGGGTTTTGAGGTCACCCTTAAAGCGGGGAGACAGGTTGTTAGTAAGCTAGGAAAAATAGTAGTAACAGGAGCTAGAGATGCCAATAAGATGTACAGGATGGACATGGTTGAATGGAAGAAAAAAATGTTTTGTACTCCTGTGTGTCATCTGAGAATGAATTATGGCATAAGAGGTTAGGACATATTAATTTTGAAAGTCTGAAAAAGATGGTGAATGTTAGGAAGATAAAGGTGTTTCTCTCACATCTCAGTCTGTGAAAACATGTGATGGCTGCTCACTAGGCAAGATTCATAAATTGCCATTTCCACAGGAGACCGCAAACAGATCCACAAAAGTCCTCCAGCTCATTGATTCAGATGTCCTCTGACCATCCCAAGTATCAACGGCTAGAGGAGTTAAGTATATGGTCACATTCACTGATGATTTCTCCAGGTACACGAAAGTTTATTTTATGAAGAACAAAAGTGAAGTATTCACTCACTTCAAGCACAACAAGGTATAGGCGGAAAAACTACACGGAGTTTCGATCTAGGCGTTCAAAACGGATAATGGAGGTGAATACACCTCTAACAAATTTAAGCAATTTCTACTTGATGAGGGTATAAGTCACAATCTGAAAGTTCCATATACTCTTGAGCAGAATGGAGTTTCGGAAAGACTAAACAGGACAGTCACAGAGATTGCTAGGTCCATGCTTGTAGACAAGGGTATAGATCTGTAATTTTGGGCTGAAGCACTTAACTGTACAGTCTATACAAAGAATAGAGTTACATCCAAATCTGTAAGCTCTACACCTTATGAGCTGTGGACTGGGAAAGTCCCAGATATTAGTCACTTTCAAAATTTTTGGAAGTAAGTGCTATATTCTAGATAACTCACCAGATAAGTGGAAAATGGAAGCCAAAGGATAAGCAAGAAGTCTCTTAGGTTATGATGATAATGCAAAGGGATATAGAGTGTACGTCTTAGATAAACAAAAGATTTTTCTGTCTCAAAATATTAAGATTAAAGATAAACACAATTCGGTTGATATGTTCAAAACAACAGATACGCCAACAGAAAACCAGAATCATGAGTATGTCATTTTTCACCACAAACAACAGGTGTATTTTCCAGTGCCATCTCTTCCTATAAGTCCACTTTCTGCTACTACACCGCTTGTTCCTGCTACGAATGTTTCTCAACTACATCGAACCTAGGAGGATTAGATTGCTACACCTTCGGATCCTACAGCAATTTCAGCAACACGAAATCGGAGATTACCAACCATTTCAGCCTCAAAATTTCCGAGGGATAGAAGATCTAGCATTCGTCTGCAAACCGGTTCTCACTTTGCTTTTTCTACAGCATCAGTGAAGCCTTTGACCATTAAAGAAGCCTTCTCACCACCAGAGAGAAACCACTGGATTGAGGCGGTCAACGACGAGATGAAGTCGATTATGGAGGCACAGACATGGGAGCTGATGGACCTTCCTCGGGGAGGAAAGCCATTCGAAACAAGTGGGTCTTCAAAGTCAAATAGGATCTGGAGAACACTATTGAAAGGTATAAGGCCAGACATGTGGCCAAAGGGTACAACCAAAAAGAAGGTATTGACTTTGAGGAAACCTTCTCCCCAGAAGTCAGATTTCCTACTGTCAAATTCTGTTGAGTTTAGCTGCTATAGAAAACATGGAAATACATCAAATGGATGTTAAGACAGCCTTTTTGCATAGAGAGTTAGAAGAAACTATTTATATGCAACAGCTTGAAATGTATGAGGAAAAAGGGAAAGAAAAGTTAGTCTGCAAACTGATAAAATCTCTGTATGGGCTGAAACAAGCCCCTAAACAATGGAATTTGAAGTTAAATGAATTTCTAACTAGTCTAAGATTCAAAAGAATTAGTTTAGACCATTTATTCTATGTCTTACAAGGGGAGGATGGGATTTTTTATATCGTTGTATATGTGGATGATCTTTTACTAATAAGTAAATCCATAAATGAAATAAACCGTATTAAAGCAGCTTTGAGGTCTAAGTTTGAAATAAAATACCTAAGTGAGGCCAAATATATCTTAGGCATAAAAGTTGAAAGGGATAGAAATAATAGATTGATTATGCTAACCCAGGAAGAAGATATAGGGAAAATGCAGGAAAAATTTGAGATGAAGGATGTGAAGGGATCTGTACTCCCATGGAATTTAGACAAAAGCTGGAGGGGAGTGAATCAAACTCGGGCATAATGATTAGTGAAAGTTTAAAGTCACGTGAGGAAGAGTTTATGGCATAAAGCCATACGAACAGGTAGTGGGGAGTCTTATTTATTTTATGAATTGTACGAGACCTGATATTGGTGGAGCTATTGGAGTCCTAAGTAGGAGTCTTCAGAATCTTAAAAAAGCAGATTGGGAAGCAGCAAAGAGGGTTCTGAGGTACCTCGCAGGTACCCAAAGCCACAAGCTTATACTCGGAGGAGGATAGGTAAAATTACAGACTTTGAGCGATGCTAGCTATGGAGATATGCCAAGCCGAAAATCAACAACCGGTTTCGTTCTGAAAATTGGGAATGGAACTTGCTGCAGGAGCAGCAAATTACAAAAGGTCACGGCTCAATCCACGATGGAGTCTGAATATATGGCTGCCAATTCTGCCCTCAAGGAACTCCAATGGGTTAAGTCAACATTGCAGAAACTTGGGTATGTGCAAACCGGTCCTCAGCTTATCTGGTGTGAGAACCAGGCAGCTATTGCCATTGCCTCTAACCCCAGTCATCATTACATATGGATGTCAGACTACACTTTGTGAGAGTAATGTGCTTCCATAAGTGATAAAAATATGTTATTTACCAGATGAAAAGATGGTGGCTGATATGCTGACTAAAGCTTTTTGAGCTCTTAAGTTGAAGTATTGCAGAGAGTCTATTGGGTTGAGTGAGTAAGTGAGTCTAAAGATTTAGGGGAGTGCTGAAATAAGAAATCTTATTACTCAGTAAACAAAGCTGTGAGGAGAGACCAAGTACTTAGAATAATTTTGGTCTAGATAAGTTGTAATACTTACCTCATTTAGTGTGACACTAGCAGTAGTACTTTTGAGTGTATTGTACTTTTGGGACACGCGTCAAAAAATGAACATCGTACGGGTTTTAGGGAAAGGCGCCGACAACCTTTACCCGCGTCACACATCGAACGAATAGTGTTGAAGAATCGGACTGGCAGGGACAGAACCGATTGTCCGGTGGAATGGTGGTACAACATTCAACCACGACCGTAGATGTGAATCGAGTGAAAGGACAAGATTCACCTAAGACCACAAAATGACTCATCACTTTGTACGACCTCAGGTGACATGGACCACTTGATCAACAGTTGGTTAGACGTTAGCATCCACTACTGACTAAGCAACTTGAACACTACTGTACGGGAATCTATTTGCATATCTGAAACTCAGTAGTTTTTGCTTAGCGGGTTAGAATGTAGTGTTCCACTAAGTATATTTTTGTCTAGTAGTCGAATAGGGTTTGGACGTACTCACAATACAAAAAGCGTACTTATTTGGTACCTTGTCGTAGTGTAGTATAGTACTGTTGTTCCAAGTGTAGATATCTGATTAGTTAGTTTTCAATTGATACTCTTTGTGAGTATAAAGTTAGGACTTAGCCAAAATTGTAACTATCCAGTATTGGGATCTAACTCTCTAATAGACAGTTTTTGGGAAACTTCCAGGGGTTACATCTTATGGTTTACTGGTTTAATTGGGCTGCAATTTTGGGAATTGACGGACTAAATGTGATATTGTATTAGTGTGAATTTTGGTGTTATTTAAACACCTCAAGTGATTTATGTGTTATATCAAAGTTGGTTGTTTGATAGGATTTCTAGTAGCTTTTGCTGAAGTCTATGTCTACATCTACTACTACTGGTGGTCCTCCACCTGCAACTGTGGTTGTAGAACAACAAATGTTGGGCCTTTCGTCCAAAATTCTTGTCTTCAATGGCTAGAAGTATGCATACTAGGCAGCTATGGTTGAATCATCTTTTGAAACTGCAGACTTGTTAGGAGTCTTAGATGGATCTCTTGTTGAAACAGATCAGAGCTCGGCGAAGAAGAGTTGAAATCACCAGATTTATGGGAGATATTTTCAAGGTCTTAATTAAAATAAAAATGAAAAGCAAATGTAGTCTTCCTCCACCTTCTCCCTCTAGCCCCCATACTTGTAGCAGTCACTGAAAGAGAGAGAGGGCGGTGGAGCCATGGTTGCCTTAGCTCTATAGGAAAGGCTTAAGAGTGACATAAGTCACTCTCAAACAAAAGAGTTGAGTCCGGCAGGACTCGAACCTCCGACCGGTAGGGCGAGACATAGTCATCAACCCTTACCTGTTTGTCGTAGTAGTCCCTTAGGATACATAAGGCTCGACAGCTATTTAAGCAATAGATAGACGACTAATCCGATTAACGGAATTACAAATACGATACATAGAAACCAGCTGGGGAATTAAGTGCGCATGAAACAAATGAACCGGACATTTGTTTTTGAACGGCTGGGAATTAAAGCTGGTTTGGATCCAACGGCCCGCACCATCGCCGGGATCCCTGAATGGCGGTTTTGGCGGTTTGCGGATGTAACATGACCTATCGACACCTGGCAAGATATCATTGGGAAGCATGAATCTCGGGGAGCATAAGGGCAAGTCCAAAGGAGACAGACGTCCACTCCATAGCCTTGTCGTACACTAGCCGTACAGAAAGTACATCGGCCATAGTACTTGTCTGTACTTAACAGTCTTCTGACTCGTTCGTACATCAGTAGATAGGGGTTGTGAGAGGGGTTCAGAACTTAGAGGATTGAGGAGGTAGCCGCCTGTCTCCCAACAAGCTTGTATATATATTGGCATCTTTGCCACTTGATAATTAATCGCCTGGTAAGGCGTTTTTAGTGATTCTTTTTGCTGCGGACTCAAGGGAGTCCAATCTGCACAGGGGTGCAGTCAAGTAACCTATTTGTCTGCTAGGGTAAGAGTTGCTCTCGTTGAAAGTGGGTTAGTCAAAAACTACCTAGAGGCTTCCTCATTCTTGGTCTAAATGGAGGACACAGAATTGCAGGTTATGGGCCCACCCTCTATGGTGCCCATATTGAACCGATCTGGATTCATTTATAAGGAAGCTATGATGACAGGGGCATTATGTGAGAAACGATACTGGGGTATTGTTAGTGGACAAGTGAAATGTCCATCTCAAGGAACTCCACCAGGGTTTGGAGGAGTGAGGTTTTCTGCAGCACGATCTGCTCCAACGGAGGAGATAGATGATGGGGACAGCAGTGTGTACGAAAAAGGGAAAGGAAAGAAGACACCTCTCACTCCTATTGCCATGGCATCCGGAGCGGTGGCCGTGAACACCGAGGAAAACGACATTCAGATGTGGGAGTACACCAATATGAATGCAAGGCACTTCATTCTAAAGCACCTCACCCAAGCGTTGGCAACTTCTCACCTTCAAATCTTCAAGGCTGAGGAGTTGTGGATGACCTTAGTGGAGATCTATAGAGCTGGCACTATTCAGGAGCTTCAGCTGGCTGAGAAAAGGCTGATCAGTTACACTTTCAAAGGGGGAAAGATGTTGGACTATTGCACCGATCACTCTTGTCTATACATGGAGATGGAGAGTGCCGGAGGGACAGGCACTATGAAGATGAAAGTTAACACTCTCACATGAAGTTGCCGGAAGAGTATGAAAATATAGTGTACCCAGTGCAACAAATAGATGATAGTGCTAGGAAGTGGAGCACCGTGGTTCGAATGATACTCGTACAGGAAAACACTATTGAGATCCTAAGTGGAGGAAAGAGCGTACAAGCTCTAGCTGCCGGAACTGACCGGTGGAGGAAGGATCCGAAGAAGCCGTACCACAGCCTCAAAGGGGAGAAAGATCAATCTAGAGAACCGAGGACTCCAAAGGGCCTTTGTCATTTCTGCAAAAAGCCGGGGCACTTTATAGCTGATTGCATCAAGCTATCGGAGTTGAGGCTCCAAGAAAATCGTGGAGGTGGTTCTTCCGGAGGAAAGAAGAAAGCACTTGTGGTCACACGAGTGAAAGGAGAGACTGAGGAGGACGAGTCCTCCGAGGAGGAGGATGGGGAGCTTCTTCTTGACGAGAATCTAGAGGAGAAAGAGATCCCTCGAAAACAGAAGTGTGCCCTTGGAGCCATTCGGGAAGCACCAGAGGAGGGATGGATCATCGACTCAGGTGCATCCATGCATATGTGTCGTGACAGGCACCTCTTCACTAAGCTAAGAAAGATCCCTACTGTGGAAATAGAGTATGGGGATGGGAGAGTAGTTACCACAGATCTAGTGGGATCGGTAGATCTGAAAGTTTTAGTGGAGGATAGACTTCTATTCTCACCTTTTTAGATGTGCTCTACATTCCTCAGTTGAGTAAGAATCTTGTGTCTACTTCTGTATTAGATGACAAGGATTTTGATTCCTTCACTAGAAAGGGAGTCTTTACAGCTAAGTATGGAGATGAAGTCTACTTCACAGCTGATAAGGGTAGCCAAGGAATGTTTAGGCTTAACCTAAGTAATGAAAAGAAGAGTGCTTACTATGGTGGTGTTCCAAGCTTGATGATCTGGCATAAGCGTTTGGGACATGTGCATTTTGATAGATTGAGGGAAATAAAGAAGCTGGGTGTAGTAGAGGGCATTCAGTTTGGGGATAATGAGATGATGGATGATTCTAGTGGCTGTGCCCAAGGTAAGGCTCACAGACTTCCCTTTCCAAAAACTGCCACATATGGAGGTGAGAAAGTACTAGATCTGGTCCACACAGATATCTGGGGACCAGCAAGGGTGCCTTCAGTTGGGGGGAAGAGGTATATGTTGACAATTACCGATGATTGGTCGAGATATTCCAGAGTCTACTTCCTGAAAACAAAGTCTGAAACACCAAAATACTTTAAAGAATACAAAGTAAGAAGTGAGAAGTTGCACGGAACCCCCATTAAGAGAATAAGGAGTGATAATGGGGGAGAGTACACCTCTAACCAATTTGAAGATTACTTGAGAGATGAGGGAGTTCAACATCAGAAAACTGTACCAAATAATCCAAAACAAAATGGGGTAGCTGAGAGGTTAAACCGAACTTTGGGAGATAGTGTGTGCAGCATGTTGGCAGATAAGAAAATAGGAAGAAGATTTTGGGCAGAGGCCATGAACTGTGCTAACTACATTAAGAATAAAGTCCTCACCACAACTGATAAAGGAATGACCCCTTTTTAGAGATGGGTTGGAAAGAAACCGAATGTTTCTCACTTGAAAGTATTCGGTAGTCAAGTTTACAGTCTTGACACAGATAAGAAAACCTGGAAACTAGTTGCTAAAGGGAAACCGGGATATTTTGTGGGATATGATGAGGATGTCAAAGGATATAGAGTCTATGACTTAGCTAAACAAGATATCATTCTGGTAAAGCATCTAGTAGTCATGAATAAATGAAAGTCTTTTAATCCCTTCAAATACACTAAGAAAATCAGAATCAGCTTTGAGTCCGAGAGTGAGGAAGACTTAGATCTTCCCAAAAAGGACAGTAGTGAAAACATGATTGCAGATCCAGGGGAGATAAAAGATGGGGGAGATATACCAAAATCTCCTCATATTCCTACACCCTTTGAGGAGAGAGAGGAAGAGGAGTCAGAACCGGTTCCCATCGATAGGGGAGCTGATGAGACAGTTCGGAGGAATCTAAGGCTTCCCTCTATTCCAGCCTCGGACTTTGAGGGAGGACGAATGAGCAGCAAAAGGCTTCAAGGAAAACAGGCAGCTTGCAAGGTAACAAAGCTTTCTCATCCAGATGAGCCTCAGTCATACTCGGAGGCAATGGACAGTCCGGAGAAAGAAAGGTGGGTCAGAGCCATAAATGATGAGATGGCTTCAATCATAGAGGCAAATACTTGGGAGCTGGTGGACTGTCCACCAGATAGAAAACCCATTGGGTGTAAATGGGTATTTAAACTGAAACTGAATCCAGATAACACCATTGAGAGATTTAAGGCTCGGCTGGTGGCAAAAGGGTTCACTCAAAAAGAGGGGATAGATTATAAGGAGACCTTTGCTCCGGTAGTTTGATTCCCATCTGTAAGGATTCTCCTTAGTCTAGCAGCAGCAGAAGACATGGAAATTCACCAGAAGGATATCAAAACCGCCTTCCTCAACGGTGAACTAGAGGAAGAAATCTTCATGCAGCAACCAGAAGGTTTTGTAGAGGAAGGAGAGGAAAGCAAAGTCTGTAGACTTATAAAGTCTTTATATGGACTTAAGCAGGCCCCCAGACAGTGGAATAAGAAACTAGATGAGTTTCTTACCAGTCTAGGGTATATTCGGATCAGTTCTGACCACTCTATTTACATAGTGTAATTTTTATTGCATTTTATGTGGATGATTTGCTGGTATTGAGTAAGTCTATGGAGAAGATAAATAGGTTAAAGAAAGATCTGGGAAGTAGATTTGACATGAAGGATTTAGGAGAGGCTAAATATATTCTGGGAATTCAAATGGAAAGAGATAGGGAGAAGAGGATCATCAGACTTACACAGAAAGAGGCTATAGGAAATATGCTAGAGAAATTTCAGACGGAGAATGCAAACAGTTGTACCACTCCCATAGACCTAAAGAAAGTCAGTGATGGGAGTGTAGAAGGAGATGTGATAATGCTAGATGATCAGATAAGTCCAGATGAGAGGCAGTTTATGAAATCTATTCCTTACAGACAGGTTTTAGGAAGTCTGATTTACTTTATTAATTGTACCAGGCTTGACATAGCTGCAGCGGTTGGAGTCCTTAGTAGGAGTCTTAATGATCCTAGAAAGAAATACTGGGAGGCAGCCAAGAGGGTAATGAGATACCTGGTGGGAACTAGGGATCTATGGTTGCATTTGGGAGGAGAGCACACTGACATCACTACTTGGAGTGATGCCAGTTATGGGGATGCACCTATGAGAAGATGCACTTCTGGGTATGTATTGTATGTGGGGGAAGGTGCTTGTTGTTGGAGTAGCAAGCAACAAAAGGTTGTTGCTCAGTCCACTATGGAGGCTGAGTACATGGCCTCTTGTTCTGCTGTGAAAGAGCTGATGTGGGTGAAGTCCTTGTTGCAAGAATTGGGGTACATGAAGAAGGGAGTACATGAAGTGTTTTGTGATAATCAGGCTGCAATTGCAATTGCAGCCAATCCAAAACATCATTTCAAAGCTAAGCATATGGATATAAGATTGAGCTTTGTGAGGGAAAAAGTGGAAAATAAAATTGTGAATTTGGTGTATAGGAGTGATGGGGAAATGGTGGCTGATATGATGACAAAGCCTGTGCCATCTCCCAAGCTAAAGTATTGTAGAGAAAAATTAGGATTAAAACAAAAAATAAAATTAGACTAGAAAAAAGGGGAGTGTTGAAATCACTAGATTTATGGGAGATATTTTCTAGGTCTAAATAAAAATAAAAATGAAAAGCAAAGGCGGTCTGCCTCCACCTTCTCCCTCTAGCCCCCATACTTGTTGCAGTCACTGAAGGAGA
Source organism: Zygnema cylindricum (assembly GCA_037447655.1). Lineage (NCBI taxonomy): Eukaryota > Viridiplantae > Streptophyta > Zygnematophyceae > Zygnematales > Zygnemataceae > Zygnema > Zygnema cylindricum. The sequence goes on along the minus strand of JBBHKE010002397.1, from coordinate 63,092 downwards.
GAGAGGGCGGTGGAGCCATGGTTGCCTTAGCTCCATAGGCAAGGCTTAAGAGTGACATAAGTCACTCTCAACCAAAAAGGTTGAGTCCGGCAAGACTCGAACCTCCGACCAGTAGGGCGAGACATAGCCATCAACCCTTACCAGTCTCTCGTAGTAGTCCGTTAGGTTACATAGGGCTCGACAGCTATTTAAGCAATAGATAGACGACTAATCCGATTAACGTAATAACAAATAGGATACATAGAAACCAGTTGGGGAATTAAGTGTGCACGAAACAAATGAACCGGACATTTGTTTTTGAACGGCTGGGAATTAAAGCCGGTTTGGATCCAACGGCGCGAACCATCGCCGGGATCCCTGAATGGTCGTTTTGGCGGTTTGTGGATGTAACATGACCTATCGACACGTTGCAAGATATCATTGGGAAGCACGGATCCCGGGGAGCATAAAGGCAAGTCCAAAGGAGACAGACGTCCACTCCATGGCCTTGTCGTACACTAGCCGTACAGAAAGTACATCGGCCATAGTACTTGTCTGTACTGAACAGTCTTCTGACTGGTTCGTACATATGTAGATAGGGGTTGTGAGAGGGGTTTAGAACTTAGAGGATTGAGGAGGTAGTCGCCTGTCTCCCAACAAGCTTGTATATATATTGGCATCTTTGCCACTTGATAATTAATCGCCTGGTAAGGCGTTTTCAGTGATTCTTTTTGCTGCGGACTCAAGGGAGTCCAATCTGCACAGGGGTGCAGTCAAGTAACATATTTGTCTGCTAGGGTAGCAGTTGCTCTTGTTGAAAGTGGGATAGTCAAAAAATACCTAGAGGCTTCCTCATTCTTGGTCTAAATGGAGGACACAGAATTGCAAGAAGAACTCCTTCGCTAGAAACAACTTGATTCTTTGCATTTCATAAAGTGTGGTTATGTCTCGGCTCAAGATCAAAAAGGCGAGCGAGATTTGGACTTCGTTGAAAACTTCCCATGAATAGGCAAACGTCTAAGAGGAGCTCTTGGTGGCTGGCCGGATCTGGGAATACAAATACTCGGCCAAGTCTATGGCCGAGTATTGCGATAAATTTTGGGAACTCTTTGATGCACACTCTTCGGCAATGAAAATGGCGAGCGAGATTTGGACTTCGCTGAAAACTTCCCATGAAAAGGCAAACGTCTAAAAAGAGCTTTTGGTGGCTGGCCGAATCTGGGACTACAAATACCCGAGCGGGTCTATGGCCGAGTACTGCAATAAATTTTGGGAACTCGTTGATGCACATTCTTCGGCTGGTGGAATTTTTCCAGAGTTTCAACAAGCTACTTTGCTTATTAGAGGTCTCCCTAGTCATATGAAGGGAGTGTTTGTAGCTTTAAAAGGGTTTAATAAGTATAGCTAGACTTTTCAGTTAGCTTACAATCTTATATTAGAAGAGGAGTCTACAAGTAAGGTCCTTGATGGTGAAAAGAAAGAAGAAGCTTTCAATACAGATTTTGAGAGGAGAAATCATTTTAATCAAAACAGAAACCAGTTTAACGTGAATCAACACCAGTTTAATCAGGGTAGTCAGAGGCAAAATAGGCAGTCTTCTATTGCTTGTTTTTATTGTTTTGAAAAACGACATGGTTACAAGTACTGTCCAAATCTCAAAAAGGCAAATGAAATTGGTTTATACAGGCCTAGATGGCTATAAAGCAAGTTTTATCAAGGCTTTTCTGGAAATCCCTCTCAAGGATATGCACTTTTTTCAACCTTTACAGATGATGCAGATTCATCTCTGAGCTTCAATGATGAAGAGGAAGTGGAGTTATTTGCAATGGCGGCAGCAATGGAGGCTCCCAAAGATGGCGGATCGATCATGGACATCGAGGCATCGGCTCACCTTTGTTGGGACAAGGCAATTTTTACAAATTTAAAGCAAACTCATCCGAAATATATCTACTATGCTTGTGGCATGAGTGTCTAGTCTTTACCACATGGTGATGTATCTCTAATGGTAAATGTGGGGAGAAGGTTTGCGAAAAGGACCCTCCACAATGTTTTACATGTTTCAGATTTAAAAAAGAATCTATTTTCTACTTCGTTGGTTGAGAGTAAGGGTTTTGAGGTCACCCTTAAATGGGAGGAGACACATTGTTAGTAAGTTAGGAAAAATAGCACTAACATGAGCTAGAGATGCCAATAAGATGTACTAGATGGACATGGCTGAATGCTAGAAAAATATGTTTAGTACTCTAGTGTGTCATCTGAGAATGAATTATGGCATAAAAGGTTAGGACATATTAATCATGAAAGTCTGAAAAAAAATGGTGAATGCTAGGAAAGTTAAAGGTGTTTCTCTCACATCTCAGTCTGTGAAAACATGTGATGGCTGCTCACTAGACATGATTCATAAATTGCCATTTCCACAGGAGACCGAAAACAGATCCACAAAAGTCCTCCAGCTCATTCATTCAGATGTCTTTGGACCATCCCAATTAGCATCAGCTAGAGGAGTTCAGTATATGGTCATATTCACTGATGATTTCTCCAGGTACACGAAAGTATATTTTATGAAGAACAAAAGTGAAGTATTCACTCACTTCAAACACTACAAGGTCAGGGCGGAAAAACTACACGGAGTTCCGATCAAGGCGTTCAAAACTGATAATAGAGGTGAATACACCTCTAACGAATTCAAGCAATTTCTATTTCATGAGGGTATAAGTCACAATCTGACAGTTCCATATACTCTTGAGCAGAATGGAGTTTCGGAAAGACTAAACAGGACAGTCACAAAGATTGTTAGGTCCATGCTTGTAGACAAGGGTATAGATCTGTAATTCTGGGCTGAAGCACTTAACTGTACAGTCTATATAAAGAATAGAGTTCCATCCACATCTATAAGCTCTACACATTATGAGCTGTGGACCGGGAAAGTCCCAGATGTTAGTCACTTTAAAAAAAATTGGAAGTAAGTGCTTTATTTTAGATAATTCACCAAATAAGTGGAAAATGGAAGCCAAAGGCTTAGCAAGAATTCTCTTGGGTTATGATGAAAATGCAAAGGGATATAGAGTGTACGTCTTAGATAAACAAAAGATTTTTGTGTCTCAAAATATTAAGATTAAAGATGAACACAATTCGGTTGATCTGTTCAAAGCAACAGATACGCCAACAGAAAACCAGAATCATGAGTATGTCATTTTTCACCACCAACAACAGGTGTATTTTCCAGTGCCATCTCTTCCCATAAGTCCACCTTCTGCTACTACACCGCTTGTTCGTGCTATGAATGCTTCTCAACTACATCGAACTCTGGAGGATTAGACAGCTACACCTTCTAATCCTGCAGCAATTTCAGCAACACGAAATCGGAGATTGCCTACCATTTTAGCCTCAGAATTTCTGAGGGGAAGAAGATCTAGCAGTCGTCTCCAAACCGGTTCTCACTTTGCTTTTTCTACAGCATCAAGGGAGCCTTTGACCATTAAAGAAGCCTTCTTATCACTGGAGAGAAACCACTGGATTGAGGCGGTCAACGGCGAGATGAAGTCGATTATGGAGGCACAGACATGGTAGCTCGTGGACCTGCCCCCAGGGAGGAAAGCCATTCGAAGCAAGTACGTCTTCAAAGTCAAACTGGATCCCGAAAACACTATTGAAAGGTATAAGGCCAGACTTGTGGCCAAAGGGTAGAACCAGAAAAGAAGGTATTGACTTTGAGGAAACCTTCTCCCCAGTCGTCAGATTTCCTACTGTCAAATTCTATTGGGTTTAGCTGCTATAGAAAACATGGAAATACATCAAATGGATGTAAGACAACCTTATTGCATGGAGAGTTAGAAGAAACTATTTATATGCAATAGCCTGAAATGTATAAGGAAAAAGGGAAAGAAAAGTTAGTCTGCAAACTGATAAAATCTCTATATGGGCTGAAACAAGCCCCTAAACAATGGAATTTGAAGTTAGATGAATTTCCAACTAGTCTAGGATTCAAAAGAATTAGTTTAGACCATTTAGTCTATGTCTTACAAAGGGAGGATGGGATTCTTTATATTGTATATGTGGATGATCTTTTACTAATAAGTAAATCCATAAATAAAATAAACCGTATTAAAGCAGCTTTGAGGTCTAGGTTTGAAATGAAAGACCTAGGTGAGGCCAAATATATCTTAGACAAAAAAGTTGAAAGGGATAGAAATAACATATTGATAATGCTAACCCAGGAAGAAGCTAAAGGGAACATACTAGAAAATTTTAAGATGAAGGCTGTGAAGGGATTTGTAACTCCTATAGAATTTAGACAAAAGCAGGAGGGGAGGGAATAAAACTCGGGCATAATGGTTAGTGAAAGTTAAGAGTCACGGGAGGAAGAGTTTATGGCTACAAAGCCATACAGACAGGTAGTGGGGAGTCTTATTTATTTTATGAATTAAACGAGACCTGATATTGCTGCAGCTGTGGGAGTCCTAAGTAGGAGTCTTCAGAATCCTAAAAGAGGAGATTGGGAAGTAGCAAAGAGGGTTCTGAGATACGTGGCAGGTACCTGAAGCCTCAAGCTTATACTCAAAGGAGGAGAGGTAAAATTACAGACTTGGAGCGATGCTAGCTATGGAGATATGCCAAGCCAGAAATCAACAACCGGTTTCGTTCTGAAAATTGGGAATGGAACTTGCTGCAGGAGCAGCAAATAACAGAAGGTCACGGCTCAGTCCACGATGGAGTCAGAATATATGGCAGCCAGTTTTGACCTCAAGGAACTCCAATGGTTTAAAGCCACTTTGCAAGAACTTGGGTATATGCAAACCGGTCCTCAGGTTATCTGGTGGTCACAGGCAGCTATAGCCATTGCCTCTTACCACAGTCATCATTTTAAAAGCAAACATATGGATGTCAGACTACACTTTGTGAGAGAAAATGTGCTTGCAAGAGTGATAAAAATATGTTATTTACCGGATGAAAAGATGGTGGCTGATATGCAAACTAAATCTTTTCAAGCTCTTAAGTTGAAATTTTGCACAGAGTCTATTGGGTTGAGTGAGTATTGAGTCTAAAGATTTAGGGGAGTGTTGAAATAAGAAATCTTAATACTCAGTAAACAGAGTTGTGAGGAGAGACAAAGTACTTAGAATATTTTTGGTCTAGATAAGTTGTAATACTTAACTCATTTAGTGTGACAGTAGCAATAGTACTTTTGAGTGTATTGTACTTTTGCAGGGACACGCGTCAGAAAATGAACATCATACAAGTTTTAGGGAAGGCGCCGACACACTTTACCACGCGTCACACATCGAACGAATACTGTTGAAGAATCCCACGCGCATGGACTCAACCAATTGTCCGGTAGAATGGTGGTACAACATTCAACCACGACCGTAGATGTGAATCGAGTGAAAGGACAAGATTCACGTGAGACCACAAAATGACTCATCACTTTGTACGGCCTCAGGTGACATGGACCACTTGATCAACAGTCGGCTGGACGCTAGCATCCACTGCTCACTAAGCACCTTTAACACTACTGTACGGGGAATCTATTTGTATATCAGAAACTCAGTAGTTTTTGCTTAGCGGATTAGAATGTAGTGTTCCACTAAGTATATTTTTGTCTAGTAGTCAAATAGGGTTTTGACGTACTCACAATACAAAAAGCGTACTGATTCGGTACCTTGTCGTAGTGTAGTACAGTACTGTTGTTCCAAGTGTAGACATCTGATTAGTTAGTTTTCAGTTGATACTCTTTGTGAGTATAAAGTTAGGACTTAGCCAAAATTGTAACTATCCAGTATTAAGATCTAACTCTATAATGGACAGTTTTTGGGAAACTTCCATGTGTTACATCTTATGGTTTACTAGTTCAATTGGGCTGCAATTTTGGGAATTGATAGACTTAATGTGATATTGTATTAGTGTGAATTTTGGTGTTATTTGAACACCTCAAGTGATTTATGTGTTATATCAAAGTTGGTTGTTTGATAGGATTTCTTATAGCTTTTGTTGAAGTCTATGTCTACATCTACTACTACTGGTGGTCCTCCACCTGCAACTGTGGTTGTAGAACAACAAGTTATGGGCCTTTCGTCCAAAATTCTTGTCTTCAATGGCTAGAAGTATGCATACTGGGCATCTATGGTTAAATCATCTTTTGAAACTGCAGACTAATTATGAGTCTTAGATGGATGTCTTGTTGAAACAGATCAAAGTTGGACGAAGAAGAACTCCCTCGCTAGAAACAACTTGATTATTTGCATTTCACAAAGTCTGGTTATGTCTCGGCTCAAGATGAAAGAGGCGAGCGAGATTTGGACTTCGCTGAAAACTTCCCATGAAAAGGCAAATGTCTAAGAGGAGCTCTTGGTGGCTGGAAATCTACGACTACAAATACTCGGGCGGGTCTATGGCCGAGTATTGCGATAAATTTTGGGAACTCATTGATGCACACTCTTCGGTTGGTGGAACTTTTCTAGGGTTTGAGCAAGCTGATTTGCTTATTAGAGGTCTCCCTAGTCATATAAAGGGAGTGTGTGCAGATTTAAAAGGGCATAATGAGTCTAGCTAACTTTTCAGATACCTTACAATCTTATATTAGAAAAGTAGTCTACAAGTAAGGTCTTTGATGGTGAAAAGAAAGTAGAAGCTTTCAATACATATTTTGAGAGGAGAAATCAGTTTAATCAAAACAGAAACCAGTTTAACCTGAATCAGAACCAGTTTAATCAGGGTAGTTAGAGGCAAAATAGGCAGTCTTCTAATGCTTGTTTTTATTGTTTTGAAAAACGACATGGTTACAAGTACTGTCCAAAGCTCAAAAAGGCAAATGAAATTGGTTTATACAGGCCTAGATGGCTACAAAGCCAGTTTTATCAAGGCTTTTCTGGATATCCCTCTCGAGAATATGCACTTTTTTCAACCTTTACAGATGATGCATATTCATCTCTGAGCTTCAATGATGAAGAGGATGCGGAGTTTTTTGCTATGGCGGCAGTAATGGAGGCTCCCAAATATGGCGGATGGATTATGGACACCGAGGCATCGGCTCACATTTGTTGGGACAAGGCAATTTTTACAAATTTAAAGCAAACTCATCCTAAATATATCTACTATGCTTGTGGCATGAGTGTCTAGTCTTTACCACATGGTGATGTATCTCTAATAGTAAATGTGGGGGGAAGGTCTGCCAAAAGGACCCTCCACAATGTTTTACATATTTCAGATTTTAAAAAGAATCTATTTTCTACTTAGTTGGTTAAGAGTAAGGGTTTTGAGGTCACCTTTAAAGGGGGGAGACAGATTTTTAGTAAGCTAGGAAAAATAGCAGTAACAGGAGCTAGAGATGCCAATAAGATGTACTAGATGGACATGGCTGAATGCTAGAAAAATATGTTTAGTACTCTAGTGTGTCATCTGAGAATGAATTATGGCATAAAAGGTTAGGACATATTAATCATGAAAGTCTGAAAAAAATGGTGAATGCTAGGAAAGTTAAAGGTGTTTCTCTCACATCTCAGTGTGTGAAAACATGTGATGGCTGCTCACTAGACATGATTCATAAATTGCCATTTCTACAGGAGACCAAAAACAGATCCACAAAAGTCCTCCAGCTCATTCATTCAAATGTCTTTGGACCATCCCAAGTAGCATCACCTAGAGGAGTTCAGTATATGGTCACATTCACTAATGATTTCTCCAGGTACACGAAAGTATATTTTATGAAGAACAAAAGTGAAGTATTCACTCACTTCAAACACTACAAGGTCTAGGCGGAAAAACTACACGGAGTTCTGATCTAGGCGTTCAGAACGGATAATGGAGGTGAATATACCTCTAACGAATTTAAGAAATTTCTACTTCATGAGGGTATAGTCACAATCTGACAGTTCCATATACTCTTGAGCAAAATGGAGTTTTAGAAAGACTAAACAGGACAGTCACAGAGATTGCTTGGTCCATGCTTGCAGACAAAGGTATAGATCTGTAATTCAGGGTTGAAGCACTTAACTGTACAGTCTATATAAAGAATAGAGTTGCATCTAGATCTATAAGCTCTACACCTTATGAGCTGTGGACAGGGAAAGTCCCAGATGTTAGTCTTTTTAAAAAAATTGGAAGTAAATACTTTATTTTAGATAACTCACCAGATAAGTGGAAAATGGAAGCCAAAGGCTTAGCAAGAATTCTCTTGGGTTATGATGATAATGCAAAGGGATATAGAGTGTACGTCTTAGATAAACAAAAGATTTTTGTGTCTCGGATTATTAAGATCAAAGATGAACACAATTTGGTTGATCTGTTCAAAGCAGCAGATACGCCAACAGAACACCAGAATCATGAGTATGTCATTTTTCACCACCAACAACAAGTGTATTTTTCGGTGCCATCTCTTCCCATAAGTCCACCTTGTGCTACTACACGGCTTGTTCCTGCTACAGATGCTTCTCAACTACATGGAACTCTGGAGGAACTGTAACAAGGTTACACAGTTGGGTATTTAGTAGCTAGCAACTAGGCTGCTATAGTTGCGATGTTAGAGCAGCACAGTTGCGATTCTAGACGAGCGCAACATAGCAGCGTAGCAACTTAGCGGCGTAGTTACTTCGTAGCGTAGCAGCATAACAGCGCAGCAGAGCAATGTTGCTTAGCAGTATAGCAACGCCGCGGAATGTAGATAGAACGGTATTGTTCTAGAAGGATATTTTGGGATTTGTCTTGGTTGACCGTGAGGGTCCACGTCTACAGTTTTACAGTACTAGGTTGACCACCAGCTAGTTAGTTTATATAGTGAGGTAGGCCTAGTCAGAAAGACACTCTTTAAGTAGACCTTCGCAACAAGCGTTGACTTTTGTAATCCTCTCCCGAGTAATAAAGCGCAATATTGTCTGTCATTGCGGTGTGCTCCTGCTGTTGCTACGAGAAGATCCTTGGAACTTTCCGCTGTGTATTGTGGTGTATTGTGGTGCTTTTTTTTGTCCCCTTTTTCACTGGTATCAGAGCTATTCCACATGACTCGACAGCATGGAAGAACACTACGTATCCACTACAGAAATGTAAGCGCAAGTTCTCAGGGAGTTAGAAAGCGTTAGATTACAGAACGCGCAGATGAGCAACACAGTCGGAGCTTTGGAATCTCGTCTTGGTGAGCGACCTCATGGAGGCATGGAGAGGGACTACAAGAGACCGAAATTAAGACTTCCCGACAAGTTTGACCCTGCAAGGTACAAGAACCTAGACACGTGGATATTCTCCGTTGCGAAATTATCTCAAGAATTTTCCTAGCCTATCGGACCGTTATAAGATTCACTACGCGGTTGGTCTTCTTAAACGGGCAGCGGGAGCATGGTGGAGGACATTGGTGGAGAATGATGAGATACCGACCGTTTGGGCTCTCTTCATTCAATTCCTCTGTAACGCTTGGCAGCCTGTCAATACGGTTTAGGCTGCAAGAGATAAGATCGTAGTGTTGAAGCAACAAATTTTGGTGTTGGAGTTTACGCAGTGGTTTTTGGAGTGCAAGGTTCAAATACCTACGATGACGCAGGATGAAGTTGTGGATCGCTACGTGAAGGGGCTTAAATCATCCATTCGTAGGGATGTGGAACAATGGTTTGCTTGGGAAAGCACAACTCTTAGTCTCTCGGCAATCATTCAGTTTGCTGAGCGGACCGATTCAGTCGAGATCACCTTTCGTATACCTTATCATTATGGGTCAAGTAGCGGCGGGGGGGCTCGACGAGACGATGGTCCAACTCCCATGGAGCTCGGAGCAATTGATGAGGATAAGGAGGTGGTCAACGTGCTACGGAAAAAGAAGAAAACTATCAAGACCAAGGCCAACAACTTGTCCCCCGAGGAGCCCCAACAGAGGAGGCAAAATGGCTTATGCTTCTAGTGCGGTTCCCTGGACCATATGGCTCGAGAATGTCCAAAACGAAAAAATCCAGGAAAGGGGAAACTTAACATCATGAGGTTAGCCGGTGAAGGAGGAGACCCTTTGATTTTTCGTGGTCAAATCGGAGTGAGTGCAACTAGCTTCATGGTGGACTCCGGAGCATCAGGAAATTTCATCAACGAGGCGACGGTGAAAAGGTTGAAACTTCCTCTCGTGGTGCTAAAGGATCATCAGTCGGTACAATTGGCTGACAGAAGTTCCTTATCCATTACCCATCGTACTCCGTGGTTACGCGTCGGAATCGGGAAATTTTGATGGTACGGCACTCTTCATGTATTACCTCTTGGGGACCACGAGGTAATCTTGGGGAAGCCGTGGGTACAAAAATGGAATCCGACGAGCGATTGGAGAAGTGGCGCCATGAGATTGAAGAAAGGTGAAGAAGAGTTTGAGGTAAAAGCGGGAGCGGCTAGTAAAGGAGCGGAAGAGGGACGCCTACTTTCGACCTTACAGCTTAAGATGGCAGTCAGAAAAGGGGAAACTATTGGTGTAGCGGTCGTCCAGCCCATGTAGGAGGCGAAGGAGGAGATTCTGAAGGAATGGAAGAAGAAGGACCCCCGCTTCGACTCAAAAGAAAGTGACGACACTAGAAAGACTTCCAAAGAGGCCCCGAAAGTCGTGACAAAACTTCTCGAGGAGTACATAGATGTTTTTCCCTCGAAGCTCCCCGAGGGCTTACCTCCGAAGCGCGAAGTAGGCCACAAGATAGAGCTTGTTCCCGGAGCGGTACCCCCGGCTAATTGGATGTACAAGATGAGTTACACCAAATTGGACGAACTCAAAAAGTAACTCGCGGAGTTGGTCGAAGCCGGAGCAATAGAACCGAGCAAGTCACCGTATGGAGCCCCCGTTCTCTTCGTGAATAAAAAAGATGGAGGTTTTCGTATGTGTGTGGACTACCGAGCGCTAAACAAGTTAACGGTGAAGAATACGTACCATTTACCGAGAATAGACAAACTGTTGGATCGACTTCGAGGTGCTAAATATTTCTCGAAGATAGATTTGCGGAGCGGTTATCACCAGATTAGAATTGCCGAGGAGGATGTGGAAAAGACGGCGTTTAGAACTCGGTATGGCCATTTCCAGTTTCGGGTAATGTCGTTCGGGCTGACCAATGCGCCGGCGACTTTTATGCATTTGATGAAATCCATCTTTCGGCAATATTTGGATGCGTTTGGAATCGTCTTTTTAGACGACATCTTGGTGTATAGCCGAACGCTGGAGGATCACATGAAGCACTTACAAACGGTCTTACTAGTCTTTCGGGAAAATACCTTGTACGCAAAGAAGAGTAAATGTGACTTCTTGAAGGACAAAATTGATTTTCTGGGCCATGTAGTGAGCCGGGATGGAATCGCAATGGATCCGAACAAAACGACGGTAGTGAAGTAATGGCCGCAGCCGGTGAATATTACGGAATTACGGAGCTTTCTGGGATTATGCACCTACTATCAACGTTTTGTCAAAGGTTTCGCAAAAATTGTTGCACCACTCACGGAATTACTCAAGAATGACGTGCCCTACGAGTGGAAATCGGCGCAAGGGGCAGCTTTTAACACGCTAAAAGAGCTGTTGGTTACTGCCCCTGTGTTAGCTGTTCCCGACCCGAACTTACCTTGGACGATAATTACAGACGCCAGCGATACGGCTATTGGAGCGATCCTTATGCAAGATCAAGGAAAAGGCCTACAATCCATTGCCTACGACATTCGAAAACTAAAGGCAACGGAGCTTAACTGGGCCACCCATGAAAAGGAGACAATTGCGATCATCAATGCGCTAGAGGTTTGGAAATGTTACGTTCAGGGGAAGCGGATCACAGTTATCACGGATCACCACGCCCTACAATACCTACAAACACAGCCAAAGTTGTCCAAGAAACAAGTGCGATGGATGACGTTTCTTCAGACCTTCGGGTCGGAACTAGTCATTGAGTTTAAGCCTGGCAAGATGAACCTGGCGGATGCGGCGTCGAGAAGACCTGGAGTCGCTGCTCTATTGGTAGAGCAACGATCGCAAACATCGCAGGATGTAGACGTAAGCTCTTTGAAAAAGAACACGGCAGCGTCGGACGCAGCGCAAGATGCGAAACTCAGCGCACTCACTAGTACGGTGCAAGTGGACGAGCAGTGGCTAAGTAGGATCAAGGTCGCTTACGACGAAGACGAGACAATGAAGGAACTTATTCAACGGAAGATATTAATCCGAACCGCCAATGGTATGTGGCGGTACAGACCGAGTCAGACAACACGACTTTACGTTCCAACAAATCCGGAGTTACGTCAGGTGATATTTAAAATGAGACATGACGAGCCGCTAAGTGGACATTTTGGACAAGATAAAACAACCGCACGTGTTGTTAAGGGGTATTACTGGCCGAACATGACTCGCGACATTGCGGAGTATGTCCGGACGTGTGACTCTTGTAATAGGAACAAATCAAAATCGGGACAACAAGATCTGTTACAGTCGCCCGCTCTCGGAATTCCAACTCCAGCCCGTATCTGGTGCGGTGAAAGGGCTACGGAGCTGAGGACGACTCTTGGGTGGAAGAGGAGGATCTACATTCCCTTAAGTTACTGCGCCGGTTTCAGAAGAGTGAGGACACTCGGCTTCATCGAAGGGGCAATCGCAGCGGCCGCAGTAAAGGAGCGAATCGCAGTGTCGCAACCATCGCAATTATATTGGGGACGCGGCGAAGAAACGCAACGATGATGTTACCGCACCGCAGCGATATAGCGGCGCAGCCACCGCAACACAGCATGGTTACTGTGCCGTTAGAGGAACGCAGCGCCACCGCTGCGCTGACAGGAAAGCGCAATAGCGCAATTGTGTTTCACAACATTGATGAAAACGAACCCTCGGTTTCGCCGTAGCAACGCAGTTTTATAAATGTTGGACGATGCGATACCCTCGCACGCTGCGACGCTTCGCAGAGTCCAAACGTGAAACCCTCAACCCTCTTTGATAAAGCCGCCATCCGCCCTCGCGACCAGCCTAGTCTAGGCAGTTTAGAGAGTGCTTCACTCCGCACAACTAGCTTACCTTCGCTTTTAGAATTACGTGAATTGTCCTAAACAACAGCATCCATGGCGTCGTCATCCTCCCCACCACCAAAGAGGGGGAGACTGGTACGTGTGGGGCAAGGAGATGTGCCCGGTCCCGATAGACTCTTGGTGGCGGCGAAGGTCATGGTAGAGGCAGACCGGAGGAAAGGGAGGACCAGGTTCGAGAGCAAATCACTCGGAGACGTTTGGCAGCGGCATACCATCATATTGCGCTGCTGGAGACCCGATGTCACTAGCTCCAAAACCAACTCGACACCCTGCGACAGGAGTTCGAGGAGTACCGTGAAGAGACGTACGACATACTCCGGCAATTGCAGTTTCCCTAAGCCGAAAGGTTCAGCGCGACGCTGAAGCCCTAGTGGGAGGCACTGTATCAGGGTTACAGAGTTGGGTACTTAGTAGCTAGCAACTAGCCTGCTATAGTTGCGGTGTCAGAGCAGCGCAGCTGCGATTCCAAACCAGCGCAACATAGCAGCGTAGCAACTTAGCGGCGTAACTACTTAGTAGCGTAGCAGCATAGCAGCGCAGCAGAGCAACGTATCTTAGCAGTATAGCAACGCCGCAGAATGTAGATAGAACGCTATTGTTCTAGAAGGATATTTTGGGATTTGTCTCGGTTGACCGTGAGGTTCCAATTGTATAGTTGTACAGTACTAGGTTGACTACCAGATAGTTAGTTTAAATAGTGAGTTATGCCTAGTCAGTAGGACACTCTTTGAGTAGACCTTCGCAGCGAGCGTTGACTTTTTTAATCCTCTCCAAAGTAATAAAGCGCAACCTTGTATGTCATTGTTGTGTGCTCCTGCTGTTGCAGCGGGAAAATCCTTGGAACTTTCCACTGTGTATTGTGGTGTATTGTGGTGCTTATTTTTGACCCCTTTTATAGGAACAGACTGGTACACCAATGGATCCTGCAGCAATTTTAGCAACACAAAATCGGAGATTACTAACCATTTCAGCCTCAGAATTTCCGAGGGGAAGAAGATCTAGCAGTCGTCTGCAAACCGGTTCTCACTTTGCTTTTTCTACAGCATCAGGGGAGCCTTTGACCATTAAATAAGCCTTCTCATCAGCGGAGAGAAACCACTGGATTGAGGCGGTCAACGATGAGATAAAGTCGATTATGGAGGCACAAACATGGGAGCTGGTGGACTTGGCCCCGGGGAGGAAAGCCATTCAAAGCAAGTGTGTAACATGGTTACAAAGTTGGGAACGTAGTAGCTAGCAACTAGGCTGCTATAATTGCGGTGTCAAAGCAACGCAGTTGCGATTCCAGACCAGCGCCACATAGCAGCGTAGCAACTTAGCGACGTAGCTACTTAGTAGCGTAGCAGCATAGCAGCGCAGAAGAGCAACGCAGCTTGGAAATATAGCAACGCCGCGGAATGTAGATAGAAGGGTATTGTTCTAGAAGGATATTTTGAGATTTGTCTTGGTTGACCGTGAAGGTCCACGTGTACAGTTGTACAGTACTAGGTTGACTGCCTGCTACTTAGTTTCAATAGTGATGTAGGCCTAGTCAGCAAGACACTCTTTGAGTAGACCTTCGCAGCGAGCGCTGACTTTTGTAATCCTCTCCAGAGTGATGAAGCGCAACCTTGTGTGTCATTGTTGTGTGCTCCTGCAGTTGTTACGGGAAGATCTTTGGAACCTTTTGCTGTGTATTGTGGTGTATTGTGGTGCTTATTTTTGTCCCCTTTTACAAAGTGGGTCTTCAAAGTCAAACAGGATCTGGACAACAATATTGAAAGGTATAACGCCAAACTTGTGGCCAAAGGGTTTAACCAAAAAGAAGGTATTGACTTTGAGGAAACCTTCTCCCAGTAGTCAGATTTCCTACTATCAAATTCTGTTGAGTTTAGCTGCTATAGAAAACATGGAAATACATCAAATGGATGTTAAGACAGCCTTTTTGCATGGAGAGTTAGAAGAAACTATTTATATGAAACAGCCTGAAATGTATGAGGAAAAAGGGAAAGAAAAGTTAGTCTGCAAACTGATAAAATCTGTGTATGGGCTGAAACAAGCCCCTAAAGAATGGAATTTGAAGTTAGATGAATTTCTGACTAGTCTAGGATTCAAAAGAATTAATTCAGACCATTCAGTCTTTGTCTTACAAGGGGAGGATGGGATTCTTTATATTGTTGTATAGGTTGATGATCTTTTACTAATAAGTAAATCCATAAATGAAATAAACCGTATTAAAGCAGCTTTGACGTCTAGGTTTGAAATTAAAGAACTAGGTGAGGCCAAATATATCTTAGGCATAAAAGTTAAAAGGGATAGAAATAACATATTGATTATGCTAACCCAGGAAGAAGTTATAGGGAACATGCTGGAAAAATTTGATATGAAGGATATGAACGGATCTGTAACTCCCATGGAATTTAGACAGACGCTGGAGGGGAGTGAATCATACTCGGGCATAATGGTTAGTGAAATTTTAGAGTCACGGGAGGAAGAGTTTATGGCTACAGAGCTATACAGACAGGTAGTGGGGAGTCTTGTTTATTTTATGAATTGTACGAGACCTGATATTGCTGCAGCTGTGGGAGTCCTAAGTAGGAGTCTTCATAATCCTAAAAGAGCAGATTAGGAAGCACCAAAGAGGGTTCTAGGATACCTGGCAGGTACCCGAAGCCTCAAGCTTATACTCGGAGGAGGAGAGGTAAAATTACAGACTTAGAGCAATGCTAGCTATGGAGATATGCCAAGCCGGAAATCAACAACCGGTTTCATTCTGAAAATTGGAAACGTAACTTGTTGCAAGAGCAGCAAATTACAGAAGGTCACGGCTTAGTCCACGATGGAGTCAGAATATATGGCAGCCAGTTCTGCCCTCAAGGAACTCATATGGGTTAAGGCCACCTTGCAAGAACTTAGGATATGCAAACCAGTCCTTAGGTTATTTAGTGTGACAACCAAGCAGCTATTGCCATTGCCTCTAACCGCAATCATCATTTTAAAAGCAAACATATGGTTGTCATACTACACTTTGTGAGAGAAAATGTGCTTCCAAGAGTGATAAAAATATGTTATTTACCGGATGAAAAGATGGTGACTGATATGCTGACTAAAACTTTTCGAGCTCTTAAGTTAAAGTGTTGCAGAGAGTCTATTGGGTTGAGTGAGTAAGTGAGTCTAAAGATTTAGGGGAGTGTTGAAATAAGAAATCTTAATACTCAGTAAACAGAGCTGTGAGTAGAGACCAAGTACTTAGAATATTTTTGGTCTAGATAAGTTGTAATACTTACCTCATTTAGTGTGACAGTAGTAGTAGTACTTTTGAGTGTATTTTACTTCTACAAGGACACGCGTCAGAAAATGAACATCATACGGGTTTTAGGGAAAGCCGCCGACACACTTTACCGCGTGTCACACGTCGAACGAATATTGTTGAAGAATTAGACAGACAGAGACTCCACCGATTGT
Source organism: Zygnema cylindricum (assembly GCA_037447655.1). Lineage (NCBI taxonomy): Eukaryota > Viridiplantae > Streptophyta > Zygnematophyceae > Zygnematales > Zygnemataceae > Zygnema > Zygnema cylindricum. The sequence continues at coordinate 46,676 of JBBHKE010002397.1, read as the reverse complement.
CCGGGAGAATGGTGGTACAACATTTAACGACGACCGTAGATGTGAATCGAGTGAAAGGACAAGATCCACGTGGGACCACAAATTGACTCATCACTTTGTACGACCTCAGGTGACATGGACCAGTTGATCAACAGTCGGCTGGACGCTAGCATCCACTGCTGACTAAGCACCTTGAACACTAATGTATGGGGAATCTATTTGCATATCTGAAACTCAGTAGTTTTTGCTTAGCGGATTAGAATAGAGTGTTCCACTAAGTATATTTTTGTGTAGTAGTCAAATAGGGTTTGGACGTACTCACAAAACAATAAGCGTACTGATTTGGTACCTTGTCGTAGTGTAGTACAGTACTGTTGTTCCAAGTGTAGACATCTGATTAGTTATTTTTGATTTGATACTCTTTGTGAGTATAAAGTAAGGACTTAGCCAAAATTGTAACTATCCAGTATTGAGATCTAATTCTCTAATGGACAGTTTTTGGGAAACTTCCAAGTGTTACATCTTATAGTTTACTGGTTCAATTCGGCTGCAATTTTGGGAAATAACAGATTGAATGTGATATTGTATTAGTGTGAATTTTGGTGTTATTTGAACACCTCAAGTGATTTCTGTGTTATATCAAAGTTAGTTGTTTGATAGGATTTCGGGTAGCTTTTGCAGAAGTCTATGTCTACATCTACTACTACTGGTGGTCCTCCACCTGCAACTGTGGTTGTAGAATAACAACAAGGATATGATGAAGATGTAAAAGGATATATAGTCTATGATCTCAATAGAGAAGATATAATCCTAGTAAAGCATCTAGTGGTCGTGGATGAAGGGTAATCTATGATCCCTTTAAGCATACAAAGACAGTCAAAATCAGATTTGAGTCGGAAAATTTTGATGACTTTGAGCTTCCTAACTATCCAAGTTTTCGAGAAGATGATCATCTTATAGGTACAAATCAAACCGAGGAGGATTTAGCCGTGGAACCTTTAGTGCCAACTCCAACCGAAGCAGAAGACGTGGTGAAAATAGACCCGGAATCAAGGGATAAGCAAGAAGTTGAAACTATTCGAAAGAATCCACAAGAGCCATCCATTCCGGCATCATAGTTTAAGGGCGGAAGGAGAAGCAGTAAAAGACTGTAAGAGAAACAAGTTAACAACAAGGTAACCAAATTGTCTCATCCCGATGAACCCCAGACTTATGGTGAGGCGATGATTTATCTTGAGAGGAACCGGTGGAAAACAACCATTAATGAGGAGATAGCTTCGATTTTGGCAGCCAATACGTGGTAATTGGTGTAGTGTCCCTTGATAGGAAGCCAATTAGATCTAAGTGGGTATTCAAATTCAAACTCAACCCGGATAACACCATTGAGCGCTACAAGGCTGGGTTAGTTAAGTTGTGATTTATCCAGAAATAGGGAATTGACTACAAAGAGACTTTTGCTCCGGTCCTCAGGTTTCCCTCTATTTGGATACTTCTCAGTATGGCGGCAGCAAGAGATAGAGAAGTGTTTCAGATGGACATCAAGACGGCCTTCCTATATGGATAATTGGAAGAGGAGATTTTATGCGACAGCCAAAAGGATTTGTGGAGCAAGGGGAGGAAAGCAAAGTATGTCGATTGATCAAATCTTTGTATGGGCTGAAACAGGCGCCCCGGCAATGGAACAAGAAGCTCGATGAGTTTCTTACAGGTTTATGATATATTTAGATCAAGCACATATCACTCAATTCATTTGTTTGAAGATGAGGAAAGAATTATTTTTATCGCAATTTATTTTGATGATTTGCTTGTTTTAAGTAAATCTATAGATGAAATAAATAAGTTGAAAAATGATCTAAAAGGAAAATTTGAGATCAAGGATATGGGAGAAGCAAGGTATATTTTGGGAATTCAAGTAGAGAAAGACAAAGATAGAAAGATAATAAGATTAACTCAAAAAGAGGCCATTGGAAACATGTTAGAAAAATTCCAAATGGACTAGGATAATAGTTGTACCACTCTTATGGAACTAAAGAAATGAAGTGAGGGGAGTGTGGAAGAGGGAGTTATAATCTTAGGTGATCAGGTATGCTCGGAATAGAAAAAATTTATGCAGACCATCCCTTATAAACAAGTAGTGGGCAGCCTAATATATTTTATGAATTGTACCCGTCCGCACATAGCCGCAACAGTAGGAGTATTAGGTAGGAGTCTGAGTGCTCCCACTAAGAAAGATTGGGAGGCAGCTAAGAGAGTCCTTAGATATCACATAAGGACTAGAGATCTATGGTTGTATTTGGGTGGGAACAATACTGACATCACCACTTAGAGTGATGCGAGCTATGGGGATGCTCCTATGAGGAGATGCACGTCTGGGTATGTATTGTATGTGGGTGATGGGGCTTGCTATTGGAGCAGCAAGCAGCAAAAGGTCATTGCTCAGTCCACCATGGAGGCTAAGTACATGGCCTCTTGCTCTGCTGTAAAAGAATTGATGTAAATCAAGGTGAGCTTGGTCACCTTAAGAGTGGTGTGCATAACAAATTTTATGATAATCAGGCAGCAATCGATATTGCTGCAAATCTTAAACATCATTTTAAAGCCAAACACGTGGACATTTGACTTAGTTTTGTTAGAGAGAAGGTAGAAAACAAAATAATCACTTTAGAGTACAGACCAGATAGCGAGATGGTGACCAAACCTGTGCCTTCCCCAAAGCTAATTTTCTGCCGGAGAAGTGTGGTCTAAAATTAAAGAGTGACTAGAAAATAACAGGAGTGTAGAAATTAATGGTTATTTTTAGTATTTTCTAGGTCTAAAATGAAAGGCAAAAAAAAAGTCGAGGCAGTCTGCTTCTAGCTCCTCTCTTCAGCTCCTACACTTGTCGCAGTCACTGAAAGTTGAAGAGGAAGCTAGAGCCATGGCTACCTATGCTGCTTAAGAGATAGAGAGACAGGTGGTAGATTTTGGTAGATTTACCAAAATATACTTGACGGACCCATGATTTGATCTTGGTACTTCCCGTCCGTCAAGTTTGAAATAAACGATAGCTTTATCCTATAGACTAGGATCGGTGCTGAGACATATAGGGTTTGACAAATATATAAACTGTAAAGCGCGAACTAATTCATTTAATTGAAACTATAGACGTCGTGCATGGATACATGTTTGTAAAGTAAGGAGCACAATATGGTTCCGAAACGGATACCGCACATTTTTTTTCGACAGCGAAACAAATATCGCGCAACGATTTATGACGGCTACGATTAAAACCCGGTTTTGATCAGACGATCGGGAAGGATGTCGAGATCGTGCAATAGGATTTTGGCAGTTTTCGGTCACCGCCACATCGATTGACACGTGGCGCGACCACATTGGATTACAGCATCTCCAAGGATTACAGAAACGAATCCAAATATGACATGTGTCGACTGGTTGGCCATGTCATACAATGGTCGTACAAAAAGCACACCAGCACATGTACCTTTCTGTACGACACAGTATTTTGATTGGTGCCGTATTTCAGTAGATAGAGTTTTAGAGAGAGATAGGATTAGGAAAATTTGGTAGATAGGATCCTCTCCCCTAGAGAGCCTTTGTACAAAAGGTCAACTTTGACCCTCTATACCTTACTGCTCAGGGGAGCAAATTCAGAGATTCTTTTTGCTATCGACTCAAGGGTGTCTTGCCTTCACGAGGGTGGAGGTGGTCAAAGTTTTTTTCTTCCAAGGTGGCAGTTTTTTTTGCTGAAACACAAAGGGGTCAGGGTTATCCTAGAGGCTTTGTGTGAGCTGCTTACTTTGAGGGCTAATGGAGGTCTCAGAGTTACAGGAAAGGCAGCGGCCCAACATAATAAAATACAAAAATTAAAGAGGCTATCGACAAAAAATTTGAAAAAATACATTTTAAAATAAAGGGGTTAATGGAAATAATAACAAAAATCAAAAGATGCAATGGAAGCGTTTAATAAAAGGGAAAAGGTATGACTAAAAAACTTACTTGTACTGTACACTCCGGTAAAATGTTTCGGAAACTTTTTCCTGGTTGGGGATGTGATTATCCGGCCCGTTCATTTCGCAATCGTTCAACATCCAGTTTATAACTCGCATTCGAGTTGCCTTAGGTGACACGTGTTGAATTTTCCTATTGGTAAACGTCCTCTCGTATTGGCTGAGGAGAGAATAAAACCTTCCACAATGGTCGCTGGGTCAAGTGAGGTTTCCACTTTTGGCTCACTCTCTTCCTCATTCCGCAATGCGTTATCCTCGTTGTTCCTCTCTACGTCTTCATCGTTTTCAAACGGACTATTATGGAGACTATTGATGTTATTGCCAAGGTTGGCGCCCCAAATTCTTGTGAGTGTCTACATAATTTCAAACCCTTAATATCACTTAATAAATAAGAAGAAGAAGCAACCGAAAATGAAGAGAATGGCAACCTAAGCAAATGAGGACAAGGATTTGGTAGTGTCATTGTTGTATTCATAGCTACATATATATAATACACGAGATACAAGGGAAAGTGAAGTTGATCACTAAAAACCGAGAGAATTGTCATTCTGCTTGTTTTCGTTCAAATTTCACATTTTGAACTTTTGTTTGGCTTTCACTTTTCAAAATATTTAAAACCGCAGGAATAAAAGCTGGAATATATAAAAGTTGGTTCAACATGGCTGAATATTTCAAAACTTACATCGACGATAAAATTGTTGATAGCGCCATAGAAACACCTCCATGAAATGCGAGCGTCGTAATTATGACAAACGGTTTTTCCAACGTCATCTACGATCATTGACCAACGTAAGAAATACGAGGATATTAAACAAGCCACGTGTTTTCGGGAAGAACTAATGATACTCTTTTGACGGCGGATGTTCAGCTTTCGTGGGCCTATTACCCCCAATTAGAATTAACATGTATCCTAATTAGTGGTTTGTTCTCCGTTTTACCTTCAATTAGAATTAACAGTGATCCTTATAAGTGGTTTGTTCTCCGTTTGGTTTGATTAAACACATCCTTATTATAATTAATTGTTATATTACAATGTATGACTTCTAATAAAGCAACCCAACGGACACCTTATTAAATTTAAGGGTCCGTTTTAATGTCAAACAACGGTCGTTCTTCCCGCGATCGATGAGGAAATTAGAATTATTCACTAATTTCAATGTAAGTTCTATGAAACGAAATGTAAACACCGAATACCAATCGTTATACTTTCTTTCATTATACAATATAACACCGAACTGAATAAACGTATTGAAGTTGTACGGTTACAAAGCGTTAAAGGTAACCGTGTTTTACAACCCGAAGCATGGAATCAACATTATCACGTGACAGTGTACGTTTTGTCCTATGTTGTCCTCGCACCTCTTTTACTTAATAAAATATCCACCGCGTGTGAAAAAAACACTTATTAGAGTTATCAATAAATTTGAGTGAAATGACATAAACCCGTACGTTTCGACGGTTTTGTATTCGTACCTATTTTAGTGTATAATTATAAACGGCGTATTAATTATAAAGCTGGAAACCCAAATTAGAATTGTGGATTAATTACAGTAAAATGACGCGACGGGGTACATATTGACAGATTTTGTACTTCTACCTATTTTATTGTATACGTAATGACGCCAGATCCGGTGTACCTAAATCATCGTTATAGAGAAATTATAATTAAACATTTTTTTAAAAAAAATTGCAATACCCAAATTAGTATTAATAACACTAATTAATTATCGACACTAATAGTTTATAAACGCTAATAACGATTCACGGTGTACTGTATTGTACTCCTACTGTATGAAAAAGAATTGCAGTACACCGTGAATCGTTATTAGCATTAAGTACTCTATATCGGCACCCCTAAATTTTGACATTAATACCTGAAATACAATTAATAAATCTAATTTTTCCTTGACTTTAATCACGGTTCTTGTAAATTAGCGGGTAGCGGTCATACCGTACTTATTTCATGAATAGTGTGGTGTACGGAAGGTGTTTGTTTGTGCAACATTGTAATTCTTCACCTAAAATCATACAGGAATGATACCACCGCGAATCGATATTAGCGTCAAGGTTTTTTTCGCCACTTAAAACATCTTTTCTCCGCACACACTTGTCGCATTATGGATCTGACAGTTGCAATTGAAATGCAACATTCTCAGCCTCCGATTGGCTTTCTCAAATTGAAAATCTGACAAGTGTGTACGGAGAAAATATGTTTTAAGTGGCGAAAAAAAACCTTGACGCTAATAACGATTTGTGGTGGTAGTTAACTTATGTCGGTTGCATACAGAAGTGCGCTTAGAATAAACGTAGAGTCAAGTTTGCGACAAAACACGTTCGCAAACCCAAATTGGAATTATGGATTAATTATAGTAAAAGGACGCGGCGTTGTACGGATTATCAGATTTTGTAATTATACCTATTTTACTGCTTATATAATGACGACATATCCGGTGTACCCAAATTAGCTTTATGGAGAAATTACAATTAAACATTTTTTTTTAATTGTAGAATACCCAAATTAGTATTAATAACACTAATTAATTATTGACACTAATAATTTCTAAACGCTAAAAACGATTCACGGTGTACCGTTCACCAACAAATGAGACTAACACTTGACATATGTCGTACAACATGTACACCTTCAATCGTTATTAGCGTTATGTACTCTATATCGGTGCCCCCAAATTTTGACTTCGAAACCTGATATAGAATTAACATCACTAATTTTTCTTTGACCTTAATTACGGTTCTTGTAAATTACACCTTGAATCGTTATCAGCCTTATGTACGTAATATCGGCACCCCAAAATTTTGACATTAATACCTTAAATATAATAAATTACACTATTTAAGGACGTGGACTATAATCTGCCACGTCTCCTAGCACTAAATTAGAATGAATGACGCTAATTTTTTCTTTACACTAATAATTTTTATGTGCTAATAACGATTCAAAGTGTAGCGTTAACAATTATGATGTACGCATTCCTGAATAGTGTGGTGTACGAAAGGTGTTTGTTTGTACAACAATGTACTTCATTACGGAAATTCGTACAAAAAGTGGAGTTAACTTATGTCGGTTGCATACAAAACTGTGCTTAGAATAAACGGTTTTGTACTCGTACCTATTTTAGTGTATAAAGTTAACTTTCCATCAGGCGAAAAGTGGCGTAGTTTACAGAAATCCGCGACCCTCCGTACCAAATCGTACTGCCTATTTTGTTTTTATACGAAAAACAACATTAAAGAGAATCTTGTCGATACTCTTCGAAGGTCTTGGTGGTAATACTGGCCGTCAGATGTTCATCTGCAAGGAGTTTGTTGAAATCAATAGATTTCTACAGTATTTTCTAGGTATAAATATGTTAGTGTAAAAGGAAAAGGAAAAGGATAGACAGCCTGCTTCCACCTCCTCTCTCTAGCCCCCATACTTGTTGTAGTCACTGAAGGATAGAGAAGATGGTTGAACCATGGCTGCCTTAGTTCAACAAGCAGTTATTTTTAGTAGGTTACTAAAAAGAAACCTGACGGACCCAGGACTTGATCCCGGTACTTGACGTCCGTCAAGTTGGCCGGTAGCGGTCAGTTTTATCCTATTAGACTATGACCAATGCTAAATGCTATAGGGTAAGATAGATATATATTTATTTAAGAGTGAACAAATTCATTTAACTAAAACTGTATACGACGTGCATAGATACAGTTTTGTAAAGTACGAAGTACGATAGTATTTCGAAACAGATACCACGCATTTTATTTCGACAACGAAACAAATATTGCGCAAGTATTTATAACGGTTGAGATTGCATTTCGGTTCATATCCAACGACGCACATCATCGCCGAAATCCCGGAGTGGTCACTTTGACTTTTTTTGACATGGCATGACCTGGCGCCACGTGGAGAGATCACATTTGGTCACGAGAATTCCGAGGAACATATGGACGAGTAAAAATAGGGCAAGCGTCCACGTAATAGCATTGTCGTACATTTGTCGTACAAAAGGTACACCAGCAATAGAACTTTTTGGTACGGTACAGCAATATAATTGGTCCGTACTTCAGTAGATAGGAGTTATTAGAGGGAATCACGACTTAGTGTTTTTATAGTCACCTCTCCCTTTGAGGGTTTGTATAAAATAGGCATCTTGCCACCCCATAACTTATCGCCTGGTTACGCGTTTACAGAGATTCTTTTTCCCACGGACTAAGAAGAATCCACACTACACAGGGGTGCAGTCAGATTATCTGTTTGTCTGCTTGGATAGCAGTGGTTGCCGTTGAAATTGGGTTAGTTATTAACTATCTAGAGGCTTCTTGAATTTTGTAGTCCACTGGAGGACACAGAATTGCAGGTTATGGGCCCACCCTCTAGGGTGCCCATCTTTAATGGATCAGGGTTTATCTATTGGGAAGCCATGATGATAAGGGCTTTGTGTGAAAAACGATACTGGGGTATTGTTAGTAGACAAGTGAAACGTCCACCTCAGGGAACACCAGCAGGAATTAGTGAAATAAGGTTTTCGGAAGCAACATCTGCAGCAGCAGAGGAGGCAAATGATGGGGACAGCAACGTGTCCGAAAAAGGGAAAGAAAAAGAGACACCTCTTACTCCTATTGCTCCTATTCCCACGACACCCGGAGCGGCAATCGTGAAGACAGTGGAGACCGATACTCAAATGTGGGAAAACACCAACATGGTTGCTAAGAACTTCACTCTGAGACACCTCACACAAGCTTTGGCAACTCCTCACGTTCACGTTTACAAGGCCGAGGAGTTGTGGGTGAGTTTGATAGAGATCTATAGAGCTGGTACAATTCAAGAGCTCCAGTTGGCACAGCAAAAGTTGGGAAATTATACTTACAAAGGGGGAAAGATGTTAGACTACTGTAATGATCTTTCATGTTTGTATATAGAGATGGCGAGTGTCGGATGGACAGGTACAATAAAAATGAAGGTTAACACTCTCAACATGAAGTTACCCGACGAGTATGAGAATATTGAAACTTTGAGACCTCCATAAGTCCTCAGAGTGGACAGCTTCCAAGAAGCCTCTAGGATAACCCTGACCCCTTTGTGTTTCAGAAAGAATTACTACCACCCTGGCAAACAAAAACTCTGACCACTTTCACCCCTGTGAAGGCAAGACTCCCTTGAGTCGATAGGAAACAGAATCTTTGAATTTGCTCCTCTGAGCAGTAAGTTATGGAGGGTCAACGAATCTTTGAATTTGCTCCTCTGAGGAATAAGTTATGGAGGGTCAAAGTTGACCTTTTGTACAGAAGCTCTTTGGGAGAGAGGGTCCTATCTACCAATTTTTTTCTAATTCATATCTCTCTCACAAACTCTATCTACTAATGTACGGACCAATCTTATTACTCCTCCGTACACAAAAGTACAGCTGTCAGTGTACTTTTTGTACGAATACTGTACGGCATGTCCTAAATGTCGACACGTGGTATATCCGGATTCGCTCCCTTAATCCCCGGATATGTCGCGATCCAATGTCTTTTTGCCACGTGTCATCCGATGTGGCAATGACCACAAACCGCCGAAATCCTCTTCCGCGATCTCGACATTCATTACGTTCGTCCGATTAAATGCATATTTAATCGTGGCCGTAATAAATACCTGTGCGGTATTCATTTCGCTATCGAAACAAATGCGCGATACTTGTTCCTTGTCCGTACCTTAATCCGTACTTTTACATAACTGGATCTATGTATCCCCTACGCAATTGTAGTTAAATAAATTATCCAACGTAATTGTATTTAAATAATTATCAAACCCTATACTAAGTATCGTTGGATTTAGACTTAACGGTTAGGGCTACCGGCTGCCGGCTATCTGTCATTCCGTAGGTACCAGGATCAAATCCTGTTTTTGACACCAATCATTTTAGTAAATAACCCGGTAAACAACTAATCTATTTCCCGTAAATCTCTGGATAGCCTAGGCAGCCATGGCTCTAGCTTCCACTCCAACTTCCCAATGACTGCGACAAGTGTGGGAGTTGGAGAGAGAAGTTAGAGATAGAAGCCTCGGCTTCTTTCTGTATTTTAATTTAGACCTAGAAAATACTTAGAAAGGAACCATTAATTTCTACACTCCCCTTATTTTCTAGTCAATATTTAATTTTAGACCACACTTCTCTTTGCAGAAAATTAGCTTAGGGGAAGGCACATGTTTGGTCATCATATATCTGCTACAATCTCGCTATCAGGTCGGTACTCTAAACTGATTATTTTGTTTTCTACTTTCTCTCTAACAAAGCTGAGTCTAATGTCCATGTGTTTGGCTTTAAAATGATGTTTAGGATTGGCAGAAATAGCGATTGCTGCCTGATTATCACAAAATATTTTCGGCACACCACTCTTAAGGTGACCGAGCTCACCAAGCAAAGACTTGACCCACATCAATTCTTTTACAGCAGAGCAAGATGTCATATACTCAGCCTCCATGGTGGACTGAGCAATAACCTTTTGCTGCTAGCTACTCCAATAGCAAGCCCCATCACCCACATATAATATATATCTAGAAGTACATCTCCTCATCGGAGCATCACCATAACTGGCATCAATCCAAGTAGTGATGTCAGTATTCTCCCCACTCAAATGCAACCATAGATCCCTAGTTCCTATCAAATATCTAAAGACTCTCTTAGCTGCCTCCCAATCCCTCTTAGTGGGAGCATTTAGACTTCTACTCAGCACTCCTATAGCTGCAGCTAAATCCGGTCGGGTACAATTCATAAAATAGATTAGACTTCCCACTACTTGCCTGTAAAGAATAGTCTGCATGAACTTCTGTTCTTCAAGGGATAATTCCTCGTCTAAGACTTTGACTCCTTCTTCCTCACTCCCCTCACTTCCCTTCTTTAACTCCATTGGAGTTGTACAACTATTAGCTTTATCCATATGAAATTTTTCAAGCATGTTCCCTATTGTTTCTTTTTGAGTCAATCTTATAATCTTTCTTTTTCGGTCTCTTTCCACTTGAATTCCCAAAATATATTTTGCTTCCCCCATATCCTTCATTTCAAATCTCCCCTTAAGATCGGTTTTCATTTATTTTATTTTTTCCATTGATTTACTTAAAACAAGCAAATCATCAACATAAATAGCAATAAATATAACACCTTCCTCATCTTCAAAAACTTAGATTGAGTGATCTGAACTGATCCGGATATAACCCAGACCGGTAAAAAACTCATCAAGCTTCTTATTCCACTGTCGAGGCGCCTGTTTCAAACCATAAAGAGATTTAATCAGCCGGCATACCTTACTCTCATCTCCTTCCTCCACAAATCCTTCGGGTTGTCGCATGAAGATCTCTTCTTCCAATTCTCCATGCAAAAAGGTTGTCTTGATGTCTATCTGGTGTACCTCCATCTCTTCCGCTGGTGCCAAATTGAGAAGTTTGCGGACGGAGGGAAATCTGACGACCAGGGCAAAGGTTTCCTCGTAGTCAATTCCCTCCTTTTGTGTAAATCCCTTTGCCACAAATCGGGCCTTGTAGCGCTCAATCGTGTTATCTGGGTTCAGTTTTAATTTGAAAACCCACTTACAACCGATGGGTTTTCAGTTAGGTGGACAATCCACCAAGTCCCAAGTATCGGTTGCCATAATTGAGGCCATCTCCTCATTGATGGCTGTCTTCCACCGGTTTCTTTCTGGGCAAGTCATCACCTCCTCATAAGTTTGAGGTTCATCTTGTTGAGATAGTTTTGTTACCTTGATATTAACATGTTTTTCCTGCAATCTTTTGCTACTTCTCCTTCCCCCCTCAAAATCTGTGGCCGGAATAGATGGTTCTCGTGGGTTCTTTCGAACAATCTCGCCTTCTCCCCTGTCCCTTGATTCCGAATCAGTTTCCACCACGTCTTCCGCTTCGGGTAGAGTTGTCACTGGATTTTTCGCAGCCGAGTTCTTTTCAGTCTGATTTGTACCTGCAAGAATGTCATGTTCTCTAAAACCTGGATGAAGTTCAAAGTCATCGGAATTTTCCGACTCAAATCTGATTTTTACTGACTTTGTATATTTGAATGGATCCACAGACTTTCCTTCATCCATAACTACTAGATGCTTTACTAAGATTATATCTTCCCTTTTTAGATCATAAACTCTAAATCCTTTAACATCCTCATCATATCCTAATAAGCATCTCGGTTATCCTTTGGGATTTAACTTCCAATTAGACCGATCTGTATCTAGATTGAATACTTGGCTGCCGAAAACCTTTAAGTGAGATATGTCTGGTTTCCGGCCTGTCCATCTCTCATAAGGTGTTTGATCTTTTACAGCTGAAGTAAGAACTCTATTTTTGAGGTAATTAGCACAGTTCATTGCTTCTGCCCAAAACCTTTTACCTATCTTCTTGTCCGACAACATACTTCTAGCACTATCACTTAGTGTCCTATTTAATCTTTCAGCTACCCCATTCTGTTCTGGGTTTTCTGGAACTGTCTTTTGGTGTTGGACTCCATCTTCCCTCTGAAAATCCTCAAACTGGTTAGAAGTATATTCTCCACCATTGTCACTCCTTACTCTCTTGATTGGAAATTCATGGAGTTTTTCGCTCCATGCTTTATATTGTCTAAAACAATCCTGAGCCTCTGACTTGTTTTCCAAAAAATACACCTTGGAATACCGAGACCAATCATCAGTGATACTCATCATAAATCTTTTCCCCCCCCGGTGAGGGCACTTTAGCCGGTCCCCAAATATCTTTGTGTACTAAATCTAAAAAATTTTCTCCTTTATAAGTGGTTGTTTTGGGAGAGGGTAATCTGTGTGCTATACCTTGAGCACATCCACTACAATCACTTATATTATCACTCTCACTGAACTGAATCCCTTCCACCACACCCATCTTTTTCATCTCTCTTAACTTATCTAGATTCACATGCCCAAGCCTCTTATGCCACATCATAATATCATGAACACCAGCATAATAAAGTTTCTTTGTTTCATAACTTAAAATCAGCCTAAACATCCCTTGGCTACCTTTCTCGGCAATGAAATAGACCTCTTCCTCAAAACTAGCACTAAAGACTCCTTCCCTAGTGCTAGTAAAAAAACCCTTATCATCTAATACAGATGTAGAGATGAGGTTTGTGTTCAGCTCAGGAATAAACAATACATCGGAGAATGTACTATAGATGTCTTTCCTTCTACTAACACTTTCAGATCTACCGATCCTACAAGAGTAATAGTGACAATCCTCCCATCCCCGTAGTCTATCTCTACGGTGGGAATCTTTTTTATCTTAGTGAACAGGTGCTTATCCTTACACATGTGCATGGAGGCACCATAATCTACAATCGAGCCTGCTTCACCTTTCAATCCACCGTAAGCACATTTCTGCCTTCGTGGAATTTCGACCTCGTTTTTCGCCTCCAACTCCTCATCCAATAGAAGCTTATCATCCTCGTCCTCGGATTCCGCCTCGTTTACCTGTGTCACAATGGCCTTTTTCTTTCCTCACGGGGTTCCACCTGTCTGCCCCTCCTTTAACCGAAGCTCGGTTAGCTTAGTGCACTCTGCCATATAGTGCCCCGGTTTCTTACAAAAATGACATAAACCTTTGGGAGCCCTTGGTCCGAACTCGTCGGTCTGATTTTTCTGCTCCCTCCCCCCATAGTTTCCGACCGGTTTCCGAGAATCTTGTTCTTCCAATCGGTCCCAGCTGTTAAAGCTTGCCCACTCTTTCCTCCAATTCGGATCTCAATCGTATTCTCCCGAACGAGAATCATCCCTACCACTGAGTTCCATATCCACCTTGAGTCCGGCAAGTCCTGCACACAGTTGACTATGTTTTCGAACTCATCGGGTAACTTCATCAGTAAACAGTTAACCTTTTCTTTTTCACTAAAATCTTTTCTAGCACTCTCTAGCTCCATAAAAAGTGTAGCAAGCTCATTGCAGAAATCCAACATCTTCCCCCCTTTGTATACATACTCCTTAACTTTCTGATCAGCCAACTGTTGTTGCTGAATCGTACTACTTCGGTACATCTCTATGAGAGCCATCCAAAGATTGGATGCCCTTTCTACCTACAAATGAGGACATGCAAGCCCTTGAGTAAGATGGCAAAGGATGAAGTGCTTTGCCGCCATATTGTTGAATTCTTAGGTATCATTATCATTCTCCTCGTTCCTCGGAATAGGTGACATGAATGTTGAAACAGTTGCTATTGGTGAGGTCGTCTCCTTCTCCGTTGCTTTGTCCACCACCTCTCATTCTTTTGTCTCCTCCGTTGAAAATGGATCTGCTTTCCTTGTGAATCTGCTTCCTCCAAACCTTGGAGGGACTCCAAGATTTGATGGACGCCCCACTCGTCCACACACTATCCCCCAAAACCTTTTCTCGTATAAGGCTCCTATCATCATACTTTCCCTGTGTATGAAACTAGTTCCATTAAATATGGGTACCCTAGAGGGTGGGCCCATAACCTGAAACTTTGAGACCTCCATAAGTCCTCAGAGTGGACAACTTCCAAGAAGACTCTAAGATAACCCTGACCCCTTTGTGTTTCAGCAAGAACTACTGTCACCCTGGCAAACAAAAACTCTGACCACCTTCACCCTTGTGAAGGCAAGACTCCCCTGAGTCGATACCAAAAAGAATCTCTGCATTTGCTCCCTTGAGCAGTAAGTTATGTAGGGTCAAAGTTGACCTTTTGTACCGAAGCTCTCTGAAGAGAGGGTCCTATCTACCAATTTTTTTCTAAGTCCTATATCTCTCACAAACTCTATCTACTAATGTACAGACCAATCATATTACTCCTCCGTACACAAAAGTACAGCTGTCAGTGTACTTTTTGTACGAATACTGTACGGCATGTCCTAAATGTCGACACGTGGTATATCCGGATTCGCTCCCTTAATCCCCGGAGATGCCGCGATCCAATGTCTTTCTGCCACGTGTCATCCGATGTGGCAATGACCACAAACCGCCGAAATCCTCTTCCGCGATCTCGACATTCATTACGTTCGTCCGATTAAATGCATATTTAATCGTGGCCGTAATAAATACCTGTGCGGTATTCATTTCGCTATCGAAACAAATGCGCGATACTTGTTCCTTGTCCGTACCTTAATCCGTACTTTTACATAACTGGATCTATGTATCCCCTACGCAATTGTAGTTAAATAAATTATCCAACGTAATTGTATTTAAATAATTATCAAACCCTATACTAAGTATCGTTGGATTTAGACTTAACGGTTAGGGCTACCGGCTGCCGGCTATCTGTCATTCCGTAGGTACCAGGATCAAATCCTGTTTTTGACACCAATCATTTTAGTAAATAACCCGGTAAACAACTAATCTATTTCCCGTAAATCTCTGGATAGCCTAGGCAGCCATGGCTCTAGCTTCCACTCCAACTTCCCAATGACTGCGACAAGTGTGGGAGTTGGAGAGAGAAGTTAGAGATAGAAGCCTCGGCTTCTTTCTGTATTTTAATTTAGACCTAGAAAATACTTAGAAAGGAACCATTAATTTCTACAAATATAGTGTACAGAGTACAGGAAATGACTGATAGTTCATGGAAGTGGAATATAGTGGTCCGCATGATACTTGTGCAAGAGAACACGATTGAAATCAAGAGAGGAGGAAAGAGCTTTCAAGCTCCAGTCGCTGGAGGGGACAGGTGGAAACCGGACCCAAAAAAAGCATACAAAAGAGAAAGAATTCAGCCTGGAGGACCGAGGCCCACAAAAGGCCTATTTCATTTTTGCAAAAAGCCGGACACTTTATCGCGGATTGTATCAAGCTATCAGAGCTGAGGCACCAAGAGAACCATGGAGGGGGTTCTTTGGCAGGGATGAAAAAGGCGCTTTTGGTCACAAAGGTGACACGAGAGACCGAGGACGAGTCCTCTGAGGAGGATGGGGAGGTTCTTCTTCACAAGAGTCTGGAGGAGAATGAGATCCCTCCGAGACAAAGGTGTGCCTTTGGAGCAATTCGGGAAGCTCCACAGGAAGGATGGATCATCGACTCAGGTGCATCCATGCATATGTGTCGTGATAAGGACCTCTTCACTTAGCAAAGGAAAATCCCTACTATAGAAATAGAGTATGGGGATGGGAGAGTGGTTACTATAGATCTAGTACGATCAGTAGATCTGAAAGTCTTAGTAGAGGGTAAGACTTCTATACTCACATTCTCAAATGTACTCTATATTCCTCACCTGAGTAAAAATCTTGTCTCTAAGTTTGTGTTAGATGACAAAGAGTTTGATACCTTCACTAGAAAGGGAGTCTTTACAGCTAAGTATGGGGATGAAGTTTACTTCACGGCAGATAAGGGTAACGAAGGAATGTTTAGGCTTAACCTGAGTAATGAAAGAAGAATGCTTACTATTTTGGTGTTCCTAAGTTGATGATTTGGCATAAACAATTGGGGCATGTGCATTTTGATAGGTTGAGGGAAATGAAAAAGCTTGGGGTAATAGAAGGCATTCAGTTTGGTAATAATGAAATGATGAATGATTGCAGTAGTTCTGTGTAGAAACTAATGGTTTTATTAGTATTTTCTAGGTCTGAAAAGAAATATAGAAGTCGAGGCAGTCTATCTCTAACTTCTCTCTCCAACTCTCAAACTTGTCGCAGTCACTAAGAAATTGGAGAGGAAGCTAGAGCCATAGCTACCTTGGCTATCCTGAGGTTTACGGGAATTTTATATTAGGGTTTATTTATTTAATTAAAATGTATGTGCCGGCGGCAGGATTTGATCCTTGAACCTGCCGGCCGGCAGACACGAAATAGCCGGTAGCCTTAACCGTTTAATCTAGCGGTAGTGTTACCTAGCATATAGTTTGATAATTATTTACATTTGTATACAAGCGATAAACCATTTAACTGCAATGAATTACGGGATACATAGATCCAGTAATATATAATGTACGACTTACGGTACGGACAAAAATCAGTACCGCGCATTTGTTTCGTAAAAGAAACAAATACCGCGCATGTATTTATTACGGCTACGATTAAAGCCGAATTTAATCGGACGGTCGGGATTAGCGCCGAGATCGCGGAGGAAGATTTCGGCGGTTTGTGGCCATCACCACATCGGATGACGCGTGGCGAAATTCCGTTGGATTGTGGAATCTCCGGAGATTATGGCACCGAATCCGGATTTGACATGTGTCGACATTTTGGCCATGTCGTACAATGTCCGTACATAAAGTACACCGGCAGCTGTACTTTTACGTACGGAACTCAATTCTGAATGGTTCCGTACATCAGTAGATAGAGTCTGTGAGAGAGATAGGACTTAGAAAAATTAGAAGATAGGACCCCCTCTCCCAGAGAGCTTCTGTACAAAAGGTCAACTTTGACCCTCCATAACTTACTGCTCAAGGGAGCAAATTCAGAGATTCTTTTTGCTATCGACTCAGGGGAGTCTTGTCTTCACAGGGGTGAAGTTGGTAAGAGTTTTTGTCTGCCAGGGTGGCAGTTATTTTTGCTTAAACACAAAGGGGTCAGGATTATCCTAGAGGCTTCTTGGAAGCTGTCCACTCTGAGGACTTATGGAGGTCTCAGAGTTTCAGGTTATGGGCCCACCCTCTAGGGTACCAATATTTAATGGAACTGGCTTCATATACTGGGAAAATATGATGATAGGAGCTCTATGCGAAAAAAGGTTTTGGGGGATAGTGAGTGGACGATTGGGGCGTCCATCAAGTCTTAGAATTCCTCTAGGGTTTAAAGGAAGCAGATTCACCAGGAAAGAGGATTCACCTTCAACGGAGGAAACAAAGGAAGGAGAGGTGGTGGACAAAGGAAAGGAGAAGGAGGCGACCACACCAATAGCAACTGGTTTAGCATTCATGTCACCTATTCCGAGGAACGAGGAGAATGATATTGAAACCTGGGACTTCAACAATATGGCGGCAAAGCACTTCATCCTACGCCATCTCACTCAAGGACTTGCATGTCCTCATTTGCAGGTAGAGAGGGCATCCGATCTTTGGATGGCTCTCATAGAGATGTACCGAAGTGGTACGATTCAGCAACAACAGTTGGCTGATCAGAAAGTTAAGGAGTATGTATACAAAGGGGGAAATATGTTGGATTTTTGCAATGAGCTTGCTACACTCTTCATGGAGCTAGAGAGTGCGGGTAAAGTTTTTAGTGAAAAAGAAAAAGTTAACTGTTTACTAATGAAGTTACCTGATGAGTTCGAGAACATAGTCAACCGTGTGCAGGACTTGCCGGACTCAAGGTGGATATGGAACTCAGTGGTAGGGATGATTCTCGTTCGAGAGAATACGATTGAGATCCGAAGGGGAGGAAAGAGTGGCCAAGCCTTGGCAACAGCGACCGATTGGAGGAACAAGGATTCCCGGAAACCAGTCGGAAACTATGGGGGTAGGGAGCAGAAAAAACAGGTTGGCGAGTTCGAACCAAGGGCTCCCAAAGGTTTATGTCATTTTTGTAAGAAACCGGGGCACTATATGGCAGAGTGCACCAAGCTAACCGAGCTTCGATTAAAGGAGGGACAGACCGGTGGTACCCCGAGAGGAAAGAAAAAGGCCCTTGTCACACAGGTACTTGAGGCGGAATCCGAGGACGAGGACGATGAGCTCCTTTTGGATGAGGAGTTGGAGGCGAAAACTGAGGTTGAAATTCCACGAAGGCAGAAATGTGCTTACGGTGGATTGAAAGGTGAAGCAGGCTGGATTATAGATTCAGGTGCCTCAATGCACATGTGTAAGGATAGACACCTGTTCACTAAGATAAGAAAGATTCCCACCGTAGAGATAGAGTACGGGGATGGGAGGATAGTCACCACTACTCTTGTAGGATCGGTAGATCTGAAAGTGTTAGTAGAAGGAAAGACATCCATATTAACATTCTCCGATGTATTGTTTATTCCGGAGCTAAACAAAAACCTTATCTCTACATCAGTATTAGATGATAAGGGTTTTTTCACTAGCACTAGGGAAGGAGTCTTTACTGCTAGTTTTGAGGAGGATGTCTATTTCATTGCTGAGAAAGGTAGCCATGGGATGTTTAGGCTGATCTTAAGTAATGAAACGAAGAAACTTTATTATGCTGGTGTTCATGATATTATGATGTGGCATAAGAGGCTTGGGCATGTGAATCTAGATAAGTTAAGAGAGATGAAAAAAATGGGAGTGGTGGAAGGGATTCAGTTCAGTGAGAGTGATGATATAAGTGATTGTAGTGGGTGTGCTCAAGGTAAAGCACACAGATTACCCTTTCCAAAAACAGCCACCTACAAGGGAGAAAAACTTCTAGATTTAGTACACAAAGATATTTGGGGACCAGCTAGAGTGCCCTCACCGGGGGGGAAGAGATTTATGATGACTATAACTGATGATTGGTCTCGGTATTCCCGAGTATATTTTTTGAAAAACAAGTCAGAGGCTGAGGACTGTTTTAGACAATATAAAGCATGGAGCGAAAAACTCCATGAAACTCCAATCAAGAGAGTAAGGAGTGACAATGGTGGAGAGTATACTTCTAACCAGTTTGAGGATTTTTTGAGGGAAGATGGGGTTCAACACCAAAAGACAATGCCAGAAAATCCTGAACAGAATGGGGTAGCTGAAAGGTTAAATAGAACACTAAGTGATAGTGCTAGAAGTATGTTGTCGGATAAGAAGATAGGAAAAAGGTTTTGGGCAGAAGCAATGAACTGTGCTAATTACCTCAAAAATAGAGTTCTTACTTCAGCTGTAAAAGATCAAACACCTTATGAGAGATGGACAGGCCGGAAACCAGACTTATCTCATTTAAAGGTTTTCGGCAGTCAAGTATTCAGTCTAGATACTGATCGGTCCAATTGGAAGCTAGATCCTAAAGGAAAACCGGGATACTTATTAGGATATGATGAGGATGTTAAAGGATATAGAGTTTATGATCTAAAAAGAGAAGATATAATCTTAGTAAAGCATCTAGTAGTTATGGATGAAAGAAAGTCTGTGGATCCCTTCAAATATACAAAGTCAGTAAAAATCAGATTTGAGTCAGAAAATTCTGATGACTTTGAGCTTCCTAACTATCCAGGTTTTAGAGACGATGACATTCTTGCAGGAACAAATCAGACCGAAAAGGACTCGGCTGTGGAAACTCCAGTGACAACTCTACTCGAAGCGGAAGACGTGGTGGAAACTGATTCGGAATCAAGGGATAGGGGAGAAGCCGAGTTTGTTCGAAAGAATCCACGAGAACCATCTATTCCGGCCTCAGATTTTGAGGGAGGGAGGAGAAGTAGCAAAAGACTGCAAGAAAAACAGGTTAATAACAAGGTAACTAAACTATCTCATCAAGATGAACCTCAAACTTATCGAGAGGCGATGACTTGTCCAGAAAGAAACCGGTGGAAGACAGCCATCAATGAGGAGATGGCTTCAATCATGGCAGCCGATACTTGGGAGCTGGTGGACTGTCCACCTAACCGAAAACCAATCGGTTGTAAGTGGGTTTTCAAACTAAAACTGAACCCAGATAACACAATCGAGCGCTACAAGGCCAGATTAGTGGCAAGGGGATTTACACAAAAGGAAGAAATTGACTACGAGGAAACCTTTGCCCCGGTGGTCAGATTTCCCTCTGTCCGCATACTTCTCAGTTTAGCAGCGGCAGAAGACAGGGAAGTGCACCAGATGGACATCAAAACAGCCTTTTTGCATGGAGAATTAGAAGAGGAGATCTTCATGCGACAACCCGAAGGGTTTGTGGAAGAAGGAGAGGAGAGTAAGGTATGCCGGCTGATTAAATCTCTTTATGGTTTGAAACAGGCGCCCCAACAGTGGAATAAGAAGCTTGATGAGTTTCTTACCGGTCTACGATATATTCGGATCAGCTCAGATCACTCAATCTATGTTTTCGAAGATGAGGAAGGTTTTATATTTATTGCAATTTATGTTGATGATTTGCTTGTTTTAAGTAAATCAATGGAAAAAATTAATAAACTGAAAACCGATCTTAAGGGGAGATTTGAAATGAAGGATATGGGGGAAGCAAAATATATTTTGGGAATTCAAGTAGAGAGAGACCGAAAAAGAAAAATTATAAGATTGACTCAAAAGGAAGCAATAGGGAACATGCTTGAAAAATTTCAAATGGATAAAGCTAATAGTTGTACAACTCCAATGGAATTGAAGAAGGGAAGTGAGGGGAGTGAGGAAGAAGGAGTCATAGTCTTAGACGAGGAATTATCTCCTGAAGAACAGAAGTTCATGCAGACTATTCCTTACAGGCAAGTAGTGGGAAGTCTAATCTATTTTATGAATTGTACCCGGCCGGATTTAGCTGCAGCTGTAGGAGTGCTGAGTAGAAGTCTAAATGCTCCCACTAAGAAGAATTGGGAGGCAGCTAAGAGAGTCCTTAGATACTTGGTAGGAACTAGAGATCTATGGTTGCATTTGGGTGGGGAGAATACTGACATCACTACTTGGAGTGATGCCAGTTATGGTGATGCTCCGATGAGGAGATGTACTTCTGGATATGTATTATATGTGGGTGATGGGGCTTGCTTTGGAGTAGCAAACAGCAAAAGGTTATTGCTCAGTCCACCATGGAGGCTGAGTATATGGCCTCTTGCTCTGCTGTAAAAGAATTGATGTGTGTCAAGTCTTTGCTTGTTGAGCTTGGTCACCTTAAGAGTGGTGTGCAGAAAATATTTTGTGATAATCAGGCAGCAATCGCTATTTCTGCCAATCCTAAACACCATTTTAAAGCCAAACACATGGACATCAGACTCAGCTTTGTTAGAGAGAAAGTAGAAAACAAAATAATCAGTTTAGAGTACAGACCAGATAGTGAGATGGTAGCAAATATGATGACCAAACCTGTGCCTTCCCCTAAGCTAATTTTTTGCAGGGAGAAGTGTGGTCTGAATTTAAAGATTGACTAGAAAATAAGGGGAGTGTAGAAACTAATGGTTTTATTAGTATTTTCTAGGTCTGAAAAGAAATATAGAAGTCGAGGCAGTCTATCTCTAACTTCTCTCTCCAACTCTCAAACTTGTCGCAGTCACTGAGAAATTGGAGAGGAAGCTAGAGCCATGGCTACCTTGGCTATCCTGAGGTTTACGGGAATTTTATATTAGGGTTTATTTATTTAATTAAAATGTATGTGCCGGCGGCAGGATTTGATCCTTGAACCTGCCGGCCGGCAGACACGAAATAGCCGGTAGCCTTAACCGTTTAATCTAGCGGTAGTGTTACCTAGCATATAGTTTGATAATTATTTACATTTGTATACAAGCGATAAACCATTTAACTGCAATGAATTACGGGATACATAGATCCAGTAATATATAATGTACGACTTACGGTACGGACAAAAATCAGTACAGCGCATTTGTTTCGTAAATGAAACAAATACCGCGCATGTATTTATTACGGCTACGATTAAAGCCGAATTTAATCGGACGGCCGGGATTAGCGCCGAGATCGCGAAGGAAGATTTTGGCGGTTTGTGGCCATCGCCACATCGGATGACGCGTGGCGAAATTCCGTTGGATTGTGGAATCTCCGGAGATTATGGCACCGAATCCGGATTTGACATGTGTCGACATTTTGGCCATGTCGTACAATGTCCGTACATAAAGTACAACGGCAGCTGTACTTTTACGTACGGAACTCAATTCTGAATGGTTCCGTACATCAGTAGATAGAGTCTGTGAGAGAGATAGGACTTAGAAAAATTAGAAGATAGGACCCCCTCTCCCAGAGAGCTTCTGTACAAAAGGTCAACTTTGACCCTCCATAACTTACTGCTCAAGGGAGCAAATTCAGAGATTCTTTTTGCTATCGACTCAGGGGAGTCTTGTCTTCACAGGGGTGAAGTTGGTAAGAGTTTTTGTCTGCCAGGGTGGCAGTTATTTTTGCTTAAACACAAAGGGGTCAGGATTATCCTAGAGGCTTCTTGGAAGCTGTCCACTCTGAGGACTTATGGAGGTCTCAGAGTTTCGCTCAAGGTAAGGCTCACAGACTTCCCTTTCCCAAAGCCGCCACATATAGAGGTGAGAAAGTACTAGATCTAGTCCACACAGATATTTGGGGACCTGCAAAAGTGCCTTCGGTTGGAGGAAAGAGGTTTATAATGACAATAACCGATAACTGGTCTAGATACTCTAGAGTCTACTTCGTAAAAACAAAGTCTGAAAAATCAACTTACTTCAAATAATATAAAACTTGGGGTGAGAAGTTGCATGGAACCCCTTTTAAGAGGATAGGGAGTGATAATGGGGGGGAATATACCTCTAACCAGTTTGAGGAATGCTTGAGAAATAAGGGAGTTCAGCACCAGAAAATCGTACCATATAACCCGGAACAAAATGGGGTAGCTAAGAGGTTGAACCGAACACTAGGAGATAGTGCATGTAGTATGTTGGCCGACAAGAAAATAGGAAAGAGATTTTGTGTAGAGGTCATCAACTGTGCCAAATACATTGAGAATATAGTCCTTACCTCAGTTGTAAAAGGATTAACACCTTATGAGAGATGGGTGGGAAAGAAACCAGATATCTCTCACCCTTAAAGTATTCGGTAGCCAAGTTTACAGTCTTGACACGGATAAGAAAAACTGGAAACTAGATGCTAAGGGAAAACCGGATACTTTGTAGGATATGATGAGGATGTCAAGGGATATAAAGTCTATGACTTAGCAAAGAGAGATATCATTCTGGTCAAACACCTAGTTGTCATGGATGAAGGGAAGTCATTTGACCTTTTTAAATATACCAAAAAGATAAGAATCAGATTTGAGGCTAGAAATGAGGAGGACTCCATCCTTCCGAAAGGGACATGAGTAGAACAGGGATTTCAGATTTAGGGGAGATCCAAGACACAGGCAATCCACCGGAAACCTCACATATTCCTATAACCTCACATATTCCTATAGACTTCGAGGAGACAGAAGAGGAGGGACCGAAACCGGCTTCCATGGATAGGGGAGCCGATAAGACAGTAAAGAGAAATCCAAGACTTCCCTACATCCCAGCTTCGAAGTTTGAGTGGGGGCGAAGGAGCAGCAAAAGGATCCAGGAAAAACAGGCGGCTCACAAGGTAACTAACCTATCTCACGCAGATGAGCCTCAGTCATACTTGGAGGAAATAAACAGTCCGGAGAAAGACAGATGGATTAGAGCCATAAATAATGAGATGGCCTCTTTCATGGAAGCAAATACTTGGGAACTAGCGGACTGTCCTCTGGACAAAAAACCGATTGGCTGTAAATGGATGTTTAAACTAAATCTAAACCCGGATAATACTATTGAGAGATATAAGGCTCAATTGGTAGCAAAGGGGTTCATCCAAAAAGAGGGGATTGACTATGAGAAGACTTTTGCTCCAGTTGTTTGATTCCCATCAGTAAGGATTCTCCTCAGTCTGGCAGCAGCCGAAGACATGGAAATACACCAGATGGATATTAAAACTGCTTTTCTTAATGGTGAGTGAAAGGAAGAGATTTTCATGAGGCAACCAGAGGTATTTGTGGAAGAAGGAGAAGAGAGCAAAGTCTGCAGGCTCATAAAGTCCTTATATGGACTGAAGCAAGCTCCTTGACAATGGAACAAGAAACTAGATGATTTTCTCACCGGTCTGGGATATATCCGGATTAGTTTTGACCATTCTATCTATATGTTTGAAGATGAAAATGGTGTCATTTTTATTGCAATTTATGTGGATGATCTGCTTCTGTTGAGTAAATCTTTGGAAAAGATTAATGCGCTAAAGAAAGATCTTATGAAGGATTTAGGTGAGGCAAGATACATTTTGGGATCCAAATAGAGAGAGATAGGGGGAAAAGATTATCAGACTTACTCAGAAAGAAGCAATAGGTAATATGCTTGAGAAATTCCAGATGGAAAAGGCTAACAATTGTACCACTCCAATGGACTTGAAAAAAGTAAGTGATGGGAGTGTGGAAGGAGGATTGATGATCTTAGACGATTGAGTTTTGTGAGGGAAAAAGTTGAATATAAAATTGTGAATCTTATATATAAATCTGATGAGGAAATGGTGGCTAATATGATGACAAAACCAGTACCCTCTCCTAAATTGAAATATTGCAGAGAAAAATTTGGACTAAAACTGAAGTTAAAATTAGACTAAAAAATAAGGGGAGTGTTGAAATTAATAGATTTCTATAGTATATTTTAGGGGTTAATATGTTAGTATAAAAGGAAAATGAAAAGGACGGACATCCTGCCTCCACCTCCTCTCTCTAGCCCCTATACTTGTTGTAGTCACTGAAGGATAGAGAGAGGGTTGAACCATGGCTGCCTTAGTTCAACAAGCAGTTATTTTTAGTAGGTTACTAAAAAGAAACCTGACGGACCCATGACTTGATCCCGGTACTTGACGTCCGTCAAGTTGGCCGGTAGCGGTCAGTTTTATCCTATTAGACTATGACCAATGCTAAATGCTATAGGGTAAGATAGATATATATTTATTTAAGAGTGAACAAATTCATTTAACTAAAACTGTATACGACGTGCATAGATACAGTTTTGTAAAGTACGAAGTACGATAGTATTTCGAAACGGATACCACGCATTTTATTTCGACAACGAAACAAATATTGCGCAAGTATTTATAACGGTTGAGATTGCAATTCGGTTCATATCCAACGGCGCACATCATCGCCGAAATCCCGGAGTGGTCACTTTGGCTTTTTTTGACATGGCATGACTTGGCGCCACGTGGAGAGATCACATTTGGTCGCGAGAATTCCGAGGAACATGTGGACGAGTAAAAATAGGGCAAGCGTCCACGTAATAGCATAGTCGTACATTTGTCGTACAAAAGGTACACCGGCAGTAGTACTTTTTGGTACGGTACAGCAATATAATTGGTCCGTACTTCACTAGATAGGAGTTATTAGAGGGAATCACGACTTAGTGTTTTTATAGTCACCTCTCCCCTTGAGGGTTTGTATAAAATAGGCATCTTTGCCACCCCATAACTTATCGCCTGGTTGGGCGTTTACAGAGATTTTTTTTCCCACGGACTCATGGGAGTCTAGGCTCCACAAGGGTGCAGTCAGATTGTCTGCTTGTGTGTTTGGGTAGCAGTGATTTCCATTGAAAGTGGGTAAGTTAATAACTATCTAGAGGCTTCCTGAATTTTGTAGTTTGCAAAGTTCGCTTCAATTTTTTCTGTAACTGTCAACCCACCTCGAGGAGGTGGGCTGGCAGATACAGAAAAAAAAAAATTGTGACACGCTGGACGATTAAGCTACGTGTCATGATGGAAAACCAACGAAAAATCTTAATATTTGCACATGACTTGCGCTTTACAAAATACAACCGAAAAAAAAACGAAATTTCATAACATTCTTTCGTCACGCTATTTTTTGTAGCTTTTGTTCGTCACACTATTTCTCTCAAACGACTTTCGTTATTTGAATATTTTCGAAAACAGAAACCCTAAAACATGAGCTGGCATACAGATTGGCGTCTGCAAAAAGTTTTAAAGTTCTGTTGTATGATTACTTCGTACGCATGTACATGGTACGAAAGTGAAGATTTGAAGCCTAGTTGTCCTATTCGTACGAATTTTGACTTTTTTACGTAGTATTCGTTACTTTCGTAGCGTTCGTTAGTTTTCGTTGTACGATGTACGAAAACGTACGGAAACCGTCCCCTCAACCCTAAAAAATCCTTAAAAAATCCTAGAACGTACGAAAAACATACGGAAATGTACGGCATTGTACGAAAGGTGTACCCTAAAAAACCTTAGAGTACGAATAATGTAAGGACGTTGTATTGTCATTTACCGGAATGTACGAAATGCACGGGAAGTACCCTAAACACTCTAAAATACCCTCTTTAGTAACCCTAAAAGTATTAAAATATACGGACGTTGTACCTATATGTACGAAAGATGTAAGTCCGTATAACTGAAATTTATGAAAACGTACGAAAATGTACCCTAAACATCTCAAAACAATAACCGTCAAATTACAAAAACATAAGAACAATGTACGTAGATGTACGAATAAAAGTTGGTTGTTTGACAAAAATATATGAGAATGCACGAGAATACAGCCTAAAATTCCTCAAACCCCCCTTAATAACCCTTAAAGTTTTGAATTGTACGAAGACAATACGCAAATGTACAAAAAAGTACGGTTACATAGTCAGGTACGCATTTTATAACATTTTTTTCATCGTTAAATGCGTATCGTGCGTAGTATTCGTGCGTTCGTTTCGTGCGTATTATGCGCACGGGACAACTAGGATTTGAAGCTAAGTTTGTCGTTGTTTAAAATCTAAAAGATATTCAATATCGGATCGTATCTTGCGTGGCACCATTCATTTTAGAACACGTGGCTTACAGACTCTACGTGATGGAACATCGACTCAATCGACCCAGTCTGTAGAGTTTGCCGTACAATTACAGAAACGTATGATGGAACTTTACCCTAAGTATGAACGGCGTATTAATTATTAACCCGGAAACCCAAATTATAATTATGGATTAATTATAGTAAAAGGACGCGACGCTGTACGGATTGTCATATTTTGTACTTCTACCTATTTTACTATGTATATAATTACGGCAGATCAGGTGTACCTAAATCAGCGTTATGGATCAATTAAAATTAAAATTTTTTATTTTGAAATGATGCAAAACTCAAACTAGCATTGATAACACTAATAAAATATTAGCACTAATAATTTCTAAACGCTAATAACGATTCACGGTGTAGTGAGTTCGACACCTGGACTCTAACTGAAATTCTTCGCTCGATTTTGTGGATTGTCTGCAACCTTATGTCTCACAAAGCTGACAAATTACGACCAGATTCCCCTTCCATGTGGCCAAAAACTGATCCAAAGTGCAGACCGCGAGATGATCGAAGGCTCGGCGGTACTCAATGCGCGCGGATAAAGTGATTTCACTTACGTACCACGTGACAATAACAGGGAGTTATGATTGGAAGTCGCATCATGGTGAATCTTCAAGCGTGTGCGATGTGCCTCGCCACGTCATTTAAAGTCATAGGAACAGGCTGCAAATTGATTGGTGTCGGTTGTTGGGCAAATCTTCAAGCGTGTTTACTACCACGTCACTATAAATTCACAAACAATGTCCCGTCAAGCGTCAAGATGCACAACGAATGTATGGTTGGGCATCGCAGTTCAGTGTTTAACGTGAACAGGCCCAGATACTAGGAATTTGTGGACATGTAACTGTAGGGAAATGATACTGGCATACGTCATTTCACTCTTTTTCAATCAGAATTCGTACAGATAGGTACGGAAACTTCACCGTTTCGACAATGACCGTCAGAACTTTGACGCGCTTAAAGTAATAGCGATAGCCGGCAGCTTTTCTGCAAGAATACCTGGTCAAAACCCGCATCGCGTTCAGAAACTGGATTCGCACGATGGAAACACAGTAACACGTCCAGGCGCCGTTCCAGCCCACGCCCTAACAACTGGCATATAACTCCTTCAAAACGTAAATGACGCAGCCCGTAGAGTTAGTGAATTATTTAGCGTCAACATTTTACAATATTTAGCTATTTTAAATTAGGGAATTGATCATGACAGTGACTGTTTTGGTTGCGCACAGTCACTTACGTCGTTTTGTCAAAAAGAGTACGTTTGAAGTACACATTGGTACAAATAAAGTACCGTTAAGTATGAATTTGACGGTCAATCGGTTGGACATCTTTGACTTTCATAATATTGTTTCAACCGCTTAAAATTTTGCCGCGCTTGCGGACGTCGACCGTCATAATAAAGTTAGCAATTCACACGGCCGGCGAGCGTTTACGGTAACAAAACTGCGGCGACCACATGTAAATAAAATGGTTGCAGACAGTAACTTTTTGTCGTTATGTGAGCTCCACGGTGAGAGAACTTAGGGTGTGTCCCCATGTACTTGTAACTTAGCGAAATTACTTTGTATTTTAGCGCGGATCCGCCGGACCCGGTGTTCAAGTGTCCCTATGTCTGTAAGGACGAAATCGTAACTTACGCTTGTGACGATTGTATACGTCGACAGTACCTGTGACGGTTGTCAACGTCTACAATCTGTGGTCGCACGTTGTTTTTTGTACCTGCGTGTGACGTCGCATGTCTTACCGTGACATTGTAGACGTAGCGCCTTCCAGCCTGTGCAATTTCATGGTCGAAGAAGATACGCTTTGTCTTCGCGTCGCCTGTCCGCTCGACGTGAAATGGCATCGGAATTTGAAGACCCCTGCAAAAAAAGAAATTCGTACTAGACGAAAACGGACAAATCCAAACAAATTGTGTACTTGTCTTTGTCGTATTAGAACGCAAACGGACAAAACATAGCGAACTATGTACTTTTCTTTGTCCTTGGAAATCGTAGGATTTTTGTCCAAATTTTCGGCACGTGCGAAAGTATGTTCCTATTTGTCAATCGAAAAAACCTAATTTTAAATCACATCGCGCATGTGTTTTAAAGATAAGGTTGAAGATGACGTTTTTGGTCGTCGAAGTGGGTCGAAAAGCACAAGACGACAACTTTTCGTACATCCTAAGTTCAAGGATGACGCAAATTGTACTCTACAAATTTGCGATTCCTTCGTACGGTTGCAACTTAGGCAATACGGCGCTAAGTTTTACAGCAAAACGACAGGAAAAAACCCTTACTTATGCACATGGGGACACACCCTTAGACGATTAAATTTCAATTTTGCGGCTAAGTGTTACATTTAACTTAGACGCAAAGTGAAACGAAACCTATTGAAACTGAAGTACTATAAGGGTATGTCCCCATGTACATGTAACTTAGCGAACTTACTTTGTATTTTAGCGCGGATCCGGCGGACCCGCTTTTCAAGTGTCCCTATGTGCAAGAACGTATCGTAAGTTACGTTTGTGACGATTGTATACGTCGACAATACCTGTGACGGTTGTCAACGTCTACAATCTGTGTTGTCGGACGCTATTTTTTGGAACTGCTTGTGTGACGTCGCATGTCTTACCGTGACATTGTAGACGTACCGCCTTCCACCCTGTAACGTTTCACGGTTGAAGAAGTTGCAATTTGCCTTTGCGTCTCCTGTCCGGTCGACGTGAAATGGCATCGGAATTTCGAGACCCCTGCAAAAAAAAATCCGTACAGGACGAAAACGGACAAAACCAAACAAATTGTGTAATTTTCTTTGTCGTATTAAATGCAAACGGACAAAACATAGCGACTTCCGTACTTTCCTTTGTCTTTGAAAATCGTGTGAAATACTTCGAAAATTACGGCACGTGCGAATATGTGTTCCTATTTGTTTATGTAAAATCCCTAGTTTTAAAACACATCGCGCATGTGTTTTAAAGATAAGGTTGAAGATGACGTTTTTTGTCGTCGAAGTGGGTCGAAAAACACAAGACGACAATTTTTTGTACATCCTAAGTTCGAGGGGTGACGCAAATTGTACTCTACAAATTTGCGATTCCTTCGTACGGTTGGAACTTAGGCAGTACGACGCTAAGTTTTACAGGAAAACGACAGAAAAAAACCCTTACTTATGCACATGGGGACACACCCTAAGTCTCGTACGGAAATATTATAACGCACGAAACGAAATAGACTTTTATAATAAAACGAAGCAGCGTAAAAATATCATTTGAAATTAGTTGAAAAATATGGGCGTCGTCACGCGCGACGAAATCTAGCCACGCTATTTACGAATCAACATACTTACATTGACAGGGTCGTAGCAGGATCGGCCGTACAAAGGTATTGCCGCTTCGTTGTACACATAAAATAATTCCGCGGACGAAAAAATCGCTTCACGCTTCGTGAACCAACATTTCCTCGCAATCGACGAGCGTCAGAGGTCGCAAAAGTCAAAAAAAATCATACCCGAAACCGACCGTTTTTTTTTTTTTCAAAATCTGAGTAACCGACGCCCGACCGAGTTTTGTCACGCTCCAAATTTGTTAACCGTTAACCGACCGTCGTTTACGAAAAAAAAAAAAAAAACGAATCTTGATTTTTCGTGACTAACCGTGCCCGCCCGTAACCGAAAAATTACAAAATTAATCAATGTACGACGGAATAAGCCAATAATTACGATTTGTCGCGTTCCTTAAGATTTGCGAAATGAATAGTGTTACTACCGTGTCAGATTTGCGACGCTTTGTCGCGTTCCCTAAGATTTGCGAAATGAATAGTGTACTACTGTCTCAGATTTGCGACGCTTTGTCGCGTTCCCTTTGATTTGCGAAATAAATAGCTTACTACAGTACCGTGTCAGATTTGCGACGCTAATCATGATGCCACGTACTTCCACGATACCAAAAGTTCAAAGAACAATAATGTTGGAAAAAAAAGTACAAAATTTTCATTTTTTTTGGTTTTTTGTTTGACCGACCGTAACTGACCGTTTTTTCTTTTCCTGTTGAGTCAACCGACTGTAACCGCCCGACCCCCAAAATTTGGCAGCCCAATCCGTTCCGGATCCGGCGCGGGCGGTCGGTTAACGGTCGGTCACGGTTTCGGTTGACCGTTTGCGACCTCTGACGAGCGTGCGACTCGAACAAATGAATACCGATCGGCGCTCGCGCCAAACCGAACCGACACAAAAGTGCAGTACCGAACGAAACAAAACATAACAGACGCGAACCGAACAAAAATTTGACTGCACGATTTCGGCCGACGCCGATTCGCCCAATATCCTAACATTTCGCTGTCAATGTATGTATGTTGATTCGTAAATAGCGTGGTAAGATTTCGTCGCGCGTGACACCGCTCATTTTTTTCAACTAATTTCAAATGATATTTTTACGCCGGTTTGTTTTATTATAAAAGTCTATTTCGTTTCGTGCGTTATAATATTTCCGTACGATACTTATAGTTCTTCAGTTTCAATAGGTTTCGTTTCACTTTGCGTCTAAGTTCAATGTAACACTTAGACGATTAAATTTCAATTTTGCGGCTAAGTGCTCTCACCGTGGAGCTCACATAACGACAAAAAGTTACTGTCTACAACCATTTTATTTACATGTGGTCGCCGCAGTTTTGTTACCGTAAACGCAAGCCGGCCGTGTGAATTGCTAATTTTATTATGACGGTCGACGTTCGCAAGCGCGGCAAAATTTTAAGCGGTTGAAACAATATTATGAAAGTCAAAGATGTCCAACCGATTGACCGTCAAATTTATGCTCAACGGTACTTTATTTGTACCAATGTGTACTTCAAGCGTACGTTTTTTGACAAAATGACGTAAGTGACTGTGTGCAACCAAAACAGTCACTGTCATGATCAATTCCCTTAAATTATATTCTGATACGCGAACCATTACCAGCCAATCAACTGAATCGTGTAACAAACACTAATTTATGATAGAAATTCAGAAATGGAATTGATCATGGCAGTGACTGTTTTGGTTGCGCACAGTCACTTACATCATTTTGTCAAAAATGGTATGTTCGAAGTACTCATTTGTACAAGTAAAGTACCGTTGAGTCTAAATTTGACGGTCAATCGGTTGGACAGCTTTGACTTTCAAAATATTGTTTCAACCGCTTAAACTTTTGCCGCGCTTGCGAACGTCGACCGTCATAAAAAAAAATAGCAATTCACACGGCCGGCGAACGTTTACGGTAACAAAACCGCGGCAACCACATGTAAATAAAAGTGTTGCAGACAGTCACTTTTTGTCGTTAAGTAAGCTCCATGGTGAAAGCACGTTGGACATTAACTTAGCCGCAAACTTGAAGTTTAGTCGTTTAAGCGTTACATTGATCTAGACGCATACTGAAACGAAACCTCTTTTAACTGAAGTATTGTAAGTATTGTACGAAAATACTAAAACGCACGAAACGAAATTTCACTGTCAATGTAAGAATGTTGATTCATAGATAGTGTGGCTCGATTTCGTCGCACGTGACGACGCGCATTTTTTTCATTTAATTTCAATTTATATTTTTGAGTGTTGTTCAAATTGTGCGATTTCTCAAATTTTACGATTGAAACGTATAATTCGTGACGATTTTGAAAATCGCAAAAATACGTCTACTGTAAACTGAAACTGACTATTTACGGGAGAAGTACAATATTTCCGTAATATGTACGGTGTTTTTTACAAACATGTACGGAATTTGAGGAAAAGATACGTCGGAGTTGTTGGTACTTTCTGTTCAATGAACCGAACAGAAATATCACGGAACTTGTACGTCTCTTCATCAAAAATGTACGGACATTTTCGAAAAGAGGCGTTGAAACGTCACACTATTTTTGCGCGGTAAGTTTGAAAATTGTACGGGCGTCCTCTTCAAATTTTTTTGAAAGACGCCGCCATGAAATATTGAAAACAAAACCGCAAAATCACGGAAATTGATAAAAATGTGCCCTTACGGACGTTCGAACCTGGGTGCAACAGACTTCTAGCGTAGTCTAAATTATATTCTCCGCTACCAGTTGATGAAGGAATTTAAAAAACACTCATTAACTGACATATTTATCCAATTAATTATAATTTTTTAGCGCTCATTTAACGAAAGACTTACAAACTGCACTATATGTATTTTTTTTTGTTTTAAGTGTACGAAATTGTACGGATGAAATTCATTCACGATTTTGTATGATTTGTTCAAAAGGTTCAATGGGTTCGTTACGTATAATTCGCTGCGATTGAAACGTTCGCACTAATCGTTATGAACAACTAGGATATTTTTACGCCGGTTCGTTTTATTATAGTGTACAAAGTTTATTCCGTTTCGTGCGTTTTAGTATTTCCGTGCAATACTTACAATACTTCAGTTTAAAGAGGTTTTCGTCTCAGTTTGCATCTAGATCAATGTAACGCTTACACGACTAAATTTCAAGTTTGCGGCTAAGAGTGTTGTTCCATTAGGCGGTCTTTGTAAACATCAAAAAATCGTTTACTGAAGCGACCGTTCCATTGTGTCGGGTCAGTAACCGACATTTGTTTTTGCGTGGCACACTTTGATTTGGCCACGTAATAAAAGAATACGATTCCGGTAATCTTCAGAGAATCTATAGCAGCAAATTGTGACCACGTATTTGTACCAGCGAAGGTAAAAAGTGACTCGTACGACATATTGATTAAAATATGTACGAGCGGACGAAACTTAAGATTTGTAAATGCGTACAAAAATGATAAAATGGTTAGTGGATCGCGTGAAACAATATCTTCCGTCAAAGATTTTTTTGCGTCTTCCGGTGGCCTCGCATCCTCCCTGGCGGAAGGCACATGTCATATGCGACGTGTACCCACCTGGTCGTGCGGTCGTCGTGGATATTTGTTCACTTTTCCACGAGGCACGATGTTATTCGTTCAGGCGCTAAGAATTGACCTACTCCGGGTCACTTGTTGCGAACTGAAAGTGTCAGACGATGGAGTATCCGATTATGCATCCGACGGTCCACGTTTACGCCCATAAACGTGGAGAATCAAATCCCTCATTCAGTAGGCTTGTTTTTCTGACATTTTATTTTTTTTGGTACGGTACTGTACGAAAGAGTACGGCTTTCAGTAGACAACGACATTTTTCCCCTAATGGAACCTTACCCTAAGTTCACGTGCTCTCACCGTGGAGCTCACATAACGACAAAAAGTGACTGTCTGCAACACTTTTATTTACATGTGGTTGCCGCAGTTTTGTTACCGTAAACGTTAGCCGGTCGTGTGAATTGCTATTTTTTTTATGACGGTCGACGTTCGCAAGCGCTGCAAAAGTTTAAGCGGTTGAAACAATATTTTGAAAGTCAAAGCTGTCCAACCGATTGCCTGTCAAATTTAGACTCAACGGTACTTTACTTGTACAAATGTGTAATTCAAACGTACCATTTTTGACCAAATGACGTAAGTGACTGTGCGCAACCAAAATAGTCACTGACATGATCAATTCCCTTCAGAAAATACTCATTTGGGGCGGACGAGTTTAACTGTTTAATCCATTCCCTTGCGAATACCTGAACACCGCACGTTTGTTTCTTTCCATGCGTGAATTCACAGTTTACGCACGAGAGCAAAAAAACTTGTCGCATCAAAATTGGGAGAGTAATTTGGGCGTTAGGATGAGTCAAACCTTTAACCGTCAAGTTTGACGTTGTACTGTGTATGACTGCGGGAAAATACGAATATATAATGACGTATGCAGACAGCGATTCCGTAACTGCACTATATGATGGCTTTTCCTTGTATAACTGTACGTTCACGTCGTTCTCCATGTATCTTTATCCGTTGGATTGAGCGTATGCCACGTCCCCGCTCCGCTGTGGATTACCTGGCAACCCTGCAGGACAACGGAGTATGGTAGGCCAAAACCAAATCACCAAATTGACTGTGATCCAGCGTGACTAATGTCTCCCTTAGTCCACCTGCAAACATTTCACAGGCCACAATAATCCAGCTCGTAAGAAGAAAGAGATAGGTACAAAATTGTCTGATTTTACTTCGACGCTTGAACACTGTTTTCTATGCGACATTCGATTAAAACCGCGCGTAACACAAACATGTTCTTTCCTGGAAGAGTTTTTTGTGTAAGCTGAAGCATTTGATCGAACAAGACAAGAAGCAGGTTTCTGTGCCGAACTTGTTTTGTCAATTTTTTGTTCCAACCTTCAGTATGGATGCCCGAGAACAACAAATTACTTGCTACAAATCACACGTTATCTTCTTGTTACATTTCCATTGACTCACTTTGGAATCACAAAGAGATTTAAATCTGAAGACATTCAATTCCTCCTTAATTGTTCTCCCTTACCATGTGGTGTGTTCCTTAATTTAGCTGTTGTCCCTAACCTTTGTTGTAATCTCGTGCATGGCTACGATTTCTTGCTGCCACGTGGCAGCAAAAGACCCTGTCGTCACCTCTTCTTCCTCTTCAGTCTCAGGAATTGCCCTTCTTTCCTCGGACAATTTGTATCCGAATTCACATTTCAGAGACCTAAATCCGCGAATAACTGCCTGTACTATTGCTAATTTTGCGTTAAAACCTAAAATATTTCAAGGAAAGCCTGGTACATTGCTAGGAAGGGAATTAGGATTAGGAATAGGATTGCGATCAGGATCAGGAAATCTGCAATGGCAACAAAAAACTGGACGACTTACAGGACAGGGATTTGGATTGAGAAGTTCTCGGCGGAAAAATAGACAATCCACTCTATTAAACGTGGTCGCCTTAGGACAAGGCCCTGAACTAGGAGGAGCATTGGAAGTGATCAATAATTTAGGTCTTGACACTCTTACCTTCTTGATTGCCACAGTAGTTGTCATTCCTGCATTCAAAGCCCTCAAAGCCAGTCCTGTGAGTACATTCTTTCTTTCCCTCTCCCCTCCTCCTCCCCCCCCCCCCCCTTCTCTCTCTCTCTCTCTCTCTCTCTCTCTCTCTCTCTCTCTCTCTCTCTCTCCATCTCTTTTCCTCCTCTCCCCTCCTTTCCTCATCTCCCGTCTCCATCTTCCTCCTCCTCCCCCTCCTCCCTCGTTTCTCCCTCTCTCTCTCCCCCTCTTCCCCCTCCCCCCCTCTTCCTCTCCCTCTCTCCCTCTCACTCTCTCCCGCTCTCCCTTTCCTATCCCTCACCCTCTCCCTCTCCCTCCCTCTCCCTCATCCTCATGCATGCGCCCACGTGCCTCTCTCGCTTGTCTCGCTTTCTCTGGGTCTGTAGTTTCAGTTCTTCTGTTTTCCAAAATAACTAGCGAAAGATATATTATGTTTGGTGTGCATAATCGATGTTTTGTGCATGTTTTTCCTTTTGCCTCCTTGCCTAATTTATTGATCTTTGAGATTTAGCTCAGGATCTTGTTAACTATAAGAGGAAATATGGTTCTTTTGGTAGAAAACTAACATTGATTTTATAGTTTTCTGACATAGAATGTAGAGCAATCATCTCCATGCAATTCGTCTTTCTTTGTGGGTGCTTTCAGCAACCTATTGTTTACTGAATATACATAATGATGCACTGTCAGAAGGGATTTGCAAAAGAAGATTTTCCCTCGATTCTTGCAATATTATTCAAAAGATCCGCTTACCCGTTGGTGTAACGATAAATGCAATGTACAAAGTTGGGTCCTGCACAGGATCTAGTAGATCTGTGAATTACTGTCCAATTATACCAATTGTTTGATTATTTACGTAAGTACGAAGGGGTTCTGTTCTTAGTTTGGATGGAGAACAATCCAGTTTCTTGCTTATCATTTTCGCTGAAGTTTTCTGTGTCTCAAATTTTCTTGTGCAGATTTTAGGTTTTTTGCTATCTGGAGTTGTGCTCTGTCAGTTAGGACTCATTCGGAATGTGACAGACGTTAAAGCTCTGTCAGAACTCGGAATTTTATTCTTGGTGGGTATTCTAGACCGTGGCTTTCCATTTTATAGTGTTTTGAAATATGGTTTCTAGATCAAAGTGTTTCTAATTGTGGTAAGCTAAATTAGGGAGCATTGGCCAGCATTAACCATATCAACTCAAGTATATGATTAATTCAAGCATACTGTAAATTCATGTATACTAGTTCGCAAATACAAAAAAGTCAAGGAAATGATTAACTGAAGAATACAAATAGCTCTTTATACATAATATCTCAGAATGCAACCAACTTGCGGTCGACTCTGGTATATGATTGATTAGCCATGGTGGAAGGGATTCCTGAATAAGGAACAGCCCTTCCCATAGTGTATCATGAGGTGTAGAATCTGTTCTTTTCTCCGAGCTTCTCTTTTCTCATTTTGTCTTTTCCAAAGTAATTTGACCCATCTTTTTTCTTATTTTCATTTTTATTTTGCTAGCCTAAAATAGGGGAATATTTGAAGTACAAAACATGGCTTGGCAAGGAATATACCATATATGCGATAGTTATGCGGAGATTATTGTGGATAAACATCGGAAATACAAGGAAAGAGTAAACTTGTTGAGAAAGGTCACAGGGAAAGCATTGCTAACCATACCAAAATTAGTGGTGATAGACCGTAACACAATAAACCTGTTAATAGAAGCCAAATTGAAGACGATGTTTCTGAAATTAGTGTGGATGAACATTCAAAACAGAGAGAAAAGAAAGTGTTGTCAAAATTGGGAACAGAGCTTATCAGCAATAGGGTTTCAGATCTACTAAATTTTGTTTTTGGCTTCACACAGAAACATCTTTCAATTTATTGAGTAAAAAAGCTGATTCTCATACTCTTAATGCCTTTTTTTTTCCATGAACCATCAGCTCTGCTGTTCATTCAAACAAACATAAAAAAAAAGAGAGAAAAGAAAAAACGAATATAAACAGATTACGAGTTTGGAAGGATTTTTGAGAACTTGATGCGTTGATCTTACCTGTTTTTATTCTTATTATAATTCTATGGAGCACTCTCCTTAGAACAGATTTGAAGGTAAATCTTAAATTAGTTTTAAATGTGAAACTGAATCGAAACTGGTGCGATTTTTTTTGAGAGTGATTTAATTTCCAAATCCAAGTGCTTCACATTTCGCAAAAGATGATTGTGTAAGGACAACCAGATTTAGGAAGATTGATATTTCTTGAAAATCTCTGTCTCCCTCTCTCTTACACTGTCACTTTTCCTTCTTTCTCCCTTACAGCTGAGAACTTCTGGAGTTCGTTTTTTTTAGCTGGGGGTTTGCTTAGAAAAATTGACTTGGAAGATCTCTGAGATGAGATTTTTTGTTGGTTTATTTTTTTGCTTTTTTTGGAACAGCTGATCGAGCTAGTGAAGCATTTCGTTTTTTTGCAAAAATTATAATTCATGTCCTTCTAAGAACGTTCCAGTTTTTAATATTTTTTGACTTACGATACCATTGTGATATAAAAAAAGTCAATTTTCGTTTCACTTGTTTTTTTTTTATATTTTTTTTGTTCCCTAAGAACTCTATTTTCATTGTTATTATTATTATTATTTTTTATTCATTTTCATTAGATTTTGTATTTTCCTGAGAAATACTTGGATATTCTGCTTCATTAAGAGACATCGGATTTGCGGAAATGTTTGTCCTTTTGAAATTGTAAGGATTTTTCGTTTCTAATTAGAGATTTACTGTGAGTAGTTCTACTGTTTTTTATTGGTGTTTTTTGTTTTTTTAAGTGACATAAATGGAAACAACATTTTTTTTTCTGCTTTTTGTTTTTCTTCAGCTATTTGAAATGGGACTGGAACTCTCTCTTGAACGGCTCAAAGCGTTGGGAAAATTCGCGTTTGGAATTGGCCTTCCCCAGGTGACAAATGTCACACTTCATTTTATTTAATGTTGCTGTAGAATTTAGAGGACTTCAAAAAAAATTCTCATAGGAAGATTTACAACGAGGAGAGAAAAAAGCTTTACATTTTTTGTCCGCTCCCCTCTCTGTCTGTCTCTCTCTTTCTCTCGCTCTCGCCCTCTTAAAACATCATAAACTCTCTCTCTCTCTCTCTCTCTCTCTCTGCCTTTTTCTTCATGTACTTGACACATTGGGCAAATGTTGCGGAAAAATGTAGCCGATGAGCATCAAATAATGCCAGAAAATACAGAAAAGTAACTATTATTCTACAATTATTCGTTTGTCATTAGTATCTTTTTGTTGCTGTTTCTCAAATTCGATTTTGATTGCAGGTGATTTTGACTACATTGGCATTCACATTATTC
This sequence comes from Zygnema cylindricum, assembly GCA_037447655.1. Taxonomy (NCBI): domain Eukaryota; kingdom Viridiplantae; phylum Streptophyta; class Zygnematophyceae; order Zygnematales; family Zygnemataceae; genus Zygnema; species Zygnema cylindricum. Next base: position 7,127 of record JBBHKE010002397.1, on the reverse strand, counting down.
GAATTGCCTCCAAATAATGCAATTGGAACTCGGTTGTTAGAATTTTTTTTCAGTTCGGCTCCGGATTTGGTATTTTCCTTTTCCATCCTCCTCTCCTTCCTCTCCTTCTCCCAGTCCTCCCTCTCTTTCCTCTGCATCTTTACCTCTCTTTCCACCTCTTCTCTTTCCTGTTGCTCTCCTTCTTCGCCTTCCTCTAATTCCATTTCTTCCTCTCCTCCCTCTCCATCCCATCCGTTTCTCTCTCCCTCTCTCCCCGTTATCGCTTTCTACCTTAATCCACCTTAACATGCTGGACCTCTTGATTGTGAAGCTCCCTCTAGTTTCTGGCATCATAGACAATAGTGTTGGTTGAATTTAAGTTGAATCACAAAATTAAGTTTGAATGTATTTTTTTCTTGTGGTGGTTTTTTTTTTTCCCAGGTGAATATTCGCTCCTTGGATGAAGCCATCGTGATTGGAGCCGCTCTCTCTCTCTCCTCCTCCGCATTTGTGCTTCAGGTGGGCAAAGGAATTTCACTGTAATCAGTGTGGATTGACTACTAGTGGTATGGTCAGGAATAAAGATGGACATTGAAGGGAGGAACCACAATTGGTGGTGGATTGACTAATGTAAGTGTGGTCAGGAAAATGTTTAGTATGGAAGTTAAAAAACCAGGCGGAATATTTACAGAGGGGAGGGTGAGACCGTAATTAGCGAGTGTTGTTTGACCATCAATAGTACACCATTTGGAAGGGAAATTTGCCATGGGCGAAAACGTCATGTTTTGCATGGACACCCTTCACACTATATCGTTTTTTAATTTCGGTTAATATATGGTTGCAAGGCGTGGTAGTTTGTATGCGGATATAGTGTCAATAAATCAAATTTAAGCCTGTAATACCATATTCACGGCGACTCCTTCAATTAGTGTTGTTAACACTGTTTTATGATTTTCTGTCAAAAAACTGATGAATGATTTAGTGTTTTTAACTTCATTGTCGAAGAAAGTTTGACTCTAATCATTACAAGTCGGAACAATATAGCCAAGATTATAAATTCTTGGATTTCATTTTGACTGAACTTCTATTTGGACTCAAAATTTAAATTTTGCAGCTTTTGTCTGAAAAGGGAGAATTCCGACAAGATTTGGCTCTGCTACTCTAGGTATTCTCCTCCTTCAGGTGTGTTTACCACCTCCCTCCTCTCCTCTCCCTTTGTGTGGACTTCCTCCTCTTATGGATCTCATCGTCTCGGTTT